>JAKSZT010054573.1:3231028-3429482 GCA_026826555.1 Tolypeutes matacus
GATAGATAGATAGATAGACAGATGATAGATATAGATAGATGATAGAGATAGATTGATGGATGATAGAGATGATGGATGGGTGGATGATTGGAAGGATGGATAGATGATAGATAGGGAGATAGATAGATGATAGATAATGGATGGATAGATGATAGATAGATAGATACAGATGATAAATTGATAGATGATAGAGATAGATGATAGATATAGATAGATGATAGGTGATAGATATAGATAGATGATAGATGATAGATAGATAGATAGATAGATATAGGTGATTGATAGACAGATGATAGATAGAGGGAAGGAGGAAGCCTGGAATTTTCTTGTTCCGTGTTGCTCCAGGTTTAACATTTTAGAGATTGAAGGAAACACACCGTGAGTCTCACCGTCTCATTTTACAAACAACCTAGACACAGGGCTGTCACCAATGTGTGCAGCCAGCTCCCAGCTCTGCATGCCTCTGGCTCAGCTTACCTGCTTCTCAGCTCCATCCTGGCATGGGGAGTGGGCTGTCCTTGTCTCCCACATCCCTCCCATTTCTGCCGAATGTGAGAGATCCCACTGCACAACCTCTCAGCATCAGCCTCCACGACTGGGGGCGGGAGCCCCGCTTTTCACCAGTGGCTGGGGCCATCTTGAAGCCCTTCCCAGTTCTGAGGCTTTGTGACTTGAGTTAACATCCTGCAGTCGGGGCTCTTGACCTCCAGCACCACTCATCTGAAACCGTGACTGGAATGAACAAGTGCTGGGTGCATTTTCTGAATAAACTTCATTGTGACCCAGTGAAATGTTGGGTAGAAATCCCAAAGAGAGGGCTGTGAGTAGAAATGGTGTGCTTTAAAACCATTCGGATTGAAAGAGAGGTAGAAACTCTCTTAAAAGCACAGCGTGGCATTTATGTTAGAAAATTTAAATTGTGTTAAAATTAAACTTGGGTTGGGGTGAGATTTGTAATTTTCCATCAGTCCCTTCCATTTTCTTCCTTGTCTGCCTGTTAGGAACTGCAAAGTGGCTTTCTTCAGCTCAGTTTCAATATCTAATTCATAAATTGAAACAGGTATGCCAAGGAACAAACCCTGGATCTTTCCCCCTCATGGATGAGGTAACAAAGTCCAGATACATCTTCTCCTTTCTTAACCCTGAGGAGATGTTTCTCCATCTTTCATAAAGGATTAAATCAGTCCTCTTAATCGAGGAGACCTTTTGAAACTCAGTCCTACATTGAATGCACTGAGTGCAGTTGCTAGGCAGGCACTTGGTTGCTCAGTGTGTTGGGGGGTTCCCCCTTCTCTTGGAGTCTCTGGGCTGCTAGAAGATAAAGGCATTGATCAAACAATGGCATTGATGCATCATATAGTGCATCATTGCTGCTGGAGTGAGTGTGGCCATCAATGGATGTGGCTCTAATTGAACATGAGCATTCCTAAAGAGTGATACCCTACAGAGTTGGGGTTCTCGAGAGTGACATTGGACTGAGAGCTGGGAGGGAGTGGGAATAACCTAAAGAAGTGTTGGTGCAGAGGAGAGGAAGGGGGTGTCCTGGTGAGGGGATTCTTGGGCAGATTTGAGGGAGGAAAGCGACCGAAAAGTATGGGATTCACAGCTCATGCTGAGAACATTCATTGATGTGGCTCAGTGGAGAGAAACAGCTCCTGGTTTCCTGATTTGCCCAATTTCTGAGCCCATAAATTCATTGATACAGGCAGCGTAAACATGCAACCATTTAATTTCTGATTATCTCAGGATATTCTCTTGGGAAGGTTGATAGAACCCTAAGTTTTCATTACTTTGGAATCAGATCTTCTAGTGCCATCTTGCTCAACCTTGAGTAAGCACCCGAATCTCCTGGGGGGATTTTAAATCACAGACTGCTGGGCTCCACCCCAGGAACTTCTGAGTCAGCAAGTCTAAGCTGGGCCCCTTTCAACTGTCCAGCAAATCTGCTGCTCCTTGACCAGGGACCACAGTTTGAGAACCACTGAGCTAATGCAGGTTCAGGTTATATTTCCACACGTGACTTGTTTAATTTTTGACCTTTCCACTCTAGTTGAGTCCTGGAATTGAATGTTTTGATGGTGATTTTAATAACTCTGGGTCTCATGGTTTGCTTTTGGCATTCAGTCTTGATCTGCTGATTTATAAGTTAGCTTTATGTCTTCAGGCTCCCAGTCAACGCAAGCCAATGCATATTTATTGGGCATCTACCATGTGCTGTGGACTGTGAGGGATGCTAAGACTGATAATAACAACCATAAAAACTCATTGATATGCTAGATGTCATTTATTCCCCCGTGGCCTCCAACTGCCTGGGTCATAATTCAGAACACTAGACATCCTGAAGGCAGCAGGTTGTTCCCATTTCAGCAAGCAAAGGCACATTCTATTTCCAGTGCAGGTCTGGAAATTCCAGGCTGCACAGAGTGATGTTTTCCTTCAGATACTGAAAAGCCGTGAATATTGCATCGTTGAGTCATTCGTTTGATAGCCATGTATTGGCATATTATTTTGGGAGGATCGCCATGCTATATTGCCAAGGATAGTTAAAATATAATTCCTGATCCCAGAGAGATCACAGTTGCAATAAAGAAGACAAAAGATGGGCAAAAATACCATTGCTACAAGTACACACATCGAACATTCCGTAGGAGGGTAGAAACACAAACTTTGGGGGTATTAGACTCTTTTTTCCACTTGAATACTGCTGCATAACGACTTAGCCCACAACTGAGCTTAAAACTGGATGCTTTTATAATCTCATGCATTGTCTTTGAGTCAGGAATGTGAGAGTGGCTCAGCTGGAGGCTTGGGCTCAGGGTCCCTCACAATGTTGCAGTCACCTGGTAAAATAGTATTTCAGTTGTACAAAGGGATCGGAGAATCCACTTCCAAGTTCACTCATGGGGCTGTTGGTAGAAGGTGCCCATTTTTTGCCACATGGGCCTGTCCTTGGGGCTCGTCAAAGAACAATGGCACCTGGCTTACCCCAGAGTAAGTGAAGAGAGAGAAAGAGAAGAGGAGAGAGAAAGGACAAGAGATCACCCCAAAAGAAGCCAGCACCTTTCAAAAATTAATCTTGGAGGTGATACACTATAATTTCCGTTTGTCCAGTCAAACAGAGCAAAGCTTGCAGATTTTGGAGGGCAAATCCATGCTCATCTGATGGCAATGGATATGGTGGAGGTGGGTGGCAATGGAGGTAGGGGTAGCAGGCATGAGGGCCCTGATGGCATGGGATTAAATCTAGTGATGGATTCAGTTAGGATTGGGGAAATGGAGAAAGCACGATGCTCCAGAGAAGAACTGGAAAGATGGCATTGAAGGGACCTGGTAACCTACTGGACAGAGAATAAGACAGTGAAGTAACTGTCAGAGGTCGGGGTTGCATTTGGGTGGTTCGGTTAAGGGACGAAAGAGGGTACAGAGTGTCAGTGGGGATCGACATAGATGCTTCAGAGGTCCATGAGACTGGCAGCCACGAGGTTATTATTTGGGCGATTATGAAATAATTGAAGGACTTCGAGAAATTCTTTGTCAATTCTCTGTATTCTCTGTCTTCTGAAGTTCGTTTTTGTTGTTTCTGAAACTGGCCTGAAATATTCATAACCAAGTCCATCTCTCATTCTAATCAGCTTTCCCAAAATCTGTGTCCAGACAGAGAACCTAACGAGCAGAAAACTCTTATTAGGAAACATTTCTTTATCTACTCCTACTCCCTTTCCACTTTTGTTTCAAACAGCACACTAGGAAGGACAACCTGACACCGCTCTGCTAGTTCTCCTCCAACTGCCTTTTTAGGCTTTTAATTAACTTTTCTGACTCTCTGCTCCCCCTACCTCTTCACTTCTGGCTGCTTCCTAAAAGCCAGCCTCAGGCTACTTCTGTTCCCTCCAAAAGACTCTCCATGACCTTGAATCTACTCATGGTTAAAGAATCACTTCCACCCTGGAGACCTGCACATCTCCAATTTCCCAAGCAACCTCTATTAGAGCTGCCCCTTGGAGAATTTTGCCTGTAGGCTCTGCCTACAAGTGTCAACAACCCCACCATCCCAAATTTCCAACTCAGAGAGTACGTGAGAGAAGGAGGCCTTTGATCATTTAACCAACTTACGCAGGGGTGGGTGGGTTCTCACTCACCTAAGGGAAGAAGAGTCTTCCTTGGTTGTTCAGTTTGGCATTGAACTATTGTGGTAGATTGAATGATGTACCCTGATCTAAATATATGTTCCTAATCTGAACCTGCATTCCTGTGGTAAATAAGACCTCTTGAAGACGCGGTATTAGTTAAGGGTGGCCTAGCTAAATGAGGGGGGTCCCTAATCCAGATACCTGGAGTCCTTTATAAGCAGATGAAATGCAGACATAGTCAGAGAAAGCCATGGGGAGGAGCTAGAAGCCAGAAGGCAGAGGGAGCCAGAAGAGAAGGAGAGGACATCTCCATGTCACTCGAAGCATGTGAAGGAACTCCAAGGATCGCCAGCAGCAGCACCAGAATGCTATCGATTTTGGGGAGAAAGCATTGCTTGGCTGATGCCTCGATTTTGGATTTCTAGCTGTAAAACCATGAGCTAATAAATTCCCCAAACCATTATGTGGTATTTGTCATAGCCTGGCAAAACCAAGACAACTATCATGTTTCACTGCCAATGTATTGATTGCTCAAATACACTTTGTTATTCAT
This sequence comes from Tolypeutes matacus, assembly GCA_026826555.1. Lineage (NCBI taxonomy): Eukaryota > Metazoa > Chordata > Mammalia > Cingulata > Chlamyphoridae > Tolypeutes > Tolypeutes matacus. Next base: position 3,235,712 of record JAKSZT010054573.1, read on the forward strand.
TTTTAAATGCCTATTTTTAAAAAATCTTCTTTGTCAGTATGCATACCCCGAGAATTTTTGTAATTTTTTTTTTTTTTTTACAGTTTTCCTGTATTTTTAAAAGGAGGTAACATAGAGAAAACTTTGTCATAGTTCTTATCCTGATCTATTCCTACAAAATTGAGAGTGGTAAAATTTCAGGACTGTGAAGGATTTTGGAGTTTAACCATTTAAAGTGTTTTGTCAATCTGCCATGCAGTTTTGTTTATTTTCACAGTTTGCTGCATGTATGAGTCTATATGCTTATTAATTTTGTTATAATGATTTGGGTCAAAATGAACAGTGTGGTCAAGAAATGAGTTGCTTGACAGTTCATCAGAATTGTGAGATATGTCGGGGTGTAAAATGGAATATATGTTTTTATTCATTCTTTATAAATTCCAAATAGAATTTTTTTCTCTTCAATGTCATTTTCTTGACCTTCATAAACAATTAGAACATTTTATTCAAAAGTTGGAAGCAAATCCAAGTCAGAAATAGTAGTTTTATTAAATATGCAACTTTTTGAAAATGGATACATTTCAGAAGATTGCTCTACTTGCAGAGAGAGATCTGGCCTAGATAAATGAGGGCGCAAATTTAGATGGTTTATGTTAAATATCTGGAAATACATGGAGTAACCACACTGCAACCTAAAGATAGGTTTCCTCTCATCTAAGTGTGCCTTTTTGATATTGCAACCAAAGAAATCTGTTGAAATCAAAGCCCTCACTCCTGTTTTCCCACTAGAAATTTATAGGTTACTGCGACTCAAAACTAAGCAAAATAAACGATGAACCTCCCCGGGGATTTTTTTTTTTTTGTCATGGTAAAAATCCGTTTTGAAATATCTTTAGATTTTTAAAGTACCTCTTCATTCTCCCGGTTTCTGTGTAAGTCTTGTTGCAGCTATTATTATGGAATGCTGGTCTGTGATCAGGGCACAGGCTTCCTAGGCTTCCGGTAGGTGTGGGGCCGTTTCCTCATCCAACCTTTCCAGAGGTCCCATCTTACAACACCGCCATGCTTTCCCTTGTCTTTTGGTATCAGTTCCCATGCCATCTTCCAATGTCTTCTCAGAGCTGTCCCCTCCTCGAGCCTGGCATGGCGCATGCCCGCATCTCCTCATACGTGCCTTTATAAGAATTCGCTTTAGTGGTCCTCTCCCCTTAAACCCTGCAGGTTCCTGGAGGGCATGGATGATGTCAAATTCATCTTTGGAAGCCCTTCCCCATCCTCGCTTCTCATTCTTGGTCTGTGTTTAGCACATTTTTTTGAACTGGAATAACTTAGAAATTTCTAGACAATACGTAGTAGAAGTTTTTTTGATAAAAGGAAACAAAATCATATTGTATCTTAATTAAAAAGAGACGCATCAATGTCATCCTATCTGGAAAAATTTATATGCTTATACCTTATATCTTAGGTATCTTGTTGATCTACTTCCCAAGGCAAGTTGGAATGCCTGTGACCATCTCTTTGGACTCCAAAATCTTCAGATGCAAAGATGAAATTCTGTGGAGAGGCTTATTTGAGGCATTATCATAGTGTGGAATATATCATTCTTAGCTTCAGCATCTGATATTCCTCAAAAGGTGTGTATGCTTTGATTAATGTATGTTCAGTGCCCTGAGATACCATTAAAATGATATATAAGATTTTTATGGTCACCTTCTCAGTTTAGTACTTCATAAATACTGGTTTAGTAAGTACATTCCCTTCATTAGTCCAACTTGATTATTTAAACCCTATCATCACACATGATATACATTTTTTAAAGTATATGCTTTTATATTTAAATCAACAACTTATTTATTAAGTTATAAATGATATGTATATGCTGGGAGATAGTTTTTATATGAAACATTAGATTATAAAATACGATTTTTTTTTTTGGATTTAAAGATAACAAGCCAGTGTAGTCATAGTCACCTGTCTTCAATAATAGGTTACTAATTCCCAATTTCATAGTAAAATCCAGAAGTATTTTACATTTAGAGTTTGTATACTTTACCCTTTGGAGCATCTTATCAACTACATGAGTGTTTCTCATAATTTCTGTGCAAATGCACATAAGAAGGCTTGCTGTAATTATTTACTTCCTCATGGCCCATAGTAACTCATCAGCAGTGAACAAAGGAGCAGAGCGAGGTGATTATTTTAACAAAGGAGCCTTGAGGACGATGTGGTTTTCCTCCAAGTGACTTAACCCGGGTATGACAAAGAGCCACAACCTCTTGAGGACTCTTCAGTGGCTGTAGGTTTCTGAGAAACTGTCATGTTGTGAGTTCACACATGAAGAGAAACAAATTAAGAAGGAAACAAAGTATTTAGAAAGCATTCTGTGAACGTACTTAACTGCGTGGTTAGAAAGTTAATCTAATCTCTGTTTAGGATAGTGAGTCGGCCACAGGGATGGGTGGGACTATTCCACCCAGAGAGTATGGAAAATGAGAATACTTTTCTCCCAGGGAGGCAAGTGTGGATAACAGAGTTCTTTCCAGGGAGCCTAAGGAAGCTGCACAGCTACACATCAAATACTATAGGAAACGAATATTTCCTCCCTTCAGATTTTAGAAATATCAGATTTGAAAATGAAGGAGACATATGTATGTAGGATCAATATTTCCATCTCACTTGTATACCTAATACATACATGCATACATACATGTATGTAAAAATTTCAAACAAGCCAAGAAACAAACAGGCGTCACAATGTAAGACTAATAATAGGACACAGTATGTTGAGTATAAGGGAACTCTATACTTCTCAAACTGCTCTCAAATAAAACAAAAAGAAAGTTTATTATTAAAAAAATCTTCAAACCTAAAGTAATTTAAGGAAACGTTTTTCTTTTGCATAAGAAAAGACTCGTAATATAAACTCAACTTTGTGGAACTTTCCTAAAAGTTAATTTTGGTGATAGCAGTGAGTGTGAGCCAAGGTACGACCTCTTATCAGGCGAAATGGAGAGGGTGCCAGTTTGAAGGTCGTCATATTAATAATGCAGTGTTAGAATAGCTACCGTGAATTGAGCATTTGCTGTATGCACTCATGCATTAGGAGGCAGTCTTTGGTATTGATATCAAAGAACTCTTTTTTCCACTGATAATTTTTGTCCCCAACGAAAACCCTTTCAGGCATGGATCCCTACTAGGTGAGGATTGAGGGGTGTAGGAGAGAACTGAGGCTCACTTCCCACCAGGGCCGTGTGAGTCCTGTGTGTGAGTCACCTGGTGTGAGTCCTGGCTCCAATCTTTATACCTCTGTGGCTTAAGTTCCCTCAACAAATCATGATAATACTCACCCGATAGGGTTATTGAAAAGATAAAAAGGCTTAGTATATGCAAAGTACTCTGGGTGTTGAATGTTGACACCCTATATGCCTATTACCTATAATAATTATTATTATTACCTCTGTTTAGATGAAGAAGCAGCTTGATATAGTGAAAAGTGTGTGTTCTCTGGAGTCCAGGCAGACTTAGGTCTGACTGCTTGGCCCCACAGCTTCTGAGCTATGTGGCATCCTCTGAATATAGTTTTCTAAATGTAAAATGAGTCTGTTAACAAGTATGGCCCTTGGAAGGGTCCTGGATAAGAAATGTAGTCATGGATGTTGTTAAATACAAATTCACATTCACAAATATTTTTAATCAACATTTATGAAATGTACATGAACCAAATGCACTCTATGTTATGACATAATTGAAATATGACCCTGCCGTCCTACAGATTAATAATGTACTGGCTCATTAGCTATGAACCCCAAAGAACTCATCTACTTGGCGCTAACATTCTTTGAGCAGTGAAGGAACCCCAAAAGCACATCAGATGATGTGGCCTCTTATCATTCCTTCAGATACAAAATGTAAGTGGGAAAGGGGACTTGGTGTTCTGTCAAGTGTCTTCCACATGGCCGCTTGCCTCATTATCTTCCTCACTTTGAAGATTCCCATCTCACTACTTCCCATTTGAGGAGAAGAACAGTGTTGCTTGAGGGCCATCTGGTAAAGAGCAGGTTCCAAGAGGAGATGATAAGAGAAGCACTAAACGGTCCCGAGACGACTCGTGATCATACACAGACTCATTTTATTGGAAGAGGCTCCAGAGCAGTGTAGGGCCACGTCTTCTCTGACCCCACTGTTTTGGGGAAAGGCTCAACAGGATGAGGATCAGTTCTTGCCAAGAAATGGTTTCTAAAATTCTGTTTGACCTCTGCTTCACATTACATTTCACAAGTTTTCTAATTCCTAATTTAGACAGGCTAGATCCAACAGGAGCACACACACTCAGTGATTATGTCCAAAGCAGATTTAATGGAGCAGACAAGAATGGACCATTGGTATCCTCCAGCTGACTTCGTTCACTCTGACTTCTCAATGTGTGTGTGCACTAGCATGGTTGGATGGCAAATCCACATTTAGTGTGGCTGTGCAAGTGAATTCTCTTAACTCTTTGCTTGTCTTATTAGTGAGCAAGTCAAGAATTACTTTATGCCCTTACCAGGCAGTTCTTATCACTACCCATAGAAAGTTTATAAGGAAAGTAATGTTGGTGTAGTCTTTTACTGAGTGGAGCGATATGTCTCTTCTTTTTCATAGTAAGAAAAAAAATGTGCTGAGATGGGAACGGCATCAAGCAGCTTTCCATGGAGACATTTCTAAAGGTATCTTCTCAGCAGGACAATGTAATGGTAAGTATCAAGAATAATTGTTGATAAGCATTGGCCTCTCTCCTTTGCTATCTTATTAAGGCATACATCACGTATAGCAGTGCTTTATAGTATTACTTTGGGGCTGGAAATCGTTTATTTACATTTATTTGAAAAATTAAAAAGGGCCAAGTAGTGATTTGAAGCTCATTTGAAGTATACATAATGGCATGCATTAGAAATTTAGGATTGTGTAAAGATTATTTGTTCCTCCAAATAACCAACAAAGTGGATCTTATCTCATAAATGGGATCACAAATAAGGGGTCAGCTCTCTGACTCAACCTGGATAAACCTCGGAGAAATTCACCCTCTGGCCCGCTGCTCACCAGGTGCCATCTCTAGTCTAGATTAAGCATATTGAACTATGAAAGACCCAAACGGTCCCTCTTGGGGCATTTCAATGGCCCCCGTATTTCATTTTATAATTTTCATTGTCCTTGCAGAATGGGACCCAAAAAAAGAGATGTGTGTTAAACCTATCGGCCAACAGTACAGGGTAGAGACCCTTCTCATGACCTGGAATCTGGAAATAGAGTAGAGCCAAGTAAATGGGCAATGGGTAGAATTACTTTTAGGTACACAAAGTGAATGGAGGTTAATAGAGATATTTCACAACTAGAAATCTGTATGCTTCCCCCAAACTCAAATTTAAGAACAGATCATCTTTTAAAACATTTAAAGTAAATCATTCTCTATTTTCATGGCCCAGCTGTCAATTCAAGCCCTACTGAGGAAGTATCTAAGATGATATCACTTAAATATTGGTAATTTGCCAATTTTCTTGATCAATTTTAGTGTCATGCTTCCAACCATTTGTCAAAATTTAGACTCCAAATGGCTTTTGAGACTCTCTTTAAAGTTGGCCAGATAATTTCCATATCTCTAGTTTACTCTGTATGGAACAGACATCTGTAGTTTTTCCAAGTTCTAGGAGATTGCCAAGGTCACGTCATTTATTGAACTCTCCTATCCATCAAAGTTGATTTCCTGCCATAGAACAAATGCTAGTCTTTTTTTTCAAGACAATTTGTAATTTATAAAGAAAGACCAATTCTGACCCCCTTTTAATCACTTACATGCACACTTGGGAAGATGATCATAGGGAAAATTGCTGGTCATTTGTTTATTTGTATCGTGTATGGTTTATCTACTTTATCGGAGGTATTCACTGTCTATACAAATTTCTCAGCCACAGGTACAGCTAAATAGTCAATAATAAAGCATCATGCAAATCCCTTCCTCTCCCGAACTACTAAACAGTTTTTCTTTTTTAAATTTGGAAGAGCATTACTAAATAACTGAGACCTGAGGTCTTGAGAATCCCTCTCCCTTCTCACACCACCAGCCTTTTGAACAGCAACCCGATGCAGCCTTGGGTGCAGTCGTTCCAGTCCCTGCGGTGCAAGGAGTGCTCAGTTTAACATAATTAGGCTGTCTTAGTTCCAAGGAGAAGTAGTGGAAATAGGCTTGGCATCAAGCTCAGCGCTGTAGAGGAGCCACAGCTCACGATGTGGCAGCTCACACTGTGAAACCCAAAGGGAACATCATATAAAGCGCACAATCGGAGGAAGGCATTGAGAACGTCTGGAACTAGAAGGAGTTGTGACAGTCTTATCATATGCACTTCGGTTCAGTCTGCATTTGCAACCACTGAGCATTATCAGCATGACTGTGTAAGAGTCTGCTACTGTATGTGTGTGTGTATTTTGAATTGGTAACCGCATCCTCTGTTAAGGTGACTGCTTTGCAGTGGGTTGACATGATGATTTGGGGTGGCCTTTAGTGAGAGGTGATCCTGTGCGATGCACCAAGAATGACTTGGCATGATAAGAAATGAATGACAAAAAAGGTTTCCTTCCCCAGCATTTCCTCATCCATCCATAAGAACGGAAAGCACTGTGGCTACTCCGTCAGAATTGTTGACTTTTGGGAGAGATGCAGGGTTTAGTGGAAAAACACAAAGGCATCCACGATGTATTCCAGGTCTCCTGCTAATTAGTTGGCTTTCCAGCACCAGGCTTCTGATATATTTAAATACTAGGCAGATATGTATACCCTTATCACCATGAAGAATCTGTGATTACAAATTAAAACAACAGCTGGCTAAGAATCTCAAATAATTCTTTTATTTATTTATTTATTTATTCATTCATTCATTCATTCATTCATTCATTCATTCATCCCCCCCCTTGCTGCTTGTGCTCGCTGGGTCAGCTAACCACGCCGTGCGGGTGGGCTTGCCTTCACCAGGAGGAGGGAACCGAACCCGGGGCCTCCCATATGGTAAACGGGAGCCCTACTGATTGAGCCACACAGCCGCTTCCCTCAAATAATTCTTTATGCACATTTGATACTTGAAAAAAATTTCAGTGTATGCCAGTTTAATCAATTTCGCTATGCAGAGTTACCTGAAACTCTTTCTGGTTTTGTAACTCCCATTAAGGGAAATTTTTTTGCAATAAATTTTCATAGTAGACTGAGGTTGTGCTGGTGAGTATGATTTGGTGCTATTCAAAACAGATGATCAAGAGAAAAATCCTTCTTGGCATTCTTGAAACCATAGTCTTCGTTTCTAAATTTCAGAAACATTGATGAGAGACCCGGGAATTAGAAAGCTCAGAATTATGTGGAACTGAATTTGTCAGTTTGCTGAAAATTCTGATGATCAGCGTAATCCTAGGGGCTAGAAAATTTGAACATTGGGGTAGTTTGTTTATACTGTATTTAGTTCTGAATACATATTACTTAAATGAGTCTTAAAAATATTTTGTGATTTAGAGGTACATAGAGTACGAATGAAAATAAGTATATCGTTCAGTTTATTTTTAAGTTCAAAATCCCCCCATCGTACATTTTAATAAAAGCTCATCTTTGGTCATTTTGGTTTGTTGTACTTCAAGTCAAAGACTTGATTTCTCATTCGTAGGTCAACAGTTTTCCCCTTGCACAGGCTCCTGGGACCATTCCCTCTCCCCAAAGTCCTAGAAAGGTGAATATTGTTGGGGCATGACATCTGCTAGGGGAGAGGAGGGACAGGGTGGGCTGAGGGAATTCCAACGTTTCCTTTGACCCCATACCATATTGGGATACGATGGGCTCTGAGGGTAGGAAGTCTGATTCTTAGAGCTGGAGGGAAAGTAGTTACCTGAGCTCCTTCCGGGGACACCTGACCTCTGACCCTAACGGCACCTACGCATGATGTCATTTCCTGCCTTGCAGGTGGATACCACATCCGGTAGTGGGTAGAGCAGGGAAGCGTGCGTGAGTTTGCAGGTGCCTTTGCACGTGCTGCACGCTTGAATTTACGCCACTGTTGATTTCTTTGTGCTGCTTTCCCGAGCAGAGCCAAAGCAGACTGGCGTCCGTCTTTCAGGGGTGAAAGAGGGTGTTAGTTTTAGTTCCAATAAGCTGTGCTGAATACAGCAAACGGGTAACACTGCTCTGAAAGCACACTTTAAAGTAACTGGTAAAAGAACCCGGAGGTAGCTCTAATATTTGCCTTTCAATTTCTGAAGAACACAGACTGCCCTCTCTCTCCAGAAACAGGTAAAAATACCGGTAAGGGTGATGAAAAAATTAGTTCACATCTTCTGAATTTTCTTTTCACTTCAAATGAGTAAATTTACAGTAAATATGAATATGCTTTTCAACTCTTATTAAAAACAAGATTGGCATGATACAATCAGTGGGTACAGTTTGTCTTGTATCTTTGCAGTGCTTAAGTGACAAGTTAAATACGTGGCTTTTATAATAATTTTAAAGAACATTTTCATTCCCTTTTTGTTTTGTTCTGTTTGCTTTCATTCTTAGGCCTCCTTGATTCTTTCCTATTCAACTATTCTCTAAACCTACAATGTTTCTTCTGTCTTTTCTATTTTCTCCCTAGTTTGCTCTTCTTTTCTGACAGCAGAATATATATCAGTAAAGAAAAAAGGGAAAGTGTTCTAGTTAAATGGATCATCTTGTACTACTTGCAAGTACTTTATGCATAAAATAATTTTGTCTCATCACTGGAGGACATAGATAAACTTGACTTTAAGTGCATGAAAATGCTGCGTATCTTTCCAGTAGTGAGAGAAGCCAGCCACTTGCTTATGTAAACAAAGTTTTATTGAAACACTGCCATACTCATTTATTTACACTTTGCCTGGGATGTGTTTGCACTAGAATAACAGAGTTGAATGGTTGCACCAGAGACTGTGTGGACTACCCAGCCTAAAATATTTATTCTTTGGCTCTTTACAAAAAATAGTTTGCAATGGGGAGCATATTTAGCTCAAGTGGTTGAGTGCCTGCTTCCCATGTACAAGGCCCCAGCTTCCATCCCCAGTACCTCCTAAAGAAAAAAAAAAAGTTTGCTGACCTGTAATTCAGAGCATGGTATGATTATTTATGGGGTGGGAGCAGTTCATGTGGACTTCTTGGGTCCATAAATTAATGAATACATTAATAAAATAAACAATCCTCATTTTTTATTTGATAAATATTATGTTTCCTAATATGGAAACATATACATTAAAAGTGTATGTTTCCATATTAGAAAATCTGTCTGTTGTCTATAATCTCGTAAGCAGCCTGGAAGTTTACAGGTGAGGTTTTACCTGCACCAGGGAGGGAATCTCTGGCCTTCAAGAGCACAACAAATAGCCTGCAGCCGACACACAGGCGTCAGCCTGCGTCGCCTCTAGCTGTTCGAGCGATGGATTCCGGCTGCTCTCTGATTGTTAGGGCCCAGGTTCATAATTAAGCATATCGATCATGGGGAACCATATTGACTGGTTTTGCCATGCCCCAGTCCATTTGTTTCATGATCTACAAGAAGGGAATGCTTGATTAAGCTCAAGCAATTATTGTGATTTTTGTTCTGCTTCAGTAAACTTTCTAATGAAGTGAATTTTATACAGTTATATCCAGGGGTTTGTCGATCCCATTTTTTTTGTGAGAATTTGAGAGTGCAGTAATTCTGACTCAGCATGCTTCCTTGAAGTGGGTAATTAATATCAATAGGGAATGGACTTGTTTTGTCTTTCTCTGGCACGTTATTCAATGTCACACCTGGCATGCTGTGGACCTGTAGTAAATATTAACTAAATATATTTTATTATGTAGATGATTAAGGATTTTTTTTGCTGGAAAATGTCACCCCAACCTCCCCTTCTTCTTTCCTTTTCACAGTTACTGCTGAAAACATGATTTTTTAATTGTATTCTTACGTATTAAATTATTTCAGAGTAATGGGAAATGTAAGCGATAGAAGTGAAGCAGAATGTTACATGATTTACTTGAAAATTTTTAGTGCCATGGCTTACAGTGGTTGTAAATATTTTCCTTACGTGACCTTTCTCTCCTTCCGTCTCTTTCTCTCTCCACACCTACCCCTAACAACATGGAGCAAAATTTGTGAGCTATTGACCCTCTATATTAACTCCACTGTATTCCTTAGTTATGCTACACATCAAAGTATTACAGACTCTGGAGTTTAAACCCACACCCCTTTATTAGCTCATATCTGTGTCGGTCGGAAGTCTAGGTGGCTTGGCTACATTTCCTGCTTAGGTTCTCAGAAGACTAAAATGAAGATATCAGCTGGTTGGACTCGTCTCTGGAGACCCTGGGGAAAATGTGCTTCTAATGTATATAGGTTGTTGGCAGAATCCAGTTCCTTGCAGCTGTAGGACTGAGGTCTCTAATTCCTTGCCGACCCTCGGTTGGGATCATTGTTAGCTTCTAAAGCTGGGGTTCTTAACCAGGGGTCTGTGAGCTTGAATTGAAATGCAAAAAAAAAAACATTCTTGTGGGGTTGTGTTCGTGTGGGTATGATATATTTATTAAATAATACACAGTATCGCGTGGACTTCATAATGGGTCTGTAGTTTTCATCTGACTGGCAAAGGGGTTTGTGGAACAAAAAAAGGCTAAGAACCCCTGTTCTAGAGTGCCCCCATTCCCTGGCTCATGGTATTTTTCCACCATCCTCAAATCAATGCTGGTTGAAATCCTTCTCATGCTTCCAATCTGCCATTTCCTTCTGCTTCATCTCTCCTCTGCCCCTTCTTCTGCCAAATTTTTCTGCCTTCCTCTTCTGCGTGTCTGTTCTGCTCATAATCAAGGATAATCTCCCTGATTTTAAGGTCAACTGATTAGTAACTTTATTTCCATTGGCAAAATGCCTTGTACCTGGATTTGACTTGGATTTAATCACCAGGGGGCAGGATTCTTGGGGTGTATGTGTATCTTGACAATTGTGCCTACCACATCCATCAGTGATTCGACACTCTGAACCGCATTTCAGGGGTCAATTTCCAACATGGCGATTGTGATTTAGAAAAGGTCCTAATTAAAGTATATGCAGTTTGGAATTTAAATTTCATTCTGCCCAGTATGTATCACAGTACATGGCACATAGAAAATTCTTCACCAGCATTGGTTGAACACAGTGGAAAGGAGTCAGTTGAGCAGTTGAAGAGGAGGTGCTTTTAGTGGAATGACGGAGACCATTAACTCTGAGGTCTAGTCCTTCCTGGACAACCCAGGTGGGTGGTTAGTGAACTTGAACTACTTCCCCAATCTCTTGTCTGGCCTTTGAGATGCAGTGGAAGGTTCTATGCTGGAAGCTGCCCTGCTCACTCTTCCAGACATAACTGACTTTCTGAGTGGAATGAGTTCTTTGGCATTCTTCAGAAATTCCCTTTGTGAGTCTTTAAAATTAGGTGGGGCAGAAAAGTCATGTTTAGACCAAGTTTCATCATGTTTCAGGAAACCAAACATTTTATTTTCACCGCGGAAAGACTACCTAAGTAATTTGCTCTGATAAATATCACGCAGGGAATTGGCTTAAACGAGAATTTGTTGTTTTATGGTTTTAGAGGCCAGAAGTCCAAACTCAAGGTATTTGCGTTCAGCATCTGCAGCGTTCTGATGCTGACTTGCCGCTATCCTTGGGGTTCCATGCCTTGAATCTCTGCCTCTATCACAGGACAGTGCCCTTGGTCCTCTCGTGGCTTCCTCTGACTTCTCCTGATTTCTTGTTTCTCCATCTTCTGGCTTCTTCCTGTGTCTGGTTTCTATTGACTGACTGTGTCGGAATTTTCTCTCTTTATAAGTCCTACGTTAATCCATATTAAGACCAACCCTGATTGATCCGGCCTTATCTCAAACAATATTAACATCTTCAAAAGGTCCTATTTACAGATGGGCTCACATCTATAGGAACACGGAGTAAGATTAAGAGCGTGTCTTCCACTGAGGTGCAAGATTCAATCTACCAGAGTAATTATTGTGTTTCTCCTTTGGAGTTTGTGAAGGAAATGAAGTATTTGTGCCATATTCTGTAGGTAATAGTAACTTGGAAGCAATTGTGTGCCAATTTTGAGATTCACCCCCCATCATTTGCTCTAGTCTCATATATGTAGGCACAGAAGAATATAAATTCTTTAGCATGGACTTATCTGTAATTAAGTCCTCTAAATGGACTAGCACTTACCTGCTATATTTTCTTCTCAATTACTTAGAAAATTCAAGCCTTCCTTGGGGAATGCTTAGTCTTTCACTTGTCCTTTTAATGGTAATTGATTGGCTTGTTCAGATTATGCTGTTCTGGGAAGAAGCGTAACAAATAAAATCTGGCAAGGATATAAGAAAATGGTGTCAGATGAATAGAAGAGTTGAGAGTACAAGGCATCATTAATCCCCTACCTTTCAAGAATTACCTCACAATGAAGGTAAACTGTAAAATGGTAAAATGTCAGCTGCACATTTTAAATTCCATAAAAAGGTGTTATTTTTATAGCATTTATTGCTGGTATTTGCATTTTATCCTTATATAATAACTATTTCTAATTAAAATTCCTAAATAATTGGATGCTTTTGAAAAGACATATGTTGTATTTATTTTTCAATGATTCAACCAAACACTTGCTTAAAAATCAATTGAGGGGAACTAGAGCTGTAATAATTGTCATTTATTATTTCATACTTGGAAATATAAGATTATAGCTTAAAGATTTTATTTAAAATGAACAGTGCTGACCAAGTTTTAACACCATGAAACGTTCTCATATACTTTAAAATTATTACTGTTTCTGTGGGTGAGACTTGGAACATGCCTCTGAAATGATGCAGCTTCAACCATTTTTATTTTTTAAAAGAGGTAAAATAGCACTGAACAAATTGGATTTCCCGAGCCATCTAGCCAGGATCAGACTGACTTAAGGATAAAGTGAATTTAATCTCACTACATTTCAAAGTGAGAAGATTGAACTTCTTTTCAACAGCGATGCCTTATATTGTTTTTGTGTAGTTGGAGATCAGTTAATTGATCTTATGTCTCAAGAATAAATTGAAATTATTCTTATTTCTAATTTTATGTAAACAATCCACATCACCAACCACACAGTCCCCCTTCCCCCCTTTCAGTAAAAAATAAAATAAAATGTACAGAAACAGCTAAAGTACTTTGGAGATAAATTCCAAAATGATTTGACTTTTCAGGGCTTAGAAACAAACTCTAGCTCTAAAAGCATATATGTTTTTTTCACAAATGCCACCCACAAGGTGCTTGGTCAGAATTTTTCAAATTGATTTCTTTCATACAGACTCTATATTTGGAAGTAAAATGTCAGTCTTTCACTGACATCACTCCATCCCCGCCCTAACCTTCTTAGCCAGTCTTGAAAAAAAAAAACATAGTCATGATTTGTTTTCCTCACTTTCTACTTGTTTCTCAGCAAGCTGCCATGTTGGGATTTTGAATTCCAGTAGATGCATATCAGCTGTCATCTAAAGTGACCTCTGTGATATCTGACATCTTCCTTGGAATGCTTTCCCCCAATATCTTTGAAAATACTCTTTGCCTGACACCTCTTCATCCCTAGCAACTGCTTCTCAGTTTCCTTTCTCTTCACATTCATCCTTTTCTTCTTTGCATATGCTCCCTTGGAAAACTTATCCCCTCTGTACCTGATGGAGGTTCTGTCTGGAAGAGTCTCCATATGCTTGAGATGGACAAAGATTGGCTGGAGGGTAAGGGGAAGTGGGTTGTGGGATCGGGGCGCTGGAATGGCCTTTGGTGATTTGGCCTGGCTCCTTTTTATCTCCCTAATTTTTGACATCCCTCCACACACCTTTGGTCTCAGGCATACAGAACCGTCTAGAACCAGAAATGTTTGAGACCTCCATGTATCTTTAAAGGATAGCTTCCTACTCCCTTAGCTGACCTTTCTTCCTGGAGCTGAGTTTCTGGAAAACTCCTCACCAGCCTTCTACTCCACATTCAACCTGAAAGTCCTCCCTCTCGAAGCCTTCCCTGACCTGTCCGTCCTCCGTAATCAGCTATTGCGGAGGACTCTTTAATTTTGACCACTGACACATCTGTTGTTTTAATGTCTGACTCCTCTAGCAGACTGAGAACTTCCGGAGAGTAGGAAATGATATATTATTATAGCCACTGCCACATCTCAAACACAGTGCCCAAGGCAAAAACCTTTTGTTGAATTAAGATAATAGAGGCAGTCACTAAAGAGATTGTTTGAGTCAGTTTCACTATTTTGTCTTGGAAATTGTGTTTAGTTTTGTTCCTTCCATAGTATGTGTCTCTGTGTATAGGTATAGGATTATGGATGACTGAAGAAGTCATTGGAAGCTTGAGGGTTCTTTGTCCCTTTTACTAAGATTTATTAACATGTTTGCATAGTCGCTAAAAGAGGTCGAACCTTCCAAATGACGTGAACCATCCTCATTCTGCACAAGCCAATCATAACTCCCGAAAGCTGTGGATGTACCGGCGATGGTGAGGGTTAAGTACCACCACAGATAAATGAGGTTCATAGATGCCTTCACTTAGCGGGAGATAAGCAAAGGATTGCTGGCTCCTGATGGAATGTTGTTTTCCTCAAAAATGTTTTTGATTCACTTAAGGAAAAATGCAGGCCAAGGGGGTGGAAATGAACTAAACACCTTGTGCTGATAGATGTGATTCTCCTTTAGGGAAGATACTAAAGAGTAATAACATGAAGAAATGGAAGTTAACATTTAAGCGGAATAAAAGTCCTCAATTTGGACCTTCTGAAGGTCATGGGGAGAATGAATTCACTGGAGTTTAGAGCAACTCTGATTTTTTTTTTTTCAAGAAAAGGCATAGCTGAGGATTTTTTTTAGCTCTGTTTTGCTGCTCCTTTCTATGTTTATAAATAGTACATGGATGTTTACTAACATACCAAAATCACATTTGAACACTTTCATCTTCACTTGTATATTAGTATAGTTTTATAAGGAAGTTTTGGTTAGCTGTGGAAATATTCCATTAGCGCTTTTTTCTCTTATGTTTATTTTTTCAATCTATCAAAATGGAACATATTTCCTGAAGGTAATCATTTTTCTTTCTAAGGCTAAGTGAGGTGAATTTATTAAATATTTGAAGAGATCTTAGAGTCCTGATGTTAATTGATCTGTCACTCACTAGATGCTGTGAAAAGGTAGCCACTGGCCTTGTTTATAGAATCATCCTTAAAGGACAGGAAATTATAAGGAAATGTCCTTAGAAAGGAAGGAAGGATGACGGATCTCAGATCCCACCTGCATAAACGAGGAATGTCACCTCCTTCTTGGTCCTCTTTTCACACTTACCTTGAACACTAAATTTGGTGGTGTCCCATGACTTTGCAATTATCCTTCTGGCCCTGAGAGAGGAACAATTGCTCTCTCCAACATGACATGACACAGACATGACAGATTGCGCTTCAGGTGGTCAGTGTTCACTAGTGAAGCAACCAAAATCTGGGCCAGCCACATAACACTGTGGGAAACCAGTACCAATCTAATTGAGATCTAGAGGTTGGTGCATACCTATCAAATTTTCTCTGAGACGTTCTGCATGCACACCAGAAAATTCATACACGTAGGCTTCTCTGTTCTTAGGAATGTCATAAAAATTATAGGAGTAGCAGCATTCTAAATTTTAATCTACTAGAACTTAAAAATATATGTTCTCAAATCCTCCGACTCTTCCAGGAGATGGTTGGCATGGTAGGGAACTCCAGCCCAGTTCTTCTGAACTCACTGTCTTCCTGGGCTCTCAGACTAGAACGATCTCGATGCTCATGTAACATAAGACTAAATTATCCCTTTCACCTGGCTATATTCATGTTTTCTTGTTTTAAACTTTTTTGGGAACAAAATACACCTTATTTTCCTTGTCATGCCATTTCACAATCAGCAGTTGATACTTCTTATTTATTAGTATGTCACAGCTCTTCTAGCTGAGGCCCTCAAAAGCTTGAGTTGATATATCTTTGTTCTACTAACTTAAAGATAGATGTTGCATATCTTTGGAAGTTAAGCTCTCTCCATTTTACCTGAACTTATGTGAGCTATCTTATTATACACACACACACAGACATAAACCAAATACGATAAATATATGATTAGTAGTTATATAGTTTGCTCTTCTTCGGATAAGTCAGTGAAGGAGGTATTTTTCTCGTGTTTTGTTCAGCTGAACCCATCATGATGCTTTGTGATTTTGCTTGAAGACCATGAAGATGTTGACTGTCATTGACAGCTTTTTTATCGAAAACCAATGAAATATCCAGAGTCCACTGGAATAATCATACCTCCTTTTAGTGCTTTATAGTTTCAAACTTCTTTTCATATTCATGGCTACATTGGATTCTCCAAACAATTCCCTTAGCTAGACAGACATATCATGTCCAATTTTCAGGAGCACAAACTGTGGTATAAGCAACTCTTGTGGTTTCTGGGAGGTCGTTGTGAGCTCCTTTTTAGGGATTGAGTACAAAAGTGTCATAAGAGATGGCACCTTTCCACAGGCATTCAGAGTGACAATCAATGTATCAGTGCAGGTGTGGAGTCCTGTTTTACTCACAGCAAAACATGGAGATAGATGTCAGTGAGTTAACATGGTAGCATGTCCTTGTGCTAAATTATGTCATGTAGAAATATGTTCTAGTTCCCCTTGCTCTTATGTTCTTTCAATGTGGAAATCTGGTTTTGTGTGCTCATCTGTACCCTTAGCCATTATTTTTGGAGTCATACAAATTTTTTGGCATTTGTGTGACAAAAAAATGAATCCATGTTTTATCTCAGGTCATCCCGGAAGCCACAGTGGTATTCTAGAACATGTAGGGACAAAGCTAAGACCTACTGAATGCAATGAATTCTGTCAGCCCTGCTTGTTTTTTCTTTATTGAAATGCTGGGTGTGCAAACTTCAGAGGTGTCTCCTGTTGTCCTTTGAAAGTATCTAGGGCTCCTACTTGATGTCTATCAGCAGCTTTTCATATTCAAAGGACATAATTCTATGTGGGTGCACTGCTGTATTTGACAATTGACTAGAATAAGCAACAAAGTCTTGATCATCCTTTATAGGAAATAATATATATCTCTAGATACATTACAGCACATGACTAATCAGTCGTTTGACAGGAAGAATAGTGTGTTATTTCAACACGCAATGTAAGGGGTGTTATATGCCCTGCCTATCACTGTGGATGACCTGAAATTTACTGTTTCACTTGCCACCCTACAATTCTGCTTCCTAAATTCAGAGTTATCACTTTGGGTTATCAGTCACAACACAGGTTTCCAATCATATAACTTTTCCTCTGTGCGAGGACCTGTTGCAAATACTTTTATATTTAAACATTTCAACCATTCCATCTGGTGGTTTCCATTTGTATTTGTTTCCGATTGCTACTGTAACAAAGGACCAAAAACTTAGTGGCTTAAAACAACATACCTTTATTATTATAGGTCAGAAATCCAACATGGGTCTCAGTGGGCTAAAATCCATGGGTTAGCAGGGCCGCGTTCCTTCTGGACGTTCTCGGGGAGAACCTCCTTGAGCTTCTAGAGGCGCCTTCCTTCCTTGGCTGCTGATCCCTTCCTCCATTTTCAAAGCCAGTGGGTGGAGCCTGGCTCATGCTGTCATCACACCAGCTCTCTCTCCTTCCCTCTTCCATGTATAAGGATCCCTGGGATTACATTGGACCCACTCTGATAATCTAGGATGACTTCCCCATCTCAAGCTCTCTTGAAACCGTAATTCCTCTTTTGCCATGTAAGGTGACATTCACAGGTTTAGGGATTAGGGCATGGGCATTTGGGGGCAATTATTCTGTATACCACACACATAATATCTTCATTTTACAGTGGAAGAAACTGAACATTGAGCGCTGAGCAATTTACTCAAGGCTGTAGGGCTGCTGAGTGTGGAGCTTGCTTCTCACCCACATCGCCTGGCTTCAGAGTCTAGGATTCACTGTTATGCTATTATCTCATTAAGTTTAACATTTGATGTTCCAAATTGCAGGCTTCAGTCATTCAACCCTTATTATACGTTGGTTCTCCTGGAGAACCTTTTTCCCAACCACTGCCTCAGAAGATCTCATACTTGGTAAGAATGAACTCTGATTGTGCTGGTCCAAACTTGTCTTCCCAGGAAAGGTGGTACTTAGATAAAAGAGCTAGGTGATGGGAGTGTGAGCTAGGTAAATGGTGGGGCAGATCATCAGCTCATCTTTGTGTGGGAAACCAGAACCTAAATGCAAAGTCATTAGAGGTCCACTGACCTTCCAACTGAAAGAACAGTTACAAGGCAATGGGACGGAAACTTGGAAACCAAAACAAAAGAAAAAAGTGAAATTAACATAAATATTGAAGCGATATAGTATGCAAAAAAACCAGTTTGAATAATTTAGAGCCGGAGGTATTTTTGCAGCTTTTTTTTGCAGCACCAGCTTTCTCAATATCTGGACTTAGAAGGTGTTCTTTTTTCCACTTGGTAACAAAATTTCAACATAGGTCATCAAACGGAGAAACTCTCTTATTATTATTGGAACTCAGTTTGTGCAGGGTGTGGTATTTGTAAGATTCACCAGGAAGCCCCTCTTCTCATTTTATCTGATCAGAGCTTCACTCATGAATTTATTGGCTACAAAGAACTTATGCATAATGTCTCCACAAAGCCAGTGAGAACTTTCTTGGTGAGATGTGTTTTTTTTTTCCCCCTGAAGACTGACTTTTTAAAAAAATATTCAACTTTGCTGATATATTGCAAGAGCGATATTAAGTTACAGTGGAGTTGATTTAAGGCCAGCAACATTCTATTAATGCTGCCCCATATCCTTGTAGCTAAGAGGTACAAGGAAATTAACACTTGGAGTTTTATTGTTTAATTGTGCCATGCCATGGAAAGAGAGACTTTATTCCCAAGTGGTTAAGAGGATGGGCTCTGGAAATATATATTGTGGTTTGAATCCTGGCACCACTTCTGTCTTCTCAGACAGTTCTCAGTCTCCCAGCTCATGTTTTCTTCTTTGTAAAATGAGAAGGTTAGTGTTTCTCTCACTGAGTGACTGTGGAGAAGATGAGGAAACCATTTTTTCGAGCCTGGAAACACGCTGGCATGTGAATATTGCCTCCAAAATACACTGAATTTTGATGGGGCATAAATACTTTGTTCATTTATTATATCCTGTGAAAGAAAGGAATCTGCTTTTCAATTCTAAATCAAATATGTAGAGAATGGGAATCCGTTATCAGAATTATCCCACCAAAGACAGTGGCTGACAATGTGTTTTTGCCAAAAGGATTCCTCAGACCTAGAAAATGTAGGATACCTTTTCTAACATGGAAAATAAGCAAAGGAGAGGAGGTATCTGGAAATGCCCCCTGACCTGCACACCAGCCAAGTGACATCAGATCTCGGCGTAAGGGTTTCACAGGGGGCAATGCAAACTTGCTGATATCCACATTCCCGAAACTCGAAAGTCTGAGTAGCAAATCAATATCTTGAAGTTTAACAAACTAGACAAATGTAAAATGTATTTGACGTTACGGAAAGTTACATCTGCAGCCCTGTCACCGCTTTTCTTTTGTCTAAATGCTTTCAATATCTTTGTGAAATTGTTTAAGTTTCTCTTTTGGGGCAATGTATGGGATTTAATTTTCAATTCATCTAATCCTAAAATGGAAGAGTTAATCCTGTAGGACTGTCTAGGTAAGCTATTGGTTTTTGTTTGTAAATTTGAGACTATGGAAATTGTCATATTCCTGTTATGTTTTGTATAAAAGACTAAAGGATATGAGGATTGAATACAGTATCTGGCATCCTTGCAAAAGGGTTGGAATTCATTCTACTTTGGTAGTCATCGATATTTAATAGTTTCTCTTCTTTCCAAAGATATCTTTGCATTTCCCATCCTGTGGAGAGGAAGGAAGAAAGGTGAATGGTGAAACTGGTTGGATAGATATGCTGTTATCTTTAGTTTCTCATCTGAACAGAAGGACTCGTGGACTGGGACATGCCAGTGGCGATGTGATGTTCAAAGCTTGCTCATTTCTTGCGTTCAGTTGTGGAGACAGCTTAGTTTGAGTTATAGCTCCAGGTGGCTTATTAGAACACTCAGTACTTTTAATTAGAGCTTCTTGGGAGGTTTGATAAAAATCAGTTCCACTGGTTGTTCTCTTCTCCAAATGTATGAATGAGATTTTTGTACAATTTTAGATTAAGGCTCCTGGCCAGAGGAGGAAACGCTAGTGGTCATTATAAACAAAAATGGACAGGAGAGAAAAAGCTTATGGTTGGTTGGATGATAAAGATGGAAGAGAGTGAGAAAGTTCATTGAAAGTTTAGGGCTAACTGTTGGCAAGCACAATTTGGAATGCATTCCAAAGTCTAACCCTCACTCCTGGTTCCATCTTATTTTTCTGTATGAGTTTCAATTTTTTTCCTATTTTGTAGCTTTTTAAAAAACAATTTATTGAAGTATATCATTCCTACATGAACATGCATAAACTATAAGTGTTCAGTAAACATCGTGATCTTACAAAACAAACATGCATAACCTCATACAGGGCTCCCACACATCACCCCCCACAAACACCCTGCATTGTTGTGAAACATCCTGTTAACAAATCATGAAAGAGCATCGTCAAAGTATTACTACTAACCATAGTCCGTATCTTCCTCCCCTATACTTTTTTTAAAGGATTTATTTATTTATTTATTTACTTTTATCCATTTTTACACCACTCCCCTCCCCGTTTTTGCTGTTTCTGTGTCTGTTTGCTGGGAAATTCTCTGTGTCTGTTCCCTGCCCTCTCTTCTCCTCCTTCCCCTCCTGTCTTCACTGGGATTCGATCCTCGGAATCTCCAATGTGGGAGAGAGGCATCCTACTGCCTGCACTACCTTAGTTCCTGTTTTTTTGGTGCATCTCATCCTGGCTCTCCCTTGTGTCACTCTCCTGTTATGTCATCGTCTTGCTGCGTGGCTCGCGGGGCCTGGCAGCCCACGCACCTTGTATATTTTTCCTTTTATTATTTTTACCAGAGGTCCCGGGGATCAAACCCAGGTCTCTCCATAAGGGAGATGGACGTCCAATCACCCGAGCCACATCTGCCCCCTGCTATATCTCCTAAGGTTGACCAAAGATACCCAGAGTTACAGTCTTTTCCCATACAGGACGGTCGTATAATAAATCAGGCTTAGTTTATCACCAGCATTCTAAAAACCAGACCTAGGGAGAAAAACTAGGTCTGGGGACACATGCATGGTTTCTAATATAGCAAGTGTTTAGCCTACCCTGATTATCACAAAATCAGGACAGCGAGAATATTTGCAATATTTTGTAGTTTTTAAAAATTTTTTTTTTTCTAGGTGTATTGGATGCCTTTTTTCCAGGTAAAAATAGAAATAAAAATAATTGCTTTTTGACCTGAAATGTGGGAGGAAAGGATGAACTAGTACTTGAAGAACATTGAATTAAGGTATTTATTAAATGGCTTTGCCAAATGTATAATAAATTATATTTCATAGAGAAAATCCTCCCTACTTCTTGAGGTGGCATATTACTACACAATTTTGTGCTACACTCAACATTTCTCTTAATACTTTTGTTTTTTACATTTAGGTTCTTTTATTACTTGTGGCACTGTATTTCTCAGGGAAAGAATAATTAATAATTGCAAGCATATGGTGGAGAATTTTATGTATCCCTTTAAGCACAGTTGGGTTGTACACACACTCTTATTTTTTGCCTTCTTATTATACTCTTAGCTCATTTAAACTGGTGTTAGATCACACATTTTCATTCTGTGTGGACAGAATACTGTCCCTCCCCTGACTCTATGGGGAACAGAAGGAATTTTTCTGGGAGAAATAAAACCTAGACAGGGACTAGGGAAGTCTGGCTTTGAGGAATGCATCTTGAGTGCCCTGCCTGAAAAACAAGGGAGTGATGTGAAGGTTGCAGAACAATATTGAGACTTTGGGTCAGCTCCTTCCCCCTCCAGCCCAAATTGCAAGCCACTGGCCTTGTGTGGGCAAGTATCAGAGGACCCTTCTCTGGGGATGTGACCTGGCAGAGAGAAGAATTCTGTGAATGGCTTTTTGAGTTCGTTGCTCATTCATCGTAGGAAGGCCTGATGCTGCTGACCGCTGCCTTCCCTCCTTGAGCATATTCTGGAATGAAGGACAGTCTTGCCACCCAGATATTTGCTACAAGCCTCCAATACTGAAGTCTAAGAACAAAACTGACAGTTGAAGAAAGCTACCTGGAAGAAACACACAGCGCTAACTGAAAACATGAAAAAAGAAATCTCTAACACATAACTTGGGGAAGATATGCTGTAATATTGTTCCATAAAGGAGAAGATGGGAATTCTGTGAAAAAGTACGGCAGAGCCAACTTTTTAAAAAAGAAAAGGGCTGAAAAATAAATAGGAAGATATTCCCCATAGATGAAACCTGTTGAGACAGAGATGTAAAAAAGGAAAGAAAGAAAATCACTGGCTTAGTTTGGGAAGTCCAACATCCAAATGGTGTTCCAGAAAAGGATGAAATAGAACAGCGAGTCAGAAATTACCTATGGAGAGTTTAAAAATTTATCCCAGGACTGAAGAACGCACGCTGCCAGGCTTACGTGGCACACTTGGGTTCCCCACTACCGGCAATGAAATGAGTCCCACCCCAAAGCACATTGTGAATTTTCAGATCCGAATATCCTCCAGGGGAGGGTTGTGAAGGGGCAAAGGAAAACAAAATTATCTATGGCTAATCAATTGTTGGAATGCCTTTAACCCTCCAAAGTCTTTACCAAAGATGAGAAAGCAAAGAGAATCTTGAACAGCTCCAAGAAAAACGGATTTACAGTATCTAACTCCCTCGTGAGCCAAACTGTCAATGTCGGTTAAAGACATTTTCATTCAGGCGTGATCTCCAAAGACTGAGCTTTCATGCACCTCTTCTCAGGCAACGTTGAGTGTGCCCCTTTCCAAAGAGGGGGATGGCCATGAAGAGGAAGTAGAGATCCCAGGAACAAAGGACTCAGAAGAGAGTGGAAAGGGTTCCCAGCTGAGTGCTAGTACAAATTGGAGCAGGAGGGATCCTAGACCTCAAGGGAAAAATAAATAGACAAGCAAAAGACATCAGGCGTTGGGCTGTGTGGAGATGGTACTCAAGAGGAGCTTTAGTTCTTTTGGATCATTTAGAAAAGTCAAAGAATGGGTACACAGAAAATGCTGCAAAAGAAAACCGTGGATGAGGCAGTTATTGTCTCCAGGTCAAGAAAGAAGATTTTATTAGGTTCTAATGCTTGTTTCAGTGATCCATAATTACGCATTCACAAATATGTTACTATTAATTATTGGTATAATCAAAACAGTGTGGTGACTATGTTGGGAACTTAGGGGAGGGGTATGCGAGATGGTGGCAGCTCATACAATAATATTGTTAAACTAAATTATTAGACACAATGTTATTTATGGGAATTTATTTGAGTGCTCCCTGGTACCTGGGATTTTTACAATTCTCCCCAGGATTCAAATATGCTGTAGAGATTGAGAACCACTGATCTGGAGTGTATTGCTTTAATTTAAAATCTCATCCAGATGTAGTGCTTTTGGTAAAGAAGAAAAAAAAATCTGATAAGCTTTTGAGATTAAACAAACTGCATGACTGGCTTTTTTGCTTTGTTTTTCCTTATTGTCTCATGTGCTCTTTAGAGAAAGGATGTAATTGCTTAAAATGACCTAATGCTTCTCTCAAAAGGCTTTCCATTTTCTGGTTGTTTTACTGTTTTTTTTTCCCTCCTTTTTAGCTGAAGTCACAGAATGTTCTCCTTTCCGGGGTACTTTGACTCTTCTATGGGCACCCCATTGTGCGCCATCAGTGGAGCCTTCCAGATTTAGTTGTCCCACGTCTTCCTGTGTTTGTAGCCGCACATGAGGTTGAATTAAATACAATTTCCTCAGTCTGTACTTCCCAGGCAATCGTACTAAGTGCCTCCTCGAGGAGCCCGGCGCATTCTGTTCGTCTAATTCCGTGATGCCCTTTAACTCAAGGGCCGGGAATGTAATTACCAGCCGCAGAAATTCTTTCCAGGCTTGACTTGATGCCACATTTCCTTTCATTATGCTGACTTTTTCCAAACTTCTGAAGGGAGGAGGTTGGAGCTCTTATTAAAAAATCACTGGTTCCATCAAATGGTTTCTTTTTGTCGTTTGCAGCCAGCATAGTCCAGATGCCTTCAGTATAACTTCCAAGCAACTAAGTCCCCCGATACAGTATGGTAAGCTCCCAGGGTATAGGGCTCTGTGCAGTGACATGAGAAGCCAGTGGCTTATGACAGCATTTCACTTTTGAGGAGCAGCTCTTATCCTAGGAGAGCCTACATCCATAAACCCATCCGGGGCTGACCTGTAGAGCCCACTTTATGGCGCGACCTTATCTTTGAAGCTCTTTTTCAGATTACTGATTGTGGTAGAACTTACGCCATCACTCCCTTCTCTTAGTCCTTGCCTCTGGTCTAGAAAACCAGCCCATTTCTCTGAGGACAACGCATCTGATGGCGAGCAAAGTCCTCACGCCTCCTCTGCCCATTGCCTTTTCCTTTTACGGGGTTTGGCTCCCTAATTGTACTCCTTGAGAATGTCCTTAACAAGGGAATGGATTTTTGTTGCTCTTTAGTGAATTTCTGAAAGCTCTGAAGTTTTATGATATAAAACTAGATGACAAAATGGCTGCATTGTGATTTTTAATCTGGTCTGTTAAAAAAAAAAAAAACCTTTGGATTAGCAGTTTCATATACACAGAGCTGAAGTTAATTCATATTGAAACCAGTTATTTGAAAATCAGCATCTGTCCTGCCATGAATTTAGCACGATTCAATTTGTTTCTAATTAATTTAAAGGACATTCTTAACGGAAGTGAATGGGTTCGTATTTGTTGCTTTAAAATCTCTTTATCAGTTTGTGATGCTCTGATTCTTGGAGATATAATTAGAACGTTGTCTTAAAATGGCTTTCTTCCTGTTGGTAGATTTCCACTCAGACGTTTGCCAGATGATATTTTAACATTAAGATTATATATATATGCGCACTGCACTCTCTGAGTTAAACCATCTTTGGTGGGCCAATTGAGGAGAACATGCAGTAACAGACTTGTTAAAGGATAATTAAACATGGGGAAAATAGAACAATTGTGGCAGAAGATTTAATTGGGTTTAATTGGGTTAAGAGGAGTCAGCCAGGGTGAAAGAATAGCTCTTAATAGGAGGTCTGAAAATAGCCGAGGAAAGCATTAATTGCAGAAAAATGTGTGACACCTGATTACAGTATCCAGCGCTCATCCTTTTTACATCCTTATTTCTGTGGAAAGAGGTGCCAGGGAGAAGGAAATCTTCCCACAAAAGGACACATTAAAGGAAAGGAAGTGGATATTTGAGATTGGAAAGAAACGTGGTTCACCTTATAAGTCAAAAAAGAGGCGAGTGATAGACCTAGTCACAGGTAGGGTGGGTTTACCATTTGTTGTGAAATACGTGAGAGCTTGTATAATACTTACCCTATCCTCATAGTTTCTCCTAGAAGAGGGCATTCACAGTGGGGTGGATGGGGTTATGCCACGTCTTCATTCATTCTGTAAACCCCTGAAATTCTCCTTGGGTGTTAATGAGTAGAAACTCCCTCCAAATGCATAACACCCAATAGTAAATTAATTAAAGCCCACCACTTCCGACATTTTCCCTTCCTCCATTAATGTGCAGTATTCATAATAGAATATTATATTAACCATGGTTTTCTATATATATGTGATTAGAAAATCCTATTTGTATTTAGCATTCCTTTATTTTAAATTTTTGGCTTGGGATCTAAGTGGCTTTGGCTCAGAAAAATAAGTACCTTGTAGTTCCTGGAATCTCTGCAGAGGCTCGAGGCACCCTGGTCTTGGTCATGGAAGAATAGCCAGAAAGTCCTTGGATGAGACAGTTGTGTATGTAGGCTCTTAATTCTCCCAGCTGCACCTACCTTGTCCACCAGCAGAAGTTCTATAACTGTTATTCTACCCACCAGGGCATGAGAATTAGAAATGCAGGTGGCATGATTTGTCTTGGCAATTAAGCAGCGGTTCTTAATTGCGTGTGTGTGGTAGACCCCATTGTCATTTTGGTGAAAAATATTCACCCTTTAAAAAAGTAATGCTCTTAAGTACATAAAATAAGAAATAAGCTTAGAAGGAATTCTAATTTCAAAACACGTTAAAAATATGCAGAGGTATATGTATCTTTATTGTGTATCAAATAACCAGATCTAGTTATGAGTCTCATAATTGCCACAATTTCAAGTACAGGTGAGCATTAACAGGATTTTGAGATAGCTGCAATGTCAGCAGTTTGATAGGAAAGTATCTGATTTCTGTTGGACGCAAAGGTGCCAGGGCTGCTGATATTACTGTGTGAGAAAGATGTCGATATTCATGACTGAGAGAAACATTACATTTCAGATCGTGTTAAATGAAAATAAAGGTGCAAATTCTCTTGTCTATGCAAGTTTAGAGAACCTTGGAGTCGATCCAAGGGCATGAGGGCTTGGGGCAGTCAAGGTCCATCCACCCTGTGTTAAGAACCTCTCCAAGTGATGCAGTGGAAAGGTTCATTTCTTTATTTCAGATACTCTTTTTAAAAATCTGCATTTCCAGGTAGGACTTTTGTCAGGGATGGAGGATGTGAGTAATCAATTTTCAGTCTAGAGCATAGGGTGGTAGACTTTTTTTTTTTTTTGGTAGGTACCAGGGATTGATCCCAGGACCTCACATGGGAAACAGGTGCTCAACCACGGAGCTACAGCTGCTCCCTTAGACTTCTAATCCACCAGATTCCTTTCTTTTTTGCAAAAAGAAACTTTATCATTGTCATTTAAAAAAAAATTGAAAGTCTCAAGAGCAATTAGTACTGAATACTATTTATTGCCACTTTTGGGAAAATGCATGCCATTTGAATGAATTTTGATTTGTTATAATGTTGTAAGGGTTTGGAGGGAGATTTACAAGGAGAGGCCCTTGGCCCCCTGTCCTATGTTCTTAGCTTTACTTTGCCCCCACCTCTTGCCTTTCTTATTCTTTCCCTCTTAAGCCTTTTGCTCTGCAGTTCTCCATTCCCATGCTAATTTGAGATACCAGGGTTTTGAAGGGAGGCTCCTCCCTCAATTCTGAGTCCTGGAAGCCTTGTGCATTTCTTGTAGATGGTTGCTGAAGGTCAGATTTCAGGGGTGGGTGGGAGAGTCTGTTCCCACAAGTTAATCTTCACATCTGGTGAACGCAGAGGAAACATTTTGTAGAATGGGTGGAGGTGATGGATGCTGGGCTTCAAGACTGAAGTCAACTCTTGTCTTTCCTGGGAGCCTGTACAGTGCCATGACCCAGAAGTAAATGTGTGAAATAACTATTGTATAGTACAGCCCCACAGCTCATTAGCACCTCCTCATCTCATCTTTCCAAATGTCTGCAGCACCCAAAACAAGTGAGAGAATCTACGTGTGAAACACTCACTTCCAAGATCGAGAGAATCTTCTAGACAAATAAAGCAACATTAGCAAACAGAAGACGAGCTGCTGAAGTGAGCCATAGTGGGGCAATCTAGCTGGGGTTATATCAGATGGAACCCTGTAGCTGCCTGAAGACTTTCTCCTCCTTGGGCATCACATGGGTCATTAGCAGAGCTCTGAAGAGCAGTTTCAAAGCTATGTATGCAGACAAGTACTCATCATTACCTGAGGTCATTCTTGTTGTCTTCCACTTGGAAGTTCACAGCTGTCCTTGCTCACATTTATCTCAAGGTTTCCAAGCATTTAAGACAGGGGGGGACTGTGGGATCCCAGGAACTGCCTCCAGGTCAAGCTGTGCTAATTACGAATGGGCTGCTCTTTTCTTATACAACAGCTGGGTTTCCTTTGCAGGAGAACTCACTCAACCTTCTAACTCTGAAGTATTTCCTTTGGGTGATCAGGATTATTTTGCTCACTCTACACAACTATGAGGAAGTCTTTTATGATAAATGGTGTTAGAGTGCCTGGCAGCTGGAATTCCTTACTTTGCTTGCAGAGGGGAGAGCAGGTATTACCTGAGAACTGATTTCTGAACCATTTTCTAAGTTAGACTTAATAGAAATAGGGCAAGCTGGTAAAGTGCTGAAGTTTCTAACTCTTTTTATTTTTATTTATTTATTTATTTATTTTAGATTTTATTTATTTATTCATTTATCACCCCCTTGCTGCTTGTGCTCGCTGGGTCAGCTAACCACGCCGCGCGGGCGGGCTTGCCTTCACCAGGAGGCCCCGGGAACTGAACCCGGGGTCTCCCACATGGTAAACGGGAGCCCTACTGATTGAGCCACAGCCGCTTCCCCTAACTCTTTTTATTGCTGTGTCAAAGAGTGAACCCAAATCTCTCTCCCCACTGATGGAATCCTAGTAGCCAGACTACTTGGAGCTGAATCATGGAGCCCAAAGGAAATTTCGGTTGGTAACATGAGCAGAGCTGCTGGCTGAAATAGAGGCTTCCTGTAGCACCCACAGGACCAAGCTAAACTCAGTCTTGACAATTTTCCTGCATTTGACATCCAGGCTCCTTTTTTTTAATGTCCTCTTTCTGGATCACTCTACTAGTAAAAAGATGCAACCTTTTTAGTGTTTAATATCAACTGTAAATACACGGTTTTGTCCTTGGGAATTTTTGTTCCTTCCCAGTGCATTACACCTTTACAAGTGCTTGATTTCCAGTTTGCTAACATCCTTACTCTATTTTCTTGAAAATTTATTCTTTAAACAGTAGCTTATTAAGTAGCTGTCATGCACTGTTTAGGAACTTGGGATACAGTGGAGAACAAGGTGTGAAAAATCCAACATTTTAGTGGGGAGATAGCACTATATATCTAAACTAATAAATAAGATATCTGCAGAGTGTGGTAAGTACTCTGAAAAAATAGGGGGAAAAAAAAACAATATTTTACCCCAGATAAACTCATAAAATATTTTGGTGTGATTCAGATACTTGGAGTTACTTCTATTGTTTTTTTCTTTTTTTAATTTCATGTTTGCTTTTGACCTGCTACTTTATAATAAACTTTATTTTTAGAGAACTTTTAGATTACAGAAAAATTACATAAAAAATATAGAGGATTCCTGTATACCACACTCACTACCTCTCCCACATTTTCCTCTATTAACAGCATCTTTCACTAGTGTGGTACATTTGTTACAATTGATGAACACAATTGAAGCATTGTACTAACCATGGTCTATAGTTTACGTTATGGTTTATACTTTGCACTGCACAATTTTATAGATTTTGACAAAATGTATAATGACCTGTATCTGTCATTGCAATATCATGCAGACCAATTCCAATGTCCCCAGAATACCATATGTTACACCTGTTCTTCCCTCTCCCTCCCCTCAGGATCTCTGGTAACCATTATCTTTATAGCATTGTTGCAAGTTTTCCTATTACTAGAATAATAATAGGTCTACTTTGCATTCCCCCCTTATGTTTGTTTATTCCTCAGTCTTGAGGATTTGGGGAAGGTGATGTCTACTCTGCTTCAGATTGAGAAGGGGCTTAGATCTTATGAGGCAGGTGGAAGGAATGTTTTGCTTGCAGTTGTAGATACTCTCTGTTTTTTGGGATGGGGGTTGTCCATCATCATCATTTTGTTAGTTGTCCTGGGCGAGTCCAATGAACTGGAGCATAGGTACTGGCCGCAGCTTTATTGAGATTCAGGGCTGAGCTGGCATATGAACAGATTGAAGATTTAAGTCTCTGGGACATATATTTAACTGGTATAGTGCTAATTATAAGTTCAAATAAAAGGGGTAGAAGAATCATGTAGGAAAATTATAAATGAGTCTAACATTGTTACATTGGAGCAATGGGTTATCATATATTTCAGTCAGACCCATTGACGGGGTGCTGATTTCATAGGGTTGTGTGCTTTGCCTGTAGTGTCTGGATGTCTCTAGAGAACCCAGAAGCCCTGTTGTTTGAGGCTTTGCTTACTGTGGCAGTTAGTGAGATCCACCTGAAATGTGCATAAGTGAAACCTCTGGAATGACCTCTCAACTCTCTTTGAAATCTCTTAGCTGTAAAAAAAACTCTTTTATATTTAATGTTTCCTTGTTTTGGTCAAGGTCTTTTTCTAAATGCATTGCTGATTAACGCTTAGTATTAATCCCTCAGTGCCAGGGTGGCCCATTCCTGGGAGTTATGTCCCACGCCGGGGGAAGGTAGTGAGTTTATTTGCTGTGTTTGGCTTAGAGAGGCCACATTTGAGAAACAAGGAGGTTTTCAAGAGGTAACTTAAGCAATAGTTTCAGACTAAGTTTCAGTTTTAGGCTAAGTTTCAGTTTTACAAGGATAAGGTTCATAAGTACAAACATTAATATCAAGGCTTGGTGTATTGGTTTGTTTTCTTTTATTAGGCACTGCCTATGTATCCAGAGATTCTTGCCCCTATATATGAGAACATAGCAAGACTCCCTGGGATGGGAGTTTAATATTTTGTTGGTTATTGTGTGGGTCTCTACCCACTGAGATAGCACCCTATGATCACATGAACACCTTCATATTCCATAGAGGCTTGCCACAGATGCACCCTTTCCCACACATCCCTCCATCACTGACACCCAGCACCAGTGGCCCTCCCCTGCCATAGTTGCCAAAAGAACCCTCCCACAATTGTATTCTCAGCCTCAGTCCTCAATCTCCTTAGAGTTTACCTGTTCCTTCCTCCACTCTTCCCTGCAGCTCTATGAATAGCCCAACTCAACCCCCCCCCAGCCCCAGTCACACTCACACTCCAGCACTGTCGATCCCAGTCACATGGCTGCACCACCATCACCCCCATGCACTGCCAAACCACCAGGCGCCTTCTGCCTTTTTTCTGCATCTTTTGTCTCCCTTTGCTAAGGACCTCCTATTTGCTTACAGTCTAGCATGAACTTAAACATCTAGGAAATGACTGCGATGCTATATGAATATTCCTTCTGGTATAATCTTTCCCACTCTCTGAAAATCTTAGTAGGCTTTCATTTACGTTCTTGGATTTCAATGCTTGAACTCATATATGACCATCTTTACACAGCCCTCTGGCTCAGCTCCCTCTTACGTGTCTAAAATTTTATGTACGTCTCTTAGATACTCCATTCCAAATTCCTTCCTGCTGTAGCCCATAGTCCCAGAGAAGGAGGGTGAGGGAGTCAATGGGTCCTATGCTTGCTTAAATACAGGTTTATGTCTTCACCTGGATGGTATGTTCTTTGAGGGTGGGAAGTTGATAGGTATATCTTTATATTTATGAAGGTGGATTTCACGGTGGAAGCACTTGTTTATATCCTGACATAGAGCAGTAATTATAATTAGTAGTTATTTAGGGGATAGTACTTCTAATTTTATGTATGTCTCCCTAAATATTCATGTGCATATATGGACTTACATAGTTTATGAATATATGTATGTATATATTTACACATATGTACACCCCCACACAACATCCATGGGTTACAGCCTGTTATTTTATAGATGAAAAAAACGGAGGCATTCATGGATGATGTCAACATTTCTCCCTGATCATTGGTGGAGTAAAAGTTAGTGCCGGGATCGGGATCTGGGCTCTGAGTCCAGAGAGCGTGTTCCTTACCTTTGCTCCTTACTGCCTCGCACATCCTTAATGCATGGCTGAAAAAGCCTCTTGGTGTGTATGGGGGATTGTGAGCCTTTTGTTCTTCAGATTACATGCTCAGGGCCGTCTGTCTGAAAACGGATAGTTAGCATGCCGTATCACATGCTCTGTTATCTCAAGCATAAAGGGCATTGGACAAGGCTCCATGGGATGCGGAGGCAAGGGTGAAAGCATGATTCCTGAACCAAAGGAACTCATGATTTCATGGATTTGTCTGAGTTTAGTGTCCAAAATAAATGGCTAATCCAGGATGCGTTTATCAATTGCAATGAATGTGCCACACTAATGAAGGATGTTTATGTGGGAGGGTGGGGGAGGTGTGGGGAGTGGGGCATATGGGAATCCCTATATTTTTTGGGTGACATTTATATAATCTAAGTATCTTAAAAAATACACACACACACATACACACACACACAAAGTGGCTAAGCCCTTTTCCGTTTCCCCATCTATCACGGAGTCTCTCTCATATCTCTATCAACTATACGTTCAAGTACAATTCTACATAGTTAGACATGAGAAGCAGGGAGAAGAGTATTTATATGGAACAATGAGTGCAGTGGCTATTGGGAGAAAGCCAAGGAACAGTCCTTCTGAAACTTCACGTAGAAGTCCAGTAAAAGAAAACCTGGGGACTCTTTATGTCGCGTTGAAAAATATATTTTTAAGGATACATCTGTAAGGCTACTTTAGCTCCATCTGCCAACGTAATCCTTCCCATTTTCTTCCAGCACCAATTATCTCCCTCCCAGTTATGGCTTCTGTACTTCACTAGGAAACTTTCTGTTCTCACTGTCTTCTATATTTCATTCACACACAATTTTGATCATAATAGAGGTTTCAAAGCATCATCGTGCTGAATGCAACTCAAGAGGTCCCTTTGTCCAAGCCCTCATTTTGCCGTCGGGGTTGCCGAAGCCCAGGACGTGGAGTGATGTGCCAGAGGTTCCTAGGCTAATTAGTGGAAGGGCAGTCGTGGACTCATGTTATCTGATGCCCTGTCCCAGTGATGCTGTCAGGATTCTCGTGTTCTTTTATAGGAATATGTGGGCACATGATCCATTCCCCTGAGCTTGAGAAAACAATTTGTTTTTTTTCCCTATATTTTAAAAATCCAAGACATTTTGATAATGCTTGGAAAAATAATGTTATTGAGTAAAACCCATATAAACAAGCATCTCATGATTACACTGTATTGTGAAATAATAATGTATATAAAATAGAGTGCAAAAGCGTGAATACAAGTTTAAACAATAAAAATTATACAGAATATCCACTGTGAACTAAGAAATAGAACATTACCAGTGTCTGTGTATATCCATGTGGGTTGCTCTTTTCCTTCCTGCCAAGCAGAGGCAGCTATTATCCCAAAACTCCTTTGCTCATTCTACAATTTAGCACACTTGTAGCTCCAAGCGTTGTATTATTCGGTTTTAGTACTATATAAATAAAACGATACTATATGTATCCTTTTGACTTTAGTTTTTAATTTTTAAATTAATTTTTATTTACAAACACTCGATACCCACCGAGAAAAAGCTCCCTTGCCTTTTATTTTTGAGATTTTATCCATTTGGATACGTTTATCTGCTTCTTATTCATTTTCCCTGTTGTGTAGAATTGTTTTAATGTGCTAGTATGTATGTATCCATCCTCCTATTCATGGGTCTGGGTTGTTTCCCATTGTTTTGCTATGATGACCTGGGACAAAATGAACTTTCCTGAATATTTCTCCTGATGCAATTATTCAAGAAGCTATCGAGGAGAACTATAGAATCTGCGTATGTGTGTGTATTTAATCTGCATCATAGGATTCTGCATGCTTGGCTTTCCTACATAATACGAAGCTCTTTTCCAATGGGATTGTGCCAGTTTATGCCAGTGGTTTTTGGGAGTGATCATTGGCTCCGTATTTTTTCTCAACATTCAGAATCATTGGTCTTTCTAACTTTTGCCAACGTTGTTGGGATTTCATCTGCATTTCCCCAGTCACGAATGAGGGTGAGCCTCTTGTCCTCCGTCTGTCTGCAGATTTGAGGACCTACACCTTGTGGGATCACTGGAAAAGGCGCCACTCAAGATGGCTTTGAAAATAGTCTGAACAACTAGAAAAAAGATGGTACCATGTCTTGAAATATGGAACAAAAGTTGGGAGGCAGTTGGGTGGCTCAAAATGAGATTTTAGGGGCAAGATATCAAAGTGGCAAAATTCTTGGAGACAAGACAGCTTGACCTTCAGAAAGTATGCTGGAATTTGGTGAAAGAAGGCAGCACCAAACCTGTAGATGCTTGCAAGTTAGGAGATTTAGAGTTTGAGAACATGTTTGATAAAAGTTACATTTCGACAGAAAAGAAGCATTTATGAACTTTTACTGTAGGCCGATCCATGTGCTACCTTTGTATTTTTAGAAGTTGAATAAGAAAAAAGCACCCTAGCTGAGGATAATTTCATGAGATGTAAGCTCCTTGCAGCCAGAACCCTTTTTGCCCTTTCTGTGTTTGCACCATGTAGAACAGCGATCTTCATGGAAAATCTTGCAGTTGGGTAAAATTTGTTCTTGTCCTATTTCTGTGGCCACCATTGGGTGCTGGAGGTGCAGGTATAGCACCTAGTTTTATCTAGAATAATGGATGCTTTTTTCCTGATCATATGTTTGATCTGTAATCTCAGTATTATCTTCTTTCCAAGCACTCTTGTCTGGGCCACATAGGACCCATTAATTCCTTTCTCCCAGGTACAGCTTGGCCTCTGCAAAGCCTCCCACTGAAAATTTTGGATCTTACCACAATGGCCCAAGTGTGTTTCTAACCCTTTAAACTTCAGTGTGAGGACAAATAGTCGATGCCCTGAGCCCACAGTAAGGTGCAAAACCACCCTGAAGAAAATATATTTGCCATCCGTATTTTGCTCACCTATTTGCTTTCTTCTTATCTGCACTTCATGATTGAACATGGTCGATTTTTAAGAGGTTGTTAGAACCGATAGAAATTACATAGATGAATGTGCAAAGAACTGTAAGATTTGGGAAGACACATGGTAGTTTGTAACTGTACCTGGCTCACCTAAGTGATGAAATCAAGACCAAAATATTAAAATATTAATCTAACATAGATGAATGCGCAAAGAACTGTAAGATTTGGGAAGACACACGGTAGTTTGTAACTTTACCTGGCTCACCTAAGTGCTGAAATCAAGACCAAAATATTAAAATATTAATCTAACAAAAATATACCAATTGGCTGATGGCCAGCATGGGGTGAGATTGTAGGGGTGCGTGTGGAATATATTACAGAAGGATGGTCATACATCTCAGTGATTTGGGGAAGGACAGGCTCTGCTAGTCTTGTTTTCCTGATGCCTTCAGAATGTTCTGGAATGCAAGGAAGGCTCTTTTAAGTGCCGCAGGTTGTCAGCGGTTTCTTGGCAAGGAAGATCTCTGCACGTTCCAGAATTTCTATGTGGCTGGAAGTAACACGGAGGGAATGTTTCTTCCATCACATTTAGCTCTCAGTTTTTTGTTTTTGTTTTTTTTTTTAGAAGATGCATGCACCCACAGATCCCTGCTTTCTAATATATTCAACGGCCAAAGGCAAAACCCTAACCACTTGGGAGATAGGGTTTTATTTATTCCTTCTAAGGCCAAAATAACAAAAGGCATTTAGGCAGGGCTCACTTTCTTTCAAAGTATATTTTAAAATTAAACCAATCTGAATTTGAGTGATGCACACTTGAGGAGGAAATGTATTACAATTTTAATTTTGACTTATTTATATTCTAACACACCTGAATAGTTGGAGCTCTGTCTTATTTACAACTACAGTTTAGTGGGGGAATTATTCTGAAATACCCAAATAAGTTATAAATCAAATGGAAATATTATTCTGAAATATTACTATTTGTGCAACCTTTGCAGAGAAAACTGACCAAAACATCCTTCTTAGCTCCCAAATTGTATATTTTTCCCAGAGAAGCTATGATTTGTATTTTTTTTCCTTAAAAGGTTTATTCAAAGACAATTCATTTTATAGCATCCCCTTTTAATTTGGGGGAAAAACTAAAATTTGGATGACTAACAACATACTACCTCTTGTGGAATGATTCCTTTTCAGATTTGTGAACGGTCCAGAAGAGGTCTTTTCCCCCCCCCCCCCCCAAGGCCCTTTGCTGGTTAAAATGTACAAGAATTGTTTAGTGATGATCATGTCCATTAATGGGTTTATCTTTAGAGCCAAGGTTTCTTGTAACATTAAAAATGTTAAAGTCACCAAATATTTCAATGTCACATATGCATGCGTTGATTTTAACCTTAAAACATACTCACAAAAAATTACCATTTACTTGTCCACCAAAATTCCATAAATTATGGATTAGACCACGTGTTCTCACCCAAGTGTGACCTTGCCCTCCACAGGTCGCTTGGCAATGTCTGCAGACTTTGTCACCCTGGGAGGAAGGGATGCTGTTGGCATGTAGTGATGCTGCTAAGTATCCTACAACGCACAGGACAGTCCTCACTACAGAAATTCAGATGCTGCAAATGTCAACAGTTTGGAGGTTGGGACACTCTGAGCTTTAACTCGAATTATGTCCATGTGATTTAGCCAAAAAATGGGGAGGGGAAAAAAGATGCCTTTCAACTTGTGAAGAGTGTGAATCCCTAACTCAGATCTAGTTCGTGCTTCGTTGTCCCCCGGCCTCTCCTTTAAATGGGCCAGTTCCCCCTCTCTCGCCACCCATTGAGCCCTGTGGCGGGGACGCGTGTTTGCACAGAGGAGGGGGGGATTTGAGAAAAACACGGGAAACAGGCAGTGTGGTGAGGTCCAGCGTGGGCAGTCTTCAGGAGCAAGTGCTTGGTAGATATTCTCATCCCCTTGGAGTTGGAGCATTTAAGGAGTGGGGCTGAAAGTTCTCATCTTTATAAGTCCCGGGGCAGATCCACCAGGCTAGTCCTACGTCTGTTGAGTTCTTTGTGCCAGAAATCGCGGGGACTGTGGCGTTGACTCCTCAAACAGCTGAACACAGATGGCAGAGTGAGGCCGGAGGCCTTGAAGGAGCTGGCTCTCGGCCTGCCGGGTGCGTCGAGTGAGTCAACAGAACCTGCACCTTTTGTCTGTCCTGTGATAAAAGAGTCTCTGTGTGAGGTCCTAACACGGTGTATTAATTGAGTCGCTTCTCTCCTCTGCACCCTTGTACCCTGCCTCATTTTCTGCCCTCCATGGCTCTTGAAAGCAGGCATGACGTGCCATTTTTACCTGAAGCCCAGAGAGATTGACTCACTTCCTTCCTCTCACCGAGGTAGCACCTGGGACTCGAGTCTGTCTAAATGAAAGGTGAATAGTGCCTTATTAGTGTGTTACCTAATACAGTAAGGACGGTTCTGGAAGGAAGACCTAATGCTGGTTGAAACACAGAAGGGCTTTCAGGAAAATAGAAGCATCCAAACCTGTCACTCCCTCTTTCCTGTTTTTGGCTGTCTCTTAATTATTCAGAAATTGGATCACTTTGTGGCAGAAAGCCAAATGTTGTCTGCAATAGAATTCAAAGATAGTAGCAAACACATAAATCAGCCATTTGGTTTAATGCTATTTTATTTTTCGCTTTTCAAAGCCACCATCCGGATTTTTAGCACATTTTCATTCAACTCTGACTAACGTTGCCAAGGATGTCACCTACTATGGAATCCTGCTGCCTTGCCCAACTATTACTCCTCCACGGTAGATCCAGGACTGATAGGTTTTATTTTTAAAAAACTAGCTGTGTTACAAAATCTGCTCAACTATTAACTTAAGCAATGTGCGTAATTATATTCTAGTCCAGAAATATTCTCAGTAACCTACAGAATCTTTACAAATGCGTTTATTTTTGAGTTGAAAATAAACTAACACCTAATGAAATGTGTTCCATCCAAATGTGCCGTTTCTGAAATGTTCTCCACCCTTAGTGTATCTTCTCTCACGAGGTCCGCTGGTGGACCGTGTTATATAATGTCACGCCAGCAGTGATTCATCTGGTGAGAATCACACTGCCACCTGAGATGAACTGAAGAGGAAACTCTTTAAGTAATGAATCCCAGTGTCAGCTTTGGGCGTAGGCCTGGGGCTGCGCCACACACATGCCTCTTTAAGGCTTAGCAGTGGCTTACTCAGAGGACAGCGTAAGCATCCTAATTCGAAGGACCCTTGATGAATCAGGCTC
This sequence comes from Tolypeutes matacus, assembly GCA_026826555.1. NCBI lineage: Eukaryota > Metazoa > Chordata > Mammalia > Cingulata > Chlamyphoridae > Tolypeutes > Tolypeutes matacus. The sequence continues at coordinate 3,273,669 of JAKSZT010054573.1, forward strand.
TCCAGCAGGTACTCAAGACGGGCCATCTTGTTTAGTTAAGAAACGGATTCGGGCCCTGGGGATCCAGCCTAAAGCTGTGTGCTGACTGGCGATTGCTCTTGCAGATTTCCTTAGGCTGCCTCTGGGGCATCCAGTCAGCTCAGCTGAGATGCATGCTCCTCCGTACTCTGTTGTCCTTACAAAGTTGAGAAGCAATGTGTTGGGGGGCCCTACCCATTGGCCGAGCATCTTGTAAAGAGTGAAATAGGTAGGAGCTACAGTGTCCGCCTTTTGCATAACGCACACTGTTTTGGGATTTGATCATTCACCCAAACGCAACTTGGTGAGTGTTTTCTAAAGGTTCGGCACCGTTCTAGGTGGTGGGATATTCAGCAAGGACTAAGACCCTGCGCTTGCTAACTGCTGCTGGTATGCGAATTCGCCAATAAATAAGACTTTCCTAGAGCAAAGTTTCCAGGGGGCGGTGACCTTGGCCTCATGCTCCTTGTCTGCCTTGTCTTCCCCGTAGGCTGACTGCTCTGCCTTGGAGTTCTCCTAAGGAGCTGCTGACCACAGGAGCCGTTTGGAGGTCACGGCGTCCTTGGAGCCTGGTCCTTGAGGAATCCGCCTGCGGGATTAAGGGAGGGCTGCTTCCATACGATGGGCTGCCGAGAAGACGGCCACGTTTGCTCTTGAGGGGGTCCCGTGCAGGACCCAGCCGCGCGCCCCTCCCGGAGAAGCCCCCTCTCTCTCCCTGGGGCTGCGTCACACACACGCCTGCGGATGTGGATGTGAACCATGTCGAGGCCCAAGGGAATCTTATGGCTGCCACCGCTCCTCACCCCCGCCTGCGTCCTGTTGAACGCCAGCGCTGTCCTCTGGATCGCGGTGCTGGCCATCAGGTTCACGCTCACGGACAGCCAGGCACAGTATCCCGTCATCAACACAAATTACGGCAAGATCCGCGGCCTGAGAACACCACTGCCCAATGAGATTTTGGGTCCGGTGGAGCAGTATTTGGGGGTCCCCTATGCCTCGCCTCCCACAGGAGAGAGGCGGTTCCAGCCCCCCGAGCCCCCTTCCTCCTGGACTGGGGTCCGCAATGCCACCCAGTTTGCTGCGGTGTGCCCCCAGCACCTGGACGAGCGCTCTCTGCTGCACGACATGCTGCCCATCTGGTTTACAGCCAATTTGGATACCTTGATGACGTACGTCCAAGATCAAAACGAAGACTGCCTGTACCTGAACATCTACGTGCCCACAGAAGACGGTGAGTACCCGACTTTAACAGAAGGCGGCACTTGCCGGCTCGCGGCAGGGGGATTTGCCCACAAGGTTTTCTAATGGCCCGTGCAGGATGTTTCCTGCCACCCATCAATTATTTTCATATTCTGGATGCAGTTATTGCAGTAGGTTATCGTGTGTTCCACTTGTATTTTGGGGATCTAGTGCAGGAACAATGCTCTTAATTATTTTCATAGATGGTTTTCTTAAAATTCTTGCAGTGTTTATTTGCAGATGATAACCAGTTTGAACGTACAGTCTCTATATTATACCGAATCATCTGTGAAGAGATGAAGCTAAAGAAAACAGTATCATTAAAAGCATTAGCGTGGTCAGGTTTGCAAAATGAAAAATACAAGGCACAGCCCTTTTTGCCTTGATGCCTTAAGAGTTTAGCACTTTCTTTTCTGTGTCGTGAAAGGAACAACACGGATTGTTTTTAATACTCTAGCAAAGACTGTTTCATAAAATGCTTTGATTTCATTGCTTAGAAACCGTTTTGTTAAAGTAGATTGAGTCCTTGTTATCTTCCAGTATTCCCAACAACAAATACAAATGAGTGTAGTCAGATGATTTTACCTACATTTTAGAAAGTTTGCTTTAGAAATGGCCTTTTCTTTTCTATAAAAGAAAAATAAACATCTGTCTGAGCAATAATGCTTAATATCGTTGCTTAAGCCAATATTAATAAAATTCAGATATCTCTGCGTTCATGCGGACCTCAGATTAAACTTTCCGTAACATCTAACCAGACTAAAGTGTAGCCACAATGGCATCACACCTCTCAATGATCATTTGAATATGTTACAGTTAGTCAAGGAGAAGGAAAAAACATAAGATGAAATCTTGCTCGAATTAAAAGAAGTAATTTATGGTAGCTACAAGCATTATTTACTGTAGATAACTAGAGTGTGTCTTTCATATTATTTTTGGAGACTGTGGTTGTTTTTTTTTTTTAAAACTTAGAAATGGTTTCCAGTGTGATTTGGCTTATTAACCTCGGAACTGAAAGGTTGCATGAGTTCATTAATCCCCAAAATGTTACCACATCTGCACTTTCAGTCGATTGTCCATGTAAACACTAAAAGGTGGCCCAGGTAGAAGATCACCCAAAATCAGTGTGCCACCCAGATCACAAAGAGCCTCCGCACAGAGAGAAATTAGAGGCCCGTGTTTCATGATACGAGTGGCCAGCAGCAGTTACTTTGTCCTTGTGGAGACAAGCATCAGTTCTCTGACTGTGATTCAAGGACTTAACTGACATTTGGATGTCACATTTGCTCAGAGTCTGCCAAAAGGTCCCCGAGTACCTGCTTTGTGCGAGGGTGAGAAGATGGAAAATGACATCCAAAACCAATTAGCATTCTCATCTCACCAGCCACCTGAGTCACGGGCTTTCCCAGAATGAACTATTCAAACAAAATATTAAAAAGAAGGAAAGACAGAAAGGGGGGAAAAAAGACAGGATGCAGGATTAAAATAGCTCTCAATACATTTGACGTGCTTGTGTCTAGGAGCCAGTGACTTCATAGAGATGATCTTTATGATCAGTGGAAGCACTTCGAATGCCTCCTTACAAAAGGGCAGGCTGGATGAGACCGACCGTGAAGGAAAATCAATAGCCTCCCTAATTATAGAGCCCTATATATATGCAATTGTGTGGACTGAACCCATCAACCATTTGGCCGTTTTATTGTGGCTCTGTAATGCATAGGAATTTGGAAATATAAAAACCTGAAAAATACAACCTAATGAAAAAGCAATCTCAACTTAATAATACACCTAGTTCCATTTTTTAGTTCTGTACGCCATTTGAAGCCCTTGAACGTACACTGTCTCATTCGGCTTACCAAGATAAGGGGTTGAAAAGGCAAATTCTATCTCCCCACGACATGTGGATGTAGAGTTTTCACTGGTGAGCATTTGAAACTACCTGCCTGCATGTTTGCAAAAACAAAACAACACAGTCTATTTGGCAGGAGGTGTGTGCGTGTGTTAGTATTTCTATCAACTTGAGAATCTGTGGAAGACTAGATCTTTAATTATTGGTTATTTGCCGGAAGAATCAACAGTGTAGCACCCTGAAGCTCAAGTGCCATGCTGAGTTCTCCAAAGAGCTTTCCTCCGGGCGTGTTTTAATCATGTCAGTGCATTTATCTAACAGTAGAGACAGCAGTAGTGCATAGTTGGAATTCCATATTCCTTTTTTTTTGAGACTGAAAATAATTAAATACTGCCATGACATATAATAAAATTAAGATAAACCCACTAATAAAACAACTTAATTGGTCAATAATATTTATATATATATATATATTACTTTAATTATTTAGCACCTTGTTTTGCTCTCAAAATTTTACCCAGTTTAATGATTAATTATATGTTCATGCTTAGAAGAAAGAGAATAAACTTCTGCTTCAATCATTTATACATTTAGATGAGGTTGCACACCTCTGAGGCTGGTGGTACACAATACATGTTATCCCAGGATAAATCTGATGATTGCTGCTGAATCAGGAATAACATTTATCTCTAATACTTGTTAATATTTTATTTTTAAGTGTAATTGATACTCCTCTAGAGGCTTACAGCATTTCTGCCTCTATACCCACCGCAAGGGGCTTAAATTCTGTGCCCATAATTCAAGCTGTCTGTTCACCAGCACAGGGAGTTTTCCCTGGAATTTTTATCAACCTAGACAGTACGTGTACAAGGCAATCTCCTTGGTGCTTTTTGTGTATTATTGCTTTTAATTTAATCATGTCAGCAAATCTAAGAAATGGGGAGAGAAAAAGTCAAAACCTGCAATGCTGCAATGATGCTTTTCCTCTAAAATAGATTTACTAAGAAGAAAAGAGAACGTAAGGAAATTTACTTCTTCTTATCAACATATAAGAAGTATGTCCTAAAAGCAAGAACAGGATTGAAAAGAATGAAATAGGATATGGAACGAATGCCTGAATAACAACTGCATGAAAATGGAATTAAAATCATTTAGAGTAAGCAAATATCGCGACCTACTACAAGATAGAGAAGGAAAGGATGGAGGGTATTGATGTGGTGATACAGCGGAGAAGTTGGGAAAGCACTCTAAAATTGAGAAAGAAAAAAAAAAATGTCAGAGCCAAGAAATTCTGAAAAGTCTATATTCCATTTTCATAGTTCAATTTCCAGATTTGTCTTTTTGCATTGATCATATTAGCTCAAATTTCTACGTTTCTACCTCCATGTGATGAAAAGAGGCAAAAACAGCCTTTATTCCAGGCACTTAATGCTTATCTATCCTTAAATGTAAATGCCACTAGCCTGAGGAAAATCATTATAAATTTCTTTGTAGTATAATATTTTTATGAAATGTCAATTTTCCTACAGCAAACAATAACTTTACAATTCCCTCTGAAATACATCTGTTCTTGCTGAAGGTGATTCTGTTGATATAAATTGATACTATGATCTAGAAACTGTAGGCATGATTCTGTATATAACCCATTCCTACTTAACCAATTTCATTAAATCATTTAATTTTTCAGCGATTAAATGCCCTCAAAAATTTAGTTAATTTTGATTTATCAACATGATTGATTAACTTGAATTGCATATGTTCAGCAGTAAGACACATGGACTATCATTAATAAGGAATAGGCATGATTTGTGTCTTTGTGTGCCTGTGTGTGACAGAGAGAGAGAGAGAGAGAGAGAGACTGAAGGAGTGAGGGGAGACAGGAGGTGGGGGGGGGCATGGGGAAGAGTGACTTCTAGGAAATAAAGCAGAATATATGCATTAGAAGCAGATTGTTCAAATGAAGTTGAGAATTCTGAATCTAATATAGAAAATAACAAGTTCATTCTGGTTCATAAGCAAGGAAGGGCACTGTTGACCCTAGAATTCAGGATTTCTTCTCTGTCCCGGGGTAGCCTGAAAGCAAAAAGAATAGCTATTAAAACATCCCAACTTTCTGTTAAGGACCTTTAAAATTTTGTAGAAGTGGGCATAAAAGGGAAGGGGAGAATATAAGATACCTATTGAACAAATTCCCAGATATGAATCTTATTAAAGGTAAAAGAGTGGAGGGGAAAAAGCAATGGAGCAATGTTTTGGGAAAAAGAAGGAGCCAGAGAACCATGGCACAGATGATCGAAACAGGTACTTTTTCCCTGTGTCCTTCGACAAGTCCCTTAAATCTTGAGAGATGTCCTTGGGAGATGCCTAGGAGAGAGTGATTATATTCCATTCTGTCTCCCAGGACTAAAACCACTGGGGAAATATCAAGACAAATATAAATGAAAGTCGTTATCATCACTCTTTCATCGTAGGATGGTAATAACAAATGCCATTAAGATTTCTGTGAAAGTGAAATTCTATTTTTGTCAGGAATAAAATGGAAGATGTGCTAGAGAAGAAATTACAGAATGTAAGTCATCTCTCCCATCTTTTTGATCCAAATGAGGCATCAGAATTTTTTTTTAACACTATGATCTAAGTAAACATCCAGCGATGATTGATTTCGGACCTATTAAATGCAAGACCATATGGATGAGACATAGCTCATGACCTCCAGGAATTTGCAGGTGTGTGGAAGCATATCAGTAAACTTAGAGGTGGGAAACCATGGGCATCCTCATTAGGGATCAAAGAAATCCCCAGGATAGTTCAAGGACCGACTGTTTTCAGGGGAACTTGATTACTCTAAATGGTTGAGTATGCCTTGAAGAAACCATGGAATATGGAAGGGATTCATCAGAAGGTGCTCTGATAGGGAATTTGAACATAGAAATCGTCGTTGACTTGTGCCTGCCGTGGCCGTTGGAACCGCTTGGGTATCAGCGTTGGAAACATGAAATGGGGTTATACATGAGTGTACTGCTATTAGGAACAGTGTCACAGTACGGAATTGCCTGAACCATCTGTACCTGCTGACAAGAAGGCTTCCTATGCTAGGTGAAGTACCTTCGCTGAAAGAGTGGCAGCAGGACTTCAGGCAGTGACTGGAGAGCCCAGTGGCCCTCGTCCTCATTAATTCCCAATAGAGTGAGTTTACTTGTCTCATGGACTAGACTAGCCCCAATCCAAAATACAGACAATTTTGCATTATAGCATGCTTTTTATCTGTTATCTTCTCTGAAAACCTTACAAATTATACCACTCGGAATTTGTGTCCAAAGGACAGAAATCTGACTAATCTCAACCTGGCTTTGAGGAAAAAGAAATTTTTGAGATTGACGCTGGAATATTGTGAAACCAAAGTGGGCGAATGGTGGGGGGATGTAGCTGGGCTTTGGGAACAACTGGAACTAGTGACTCAAATGCCACCTGGTTCCCATATCTACTTAATATTGTGGCTTTATGTCTTCTCTCTCAAACGTGCCTCCTGCACGTGGTGGGGTAATGGAGTCTCTTGCATGACTGGAAATTATATCCTATAATTCTCATCACCACCAGTGAGGGATATGTTTCCCTAATTCTGTTATTTAAAAAAAAAAAAAAAATCCTATGGGAGAGTTTTAATTGGCTGAGAGTCACAAACCCACACCTGGGCAGGAGGCAGAATAGACAAGGTAGAACCTGGGTTGACCGGTTGGTTGGTTGGACCAGGGGGAAGGACAGCTTCCAGAAGAGGCAGTGGGTGATGGGCAATCAACTCATCACTACAAAAAAATTTTTTTTTTGAGCACTAGTTATGTAACAGGCAGCTTTAGATGCTGCGATTACAACAAATGCACAAATTCCACATTTTCAGAGATAGGCAGTGCTGTAGGTTAGAATAACTTCCCCACTCTCCGAATCTCTGGAACTTGTGAGTATATTTCCTTGCATAGCCGAGAGGAATTGATGTTGAAGAATTAGGGTTGCTAATCCCCTGACACTAAAATATCCTTAAAATCCAGGTGATTACATCTTGGATTATCCTCTTGGGCCCAATGTAATCACAAAGGCCCTTAAATGTGAAAGAGGCACAAGATGAGATCAAAATCAGATGGATGAAATATGAAGAAGATGGCATCTACCATTGTTGGCTTGAAGATGGAAGGAGCCCAGGAGCCAAGGAGTGTGGGCAGTCTCTAGAAGCTGGATGAAAACAAGCTCTTCCCTTTGAGTCTCCAGAAGGAACGCAGCTTTGCCAACATCTCAACTTTAGCTCAGTGGGATTTCTCACCTCGAGATCTGTGAAATAATAAATGTGTGTTGTTTTGAGCCTCTAAGTTTGTGATGATTTATTATGGAGGCAAGAGGAAATGCATACAGCACTTTGCCACCCGTTAGTATAGTTTGACATTCACAATAAAGTATGTATCTGGACTGAAAAATAAAAGTAATAGATAAGTGGTTGTTTTGTTGTACCCCTTACCTTGCTAAGATTCAAATTTAAGATACCACTTCAAGAACAACTTGTGAATAACACTCTTTTCTTCTTAACACTGAACAGTTACATCTTGACACTTTCCCTCAAGAATGGCAAGAAGGCGTTCTCAGTTTGGTGGCAATGTAAAATGGCGCTGCCTCTGTGGAAGACAATTTGGCAGTTCCTCAGAAAGCTAAGCATAGAATTGCAATATGACCTGGCAATCCCACTACTATGTCTATACCCAAAGAATTGAAAGCAGGGACTTGAAGAGATATTTGCCTACCAATGCTCAAAGCAGCATTATTCACAAGAGCCAAAAGATGGAAGCAATCCAAGTGCCTGTCAACCGATAAGTGGATAAACCGATAAGTGGCGTATACATACGATGGAATATTACTCCGATGTGAAAAGTAGGATGTCCTGATACACGTGACAACATGGATGAATCACGAAGACGTCATGTTGCATGCAATAAGCTAGACACAAAAAGACAAATATTGTAAGATCTCACTGATGGGAAATAATCGGAAGAAGGAAACTCATAGAGTCAGAACTAGACTAGAGGTTACGAGGGGCCAGGTTGGGGGTAGGGAAAGGGAAGTTAAGGCTTAAAATGTACAGGGTTCCTACGTGGAACGACAGCACTATTTTGGTCATGGATGGTGGTGATGGTAGCATTACATTGTGAAAGTAATTAATACCACTGAAATATGTATTTCAATGTGGTTAAAAGGGGAACATTAGGTTGTATCTGTGGTACTAGAATAAAAATTTTAAAAAAACATCCATGGAACTATACTACACAAACAGTAAATCCTCAGTTAAACCCTGGGCCTCAGTTAATAGCGTAATTATAAACATGTAATTTCATCAATTGTTACAAATGTACTACACCAATGCAAGGTATTAATAATAGGGCGGTATATGGGAATCCTGTATTTTATGCGTGATTGTTCTGTAAACCCACAACTTCTCCAATAAAAAGAAAGATATACCAATGTGACACAGGAGATAAATGAAGAGCCATTTAAATACATCCAGGCATCTCAAGCAGGTTTCCATAGTAAAGCACAGTAGATGACCAATAGGCATCTAAATTGTCTTCTTCCCTCATCTGTCACCACAAAAATCTCTTTCACAGTGGCGGCTGCTTCTCTAAAAAGTCTTCTTTTCCTGCCTAAAATCTCTGTTAACAAGCTCCTTGGGGCTTTCCACGTGTTGATTCTAGACCTTCAGATCTGATCTCCTCTGGGCAAAGTGATTCTCTGCCTTTTTAATGTAAAGCCTGTTCATTCCTGCAGCTCAGCATAGAGAAGTGATGGAGAACTGGATCTCCTTGGGTTCAAATGCCAGGTGGTAGCCTTACCAGTTCTCTGTCAATTGGGCAACGTACTCAGCTTTTGTGTGCCTCAGTTTCCTTGTGTGTAACATAGAGATGTGGTGGGAGACTTCAGGAATTAATCCAGGTAAAGTTAAACTTGGGCTAGAACCCAGCACATGTGGGCACTCTGCAATCTGATGTTAGTGGAATATACCTAATAATAGAAAACATAGCCAGATTTCAGCTAATTTGCATGTGCATTTTGCACATAATGTGTATGTCAGTCCAGTGCCTAGTAACTGCTTGTTTTCCTGCACGTAATTATTGCAGTAGTGGAGGGGTCAGATGATGGAATGACAGGAAAAGCAAAGTATTTTCTGACAGTTCTGAGTGTGACTTTAACAAAATTTAGAGCTGAGTATTATTTTTTCTGCTTTATTCCTAATCTTTTATCATTTTAAACTTGAGATGTCAAATGGATTTTTAGTGTCATGCATGATTTACAGAAATGATTCATCAGGAAAGCTTTAAAATGTGTTTCTGGAAAAAAGAGTGTCTTAAAATACCACAAGACAATAGCACTAATATTTTTTATGAATTAAGGAGAAATTAATTTCATTGCCTTTCTCATGTAGGCACAAGGCAAAATCAAGATGAAAACTAAAACCTGGCTACATACAGTGAGACAAATGTCTTAACCAATCAATAAAACATACAACGATTTGGAACTGTTTAAATGATTCCAGTTTTCATTTATCAGTTGCATGTTTGATATTGTGTAAATGTAGCTTGTAAGTGAAAACAATTCTGGAAGTTTATTAAATAGATATCTCCCTGACAGGGATTAGTTGAAAAGGCTTTAGTATTTCATGAGCACAAACTAGTGTGAATTTCTTATATCATGTGCTTTAATCTTTCCCAAATTAAAAGGTTTCATAAATTTGAACAGGGAGTGATAATCTTGTTGAGGGTTTAGAAATTACATATGCTTAGAATAATCCTATTTAAATAGTAAAAACTATGCTTATTTGAATAATTTAAAAAATCATTTTCTAGGAAAAATTAGTTCCCCTGCAATTTTAATTTTCTCTTATACATATGTCAATTTGATTCCCATCTGCAATTTAGAATTTTTTTCACAATGAGAATAACTCAAAATCACCTAGTCTGTATTAAAAACAATTTTGCATTTACAGTATATATAATCAGTCTTACAAAAACGGCCAAAGATAGAAACTTTAGGTTCTACTACTCTGCTAGAGTATTTGGCCATTTCTCATGATTTACTAATTATTTATTTATGCAGAGTCTTGCCTCCTAGGGCAAGTTGTAGTTTTATTTCTTGCCAAATGACACTGCCAGTTTAGACATTGTCATTTATTTTCCACGTTGTCTTGGCCAAATCATTTAGTTTTCTTTTCTTTTTTTTTTTTAATACATATATTTTTTATTTTTTATAGATACTTAGTTGGGGAGGGTGAATCTTTCAGATTCATAGGTATATTTATATTTTTGATGTTATTGTAAATAGTATTTTTATTTTAATGCCATTTCATTGCAGTATAATGTAATGCAATTTATTGGTTTGGTTTTTATTTTGAAATAATTATAGATCCACAGGAGTTTGCAAAGATAGTACACAGAGATGTCCCATATACCCTTTACCCAGTTTCCACTAATAATAACCTCTGACATGATGATAGTACAATATCAAAGCCAGGAAGTTGAAATTTGTGCAATGTGTGCACAGTTCTTTTTTCTTTTCCATTTTTTCACAAGTGTCAGTTTGTCTAACCACTATGTCATCAAGGTACAGTACAATTCAGTTATAGGTCATATCTGCTTCCCTCAGATCCTCACCCTGATTTCATCACTTTTTTTTTTTTTAATAAACAAATCTATTTTATTGATGCCTATTAATAAAGCATACAATTTATCCAAAGTATACAATCAATGGTATTTGGTATAATCACATAGTTGTGCATTCATCACTTCTATCATCATTACAGCATTTTCATTATTTCAACAATAGTAAAAAAAATACAGACAAACAAGAAGATTCCTTACCTTCCAAACTCTATTCTCCCTGCTGTACATAGCTGTTATTTCTGGCTATTCTTATACAATTATTTCTTTATTAAGCAGTTTTATTATGATATATTCACATACTATATGATCTATCCAAAGTATATAATCAATGGCTTTTTTTTTTCTCTAATGTAAACTTTTTAAAAAATATTTTAAAAGATGCTTAGATTACATAAATGTTACACAAAAATTACGGGGATTCCCATGTTCCCCACCTCCCACACCTCCCACAACCTCCCACATAAACATCCTTCATCAGTGTGGCACATCCCCTGCAATGGATATACACATCCTGGGGCTTTGCCACTGAGCATGGACCACAGTTCACATCGTAGACCCCACTCTCTCCCACACAGTTCTGCAAAATCATTTAGTTTTATGTTAATTTAATAATTAATCTCTTTGGGTTATATTTTATAGGAATATTGAGTTCTTTGTTTCCCTGGATCAGTCACTGGCCCCTGTGGTTGGGGTAGGTCCCTGCCTTCTTAATCAGCTTTGGGTTTTCCTAATCCAGGGTGTTTTTGTAATGAAGTAATTTAACATTTTCTCCTTTATGTTAAAGAACTGCTTTACTTGTTGAAGTAACAGCCAAACTTCAACTCAGGCAAGCAGAAATTGAGAGTTTAACTTCTGATTTGGGGGAAGCGGCTGTGGCTCAATCAGTGGGGCTCCCGTTTACCATATGGGAGGCCCCGGGTTCGGTTCCCAGGGCCTCCTGGTGAAGGCAAGCCCGCCCGCATGGCGTGGTTAGCTGACCCAGCGAGCACAAGCAGCAAGGGGGGTATAAATGAATAAATAAATAAAATCTTTAAAAAAAAAAAAACTTCTGATTTGGGGATGGTAGTGAGGGTTTGTGAGAAGCAAACAGCAGCTAAACCCAAAAAAATCACACAGTGCATTTATAACGGAATTGGATGAAACATCTAAGAATGATTTTTTTTTTCATATACTATTTAAGGTTTTCTATTAAGATGAAATGATGTAGCCTCTTTAGTATTATTTCAATCTAATATTGTATGTTTAGGTTCTAAGAAGCATGTGTAGATTTCCACAGATTGGAGTGGAGGCAGCTGAAACACTGAGGAAAATTTCACTGTTAGGTTTCAAGTATCTTTACTTTTGGTGGTGTAGATGGATGCTAGTACCTGATGTGCGTGCGTGTGTGTGTGTGTGTGTGTGTGTGTGTGTTGGAGGGAAGCCCACAGGAGAAGCCTCTACTATTCAGGGAAGATCAAATATACCACAGTTTTCTGGGAGAAGCCACATCAAACATGTAAAATGCTATAGAGCCATCATCCTGTCCCTCTCCGTCCCCCGCCCTGTCCTCCAGCATCCTGATGTCCCAATTAAGCAAGATGCCCTTGCCCTCTTGGTCTGTCTGAGTGTGGTTGAGAAGACAATAGTCAGTGTTGCCCTGGGGAGGTTCCAGTCCCCATAGGAAAGTAAGAAACACTGGAGGTATTGGCTGATTTCAAGCAAAGGAGCTTTTGTCCTGGGTTTGATGAGACAAGAATGTTGCAACACATGCGTTTCTTTTAAAATTAATGCCTTGAATATTAATTTAAATTCTGCTCCACTTCTATTGTGTAACATAATCATTCAATCAACACGTGAGCCTCCAGTTAGCAGAATTGCTAACATCCCATCTACTTGGCATGCATTGATTTTAGCCCAAACTCAAGCCAATTAATCTACTCATCTTCTGATCCCAACCCAGACCCTCTGTGGACTATATTCTCTCTTCCATCCTTTAATCTTTGCAGAGCAATTCTAGATGATTCATTGTAAAATTATTAATAAATCAGTGTTACCATATGCAGAGCATTGATCGATTCCCAAGAAGGATGTAAAGAAATGTAAGCCATTTGCTGGGAAAGTGGATGAGACCTATGACCCAGCAAAACCAAGGCTTCAGAAGGGGCTCAAATAGGCACCAAGAATTCAGGGAACTCTTTAGCATTTCAGGGAAAAATAAGGAGAACCTGAAAGTTGACATTTTCCAGATAGGATCCATGATAAAAGGGTTTACATCCAACCTTGAGACAAATATACAAAGCATATTCAGATGTGGGTAGGTAACATGGAATGCTTTCTAAGCTCCCTGCCTCTAAGATCCTTGTTTCTTGCTTCTTTAGAAGAACCAAGTCATAGAAAGTACAAAATGGGGAAGAAGGGAGGGATAAAACCTTGACAGAACTATAGGTGGGGGCATTGATAATTTAATTCAACATGCAAAGCACTCACTTGGGTATTTTTTATATTGTTGCATTTTGGCATTGGAGGATTCAAAATGGAATTCTGTCCAAATGTATTCGAATGCACATTTTTCTTCCCAGCAGACTATGCAATGAGGTGAAATCAGAGAACATGAAGTTCCTTTCTTTCCGAATTCAAATGTACTTTGATCCATTGGAATTTAAATCATTAAAAGCTTTCAAGTCCCTGCAAATATTTTGTGATAGATTAATCCAGATAACTAATATGGAACTAAGTTATAATACTAATTTTCCATGTTTAAAAAAAAAAAAAGTTTAAATTCAAAATTAGAGTAGAAGACTGTAGAGAGAAAACTAGTTTTCCTAAAAAGTTAAAATGTTAAAAATCTAGAACTTTGATTAGATTTTTCATTTTAAGCTAAATCATTGAAGATGTTTGTAGCTTTGTAGGGGAATTCACTCAAGTTTTAGAAAAGGGTGGCCAGTGTAAACCCGTGAAGTGGTTCCTGACAGAAGTCAAGCAATTTCTGCCCCCACCCCCACTACATGGCTTTAGAAACCTTTGAAGACGGAGTGTTGAAGTCCTCCTAGGTAGTCTTTTCCAAGCATCCTCGGGAGCTTTACCTTCCTCCTGCCAGGGCTTTTGAGACTCTCTTGCCATCTTCGCTAGCTGCCTCTGGACAAGCTATAAATGGGCTACTTTACCCTAACATGGAGGTCTTGGAACCACACAATCGCTCCTATGTGGAAGGATACACAGGCATTTACTCTCATCCAGCACATTATTTGCTATGAATGTTCCCAGAATTTGCAATATATATTTTTTGGCAGATATGTTCAATTCTTGGCTCATCTGTATTAAACTGCAGCCCCATGTTTCCATATATACAAATATATATAAAGTATATCATGTTTTGTGTTTTAGTTTCCAGGATGCTAAATAAATACTATACAATGGGTTGGCTTAGGAACAGGAATTTATTGGCTCAATTTATTGGATTCCGAGTCTAAAAGATTGGTTTCCTTCCAGGGTGGTATATTCTGGCTGGCTGCCAGCAATCTTTGCAGTTTCTTGGCTTTTCTGTCACATGGCTGTGCACAGAGGCAGCTTCTTGTTTTTCTTCCAGATTTCCTTGACTTCTAGCTTCTGGTTACTCCTGGTGGCGTCTCTTTCCCTCTGTCTGGATTTCATTCTGCTTTCCAAGGGCTCTGGTAGTAGCACTGAGACCCATCCTGACTGAGGTGGGCCACACCTTAACTGAAGGAACCTCATGAAAAGCTCCTACTCACAGTGGGTCCACACCCTGGGAATGGATTAAAATTAAGAACATGCTTTCCTGGGGGTACATAACTCCGAGCCACAGCATTTGGCAATATGATTTGTAAAGACAAAGAAAATGTAATACCTCTGCTTCCTTGGACAGACTGTCAGCATTCACTAGGACAAGACCATTTGCTGCCACGGCTCGATTCCCCCATTGGTCGTTGTATGTACAACAGTTAAAGATTAGCAGCCAGGCCAGAAGCTCTTTGGCTGTGTGTTTCCTTGAAATATCAAATCCTCAAGGTGTTGAAAGGGAAGACGGCATAAAACGGCGATAGAACGGCCAGTCAACTAATTGGTATGTAGATTTGAGAATGCAGTATGTTGCCTGTTTGGAAATGCAGTAGGCCATAAATTGCTTTAATGGATGTCGAATTATTTCCAAGAAATTAATTGAAGTTCATAGGTTGGAAAAAAGTTAAACTCCTTGTCAGAGAAGGCTTTTTGCTAGACTTAGGAGAAAATGAGTTTCTGCCAGAATTCTATTCAACTTAATGTTTTGTAGTTGATTATTATTATTATCACCATCATCACTATCATCATGATGATGATTATTACTATTTCTATCATTTAAGAAATAAGATTAGCCATGAAGGAAGAATTACGAGTTCTTCCTTGAGAGGAATTTGGGATCTATGAGATTTGAAATTGATATCCTAAGACTGCAGATCATGATTTGCTATCTATGTTTTCAGATCTCTTAGTGGTCAAGACGTAGCAAGTAGTTCTTCAAACTTTTCTTTGGTTGTGATGTTTGTCTTGACCTGGTCCGTGTATGTGCTGCCTGCTCTTTCCTGCCTTGGCCAGTATAGACGTTGTCTTCGTTCTGGCTCCTAACTTCCTCTCTCTGCACCCACTACCCTCTCCTTGGAGGAGCATCTCTGATACCCGTGTCGTCTCCTGGCTGTTTTCTACCCTACTACTCACCAAAGAAGCAAGATCTTGGTTTTTAATCCTTTAGAGCAAAGACTTGACAACTGGTAGACTCAAGGAATTGATGGGCCATAGAATCAATTCAACCTTATTCTATTGAATGATTGTTTCTGAGAGTTATTCTTCTACTCCACTTCCTTCCAGCAGACTCAACTATTCCTTCTGAGCCATTTTGAACCGTATCTGGTGGACTCTAAGGATTCTTAACTTCTTTCCCTGGCAAGATCCTGGAACCACCATCACTATTTATTTCTTTTCTGTTTTTCCCTTTTCTAATTTATTAAGGTGAAAATCATATGACATAAAATGAACCATTTTAAAGTGGATAATTCAGTGGCCTTTAGTTATTCACAATGTTGTGCAACTGCTATCTCTAGTTAAAAAAATTTCCCATTGCTCCAAAATAACGCCCCACATGTAATAATCAGTTTCTCCCATTCCTCCCTACTCCCCAGCCCCTGGCAACCAAGTATCTGCTTATTGTTTCTGTTACAGGTATTTCATATAAAAGGACCCATACAATATGTGTCTGGTTTCTTTCACTTTGCTTAATTTTTTCAAGATTTCATCCACATTGTAGAATGTATCAGCACTTCATTCCTTTTTATGGCTGAATAATATTCTGTTGTATGGATAGACCACAATTTGTTTATCCATTCTTCTGTTGATAAATATTCAATTGTTTCCACCTTTTGACTATTATGAATAGTGCGACTATGAACATTTGTGTACAAATATTTGTGCAAATACACATCTTCAATTATATCTCTAGGAATGGAAGTATTGGGCCATATAGTATACCATCACTATTTCTTGTGTAGGCATTTGTGGTGGACCAATTCCTAGATGGCACTCAATGATCCTTACCTCCTTGTATTCCTGGTTTTGTGTTACCCCCTCCACTTGAGTGCGGGCAGGGCATGTGACTTGCTTCTAACCAGTGAAACATGGAAAAGGTGATGTCATGTCACTTCAATCATTATGTTATATAAGCTTGTGACTTGTGGGTTACTACCAGAATCGTTCTTTTGCATTCTTGGTTTGCATGCTTTAACGAAGCAATCAACCTCTGGCCAAGTTAGTCTCTCAGTCCAACAGACTCCAGTGACTTGAATCCTGCCAGTAACTACGTGAGCTTGAAAGTGGTCCTTTCACAGTCACGCAGATTTTAGATGAGACCCTATCCCTGGATGTCAGCTGATTCCACCCCCATGGGAGACCCTGAGGCATATACACAAGCTTAGCCATACCTAGATTCCTGATGCACAGACGCTGTGGTAGAATAAATGTGTTGGTTTAAGCCACTAAGTTTGTGGCAACCGGTACACAGAAATCAGTAACACAGAAGGAATGTAACATAGATGGACCTCAAAAGTTGGTCCGGTTGCAACCCAACTTCCACATACATAGTGTATCTTTGTTGGAGGGATATATATTTTTAAGACTTGTTGAGCTATTACCTAAGAAATACTTGATGGCAAGTGAAAGAAAGTTAAATTTAGTTAAGGGATAAAAGGGGGATTCATTGGCCCAGTCTACTGAGAAGTCTGGCATTCTGTATAACTTTGGAAATGTTTGTTTGGGGGACCAAAGCTTTGACAGTAGCAACCTGGCCATCTTCGTGCCCTCTTAATCTGTGTTGGCTTTATTCTGAGACATGGCCATCACATGTCCCCTTGATGTCATTCATGAGCTCAGAGGAGCAATTCTCATTGGCCCAGTGTGAGTCACAGGTTGACTCTGAACACTTCGTCACATCCATGAGAAAGATCCCTCTGACAGGCTAAGCTTAGGTGTCCATCCCCCACAGAGTCAGCCCAACAGGAGCCACCTGGTCTGAGATGGGGAAAGGGCAGGTGTGTAGTTCCCCCAAGGAAAATTCAATGCTAAGCAGTGAAAAATCCTTCAATGTCACCTTTTATCTCCTATTAGAGACAGTAGCCAAATGAGAAATCAAGGACTGACTTCATGGCACAGGAGATGAATGTGGATGGTAAAACCATTTCTTCCATTCCTTCTCTTTATGCTAAAAAGGAGAGTCTGGAGCTTTGAAAACGAGGAACTTCGCTTACATGGTGGTGGTGGTATTCTTGGCAAGCATCTAGAACTCTTATAGATGTACACTGATAAAGCCATGGGAAAACCTGGCAAATCAGGATATTTCTATTTAGATATCATCAAGGCAGCTCTATGTTGGAAGTCACATTCCAGAGAGGCTCCTGAGTCTGCAAGCTGTTAGCTGGTGGCAAATCAGAGTTAACATGAACTGTAACTCCAGGTGCAAAATTTGACTTCAAATGGATGAAGCTTTTTAGGACAGGTTGTATCATGTAGATAGATATAGACACCTGTTTTCAGAGTGTCTACAACCTTTGAGTTCCAAATTAAGGATTAAGTTTACTGAGCAATCAGTAGTTTTAGAGAGTTGATCTGGGGAAAATGACATTGAATTTGAACAAGCTTCAACCCAAGCCTCTAGCGGGGGGAAGACTTGGGAAAGCTCATTGTAGAACTTTAGGAGAATAGCTGGGGGCGTGCCATCCATTTGGCTCTCAGGATATTCTCCAGTAAGCACAGGAGGTTGTACTGAGCTGCCTCCTCATGCTCACTGGTTTTTATTGTGAAAGTGTGAGGTGGGTGAGGGCACAGGCTGTTAGTATGACCCGTGTGCTCAGAAGGTACAATAGTTCTCCAATTCTTGTACACTTCTGAACATAAAATTAGGTTCTACCGATGGCCTTACTGAGCTAGAGAGAGTATTCAGATACCATCTTATAAAAATTGAGAAGCCCAAGTGTTTTGCTAAATAACTTTTAAAACATGGGGCGGCGGGGAGTGAACAATGGAGCCCATGGTCTAAAACTGCCCTGGTATCTATTTTTGCAAATTAAGTTTTCCTGGGACACAACAACCATGCCCTCTCATTTACACATTGTCTGTGATTGCTTTCATGCTGCAAGAACAGAACTGAGTATTTGTGGCAGATGCCATATGGCCCACAAAATCTAAAATAGTTATTATCTTGCCCTTTATAGAAAAAGTTTGCTGACCCCTGATGTAAAGGAATATCTTCATGAAGTCATTTGGAGGATATTCTATTTAATACACAGGCATGAATGACAGAGTATATAGAAGTTCCAAGCCATAGAGCAGTTAGTCTCAAAACAACCAGGAACTTTTCAAAATGCAGATTCCCGTCTAGGCCCACTGAATTAGAAACTCTGGGGAATCCCAAGAATCTGCATTTTTAATGATCCTGGAAGATAATATTGACAAGGATGGTTCCTGTATGTTTTTTGTTTTGTTTTCTTTTTTTAAGTAATAGTTCCATAAAGCAAAACCTCAAAAAAATTAGACCTGAAATATTTTTAAACCAACAATATACAAACCATTTGCATAATAAGATGCTCTTTCCTGCTATTGAAAAACAAGGGAAGCGGATGTGGCTCGAGTGGTTGGGCATCTGTCTGCCATATGGAAGGACCTGGGTTTAGTCCCTGGGACCTCCTGGTAAAATAAAAAATAAAAATAAAAAACAAAAAGGGAGAAAAAAATGATTAAGCTCATCTGAAAAACCATGGTCCAGATTGCCTAGATCAAGATAATTTTCCGGGGTACTCTCCAATATCAAAAAGTTGCAATTCGTATCTGTGGTGGTTTGAAGCTCTCTGTACCCCAGAAAAAATGTTTTTAAATCGAATCCTTTTGAACCCTTTTGGTTAGGTTAGTTCAGTTAATAAGGTGTGGGCCCATCTCATTTAGGATGGGTCTTAATCCTATTATTAGAGTCTTTTTTTTTTTTTTTAAATTTACTTTAAAGAAACTTTAGATTACATAATGTTACATAAAAAATATAAGGGATTCCCATATGCCCCACTCCCTATCCCTCCCATACTTTCCCCCATTAACAGCATCCTTCATTAGTGTGGTACATTTGTTACAATTGATTAACATATATTGGAGCATTGCCACTAACCATGGATTATAGTTTACATTGTAGTTTACACCCTGTCCTATGCAATTTTGCAATATGACAAAATATATAATGGTCTATATCCATCATTGCAACATCATGCAGGAGAATTCCAATGTCCTGGAAATATCCCCATATTACACCTATTTTTTTCCCCTCTCTCTCTCCTCAGAATCTCTGGTGGCCACTGCCTCCACATCAATGACAAAAGTTTTTCCATTGCTAGAATAACAATAAGAAATTCAGACACAAAGAGAGAAAGCCACAGAGGAAGCAGTCAGAATGGAGAGAAAGCCACGGGAAGCAAGAAGCTGCATCAGTGGAACCCTGGAGAGAGGGGAGAGACCAGGAGACACCGCCATGTACTTTGCCATGTGACAGAGGAATCACAGATTGCCAGCAGCCAGCCCCAGAATACCACAGTCTTTGGGGAGAAAGCATTACCTTGATTACAACTTGATTTAGACTTTCTTTCAGCCTCAAGACTGTAAGCTAATAAATTCCATTGTTTAAGCCAACCCATTTCATGGTATTTGTGCCTAGGAAAGTAAACCAGTATCTGCAGTCAATTAAATTCAGAGGCCTGCAACAAGAGATGATTAGGTATAGATCTTTAAAGAGTTAGAGGAATCTTCTGAAATCAATTTAAACAAAAGCAATAACAGTCTAGTGGGCAAAGGGCACAAAATATCCATTGATAATGAAATGTAAGTTATAATAATAATAGTTTCATCTTAGTTTGCCTGACTGCTACCACAAATAGCACAAACTGGTTTTGCTTAAACAGCAAGCATTTATTAGCTCACAGTTTTGAGGTCAGAAGTTCAAAGTCAAGATACCACCAAGACAGTTTCTCCTGGCATCTATATATTTTGGTGCTGGCTGCTGGCGATCCTTGGAATTTTTGACTTGAATCCCTACCTCACATTACATGGCAATGTCCTCTTCTTTCTTTTAGCTTTTGTGACTTCCTGGTTCTCTTTTATAAGGACTCAAGTAATATGTATCAAGACCTACTCTCATTCAGTTGGGCCACATCTAATACGTATAAACTAAAAATAGTATCTTCAAGAGGTCCTAATACAGTGGGTGTGTTCACAGCCAGGGGGTATGGATTAAGATTAAGGATGTGTGTTTGTGTGTTATGATGAAGGGGGACTTAATTTAGCCTACCATAAATGGCAGTAATTATGATAGTGATAAAATGATGATGGTGGTGATAAAAATGGTGGTAGTGTGAGGATGGTATTGATGGTGATGATTTTGTGATGGAGATGATGATGATGATACTGATGGTGGTGGTGACGGTGGTGGTGGTGGTGATGATGCTACTGCTGATGGTGATGTCGATGATGAAGAGAAGGGTGGTTGGTGACGGTGCTGATGCTGCTGCTGGTAATGATTATGATGATGAAATTAGTATTTAGTGAGTGAGCTTTATACAGCAGCCACTTTGCTAAAGATTGCACTTCTTTGCTCAGTCTATCCGACAACTCTTCAAAGTATCATGCTACAATATATGGAAAGTGAAGCTAGGAATGGGTAAATATTTACCCCAAATCAGCCAGTTTGTAAAATGAAAAAAAAATTTTAATCTAAGCCATCTGACCCTTTTATATGTAATTTTCTAGGAAACAATTAATAAAAGGAAATACCAGTTCACCTAGGATATTACCAAAGATTCAAGGAAACATATTATTCAGTGGCAAAGAGAATTCATGGCACATGACTTTTTTATTGTTGACTTTGTAAAGTCGTATAATAGTTTTTGCAAAAGGAACATAGCAATACATATGAAAACACACTAAACCTTGTCTGTAACTTTGACCTGGTAGTTCTACCACAAGCAAGCCATTTTATGGAAATAAATAAAAATGCACATAAAGATTAATACATAAGGATTTGCATTTCAGCATTATTTATGATTGGGAAAATCGCAATAAATACAATAGAAGAGAGATAAATTATGATATGTTCACTGAATGAAATATTGTGCTATATGCTTTCACTTTTTGCATGTAGGTACATGAATAGGAAAAAAAAAAGTGATGCACAAGGCTGGGTTTGCCAGAAACAGAGCTGAGGACACAGCGCAGAAGTGGTCTGCTTTGAATCTTTCTTCCTTCAGGGCCACGGGTGACTGTATCCAGGTCCCATACTTAGGAATTGTCTGGGGCCATGGGGGATCTGCTTATCATTACTAGACTCCACAAGGGAACACACACACCTGCTAAACTGTCCTGTTTTCCCATCCGACTCTCGCCCCACCATATATGGAAATTGGCAGGTGCTTGACTGGGGATGTGGAAATAGGAAGGTGGGAGATGGACACATGCTCTCCCAACAGTTGATACAGGGGTTTTGTATTAGTCAGCCAAAGGGGTCAGTTTATAATATTTAAAACCATAAGATAATTTTGTATCAAATAGCCTTAATGCATTAGAGGTAGTTTTTGCTCAATAGATTAATTCCAAAGTTACCTTGACTGGCTATCAGGCTTGCGTGGTGAGCTGTAATTAAATTGTTTTTATCCAGATTTCCATCTGGGTTGAACTCTAAGGAGCTCTAATTAGGACTGTGTTATCTCTTGAAAAGTTAGACCCAGGCAGCAATTTAGCTTACTTCTTTCAGTCAAAATGCCTGGAATATTAGTTCACAGGTAAACTCTGGTGAACAGAGGAAAAAAAATTCAGTGTGCAGGAATCTGAGCTGGTATCATCTCATAGGATAAAACTAAGGACTGGGTGTCTTAGTTAGCCAAAGGGGTGCTGATGTAAAATACCAGAAATCCATAAAGCATAAGTTACTTCCTTCACCAAAGTCTGTTGCCACATTTTGGAGCAAGATGTCTGCCGACATCTGCCAAGGGTTTAGGCTTCCTGGATTCCTCTCTTCCCAGGGCTTGCCTCTCTCCAGGCTTAGCTGCTCTGTTAGCTCTACAAGGCCAGCTGTAGACTATCAGGCAAACAGCTTGTCTGTCTTCTTGGGGCCTCTGCTGTGTAGTGCCTTCTCTCTGCTCTTCTGTGTGCTTACTTCCTGGGCTCCAGCATTAAAACTCCAAACTTCCTTCGTTGCCGTGTGGTTTTTCTGTGAGTCCCTGCCCACCAAGGGTGCAGGGATGCAACGTCCTACTGATGTGGCACAATCAAAGCCTCAATCATTATTTAATCAAGTAAAAGTGAAACCTCTGAATCCAATATAATCTAATATGCCCTGAGGGACAGACCAGTTTACAAACATAATCCAATATCTATTTTTGGAATTCATAAACAATATCAAACTGCCACGGGTCTTCTCAGAACTCTTGTCAAAGACTTAGCAAGGCAGAACAAGTTCTGTGCTTGCTTCCTGCCTCCATCATTTTTAGTTCCTTACCACATGTCAGGAAACAATCACATGCTTGTTCCTTCACTTTTACACAATATACTAGTTCCCTCCAAACATGAAGAATCTATGGCTATGGTTTAGTTATTAACGTACTCCTTTGGTACTAAATTATTAGACTATTAAATATATTTCAAAAGTTGACAGGCATACTTAGTGTATTAGTCAGCCAAAGGGGTGCTGATGCAAAGTACCAGAAATCTGTTGGCTTTTATAAAGGGTATTTATTTGGGGTAGAAGCTTACAGTTACCAGGCTATAAACTGTAAGTTACTTTCCTCACCAAAGTCTGTTGCCACGTGTTGGAGCAAGATGGCTGCCGACGTCTGCAAGGGTTCAGCCTCCCTCTTCCTCTCTTGGCTCAAGTGAAAGTGAAACCTCTGAATTAAATACAATCTAATACGCCCAGAGGAACAGACCAGTTCACAAACACAATCCAGTATCTATTTTTGGAATTCAAACTGCCACACTTGGCATTTGGAAAAAGCACGATTGGGATATTGAGCACAAGTTTGCTGTGTGGATAGCTATATATTTACAAGACATGGCTCTTGCAAATTTTAAAGATCTCAGCCTTCTTGGTGTGTGGATCCACATATGATGGCTATGAGTATTTAATTGTGTAAACACCTGTAGGCCATTTTAGTCACATAGATTCCTATGAATGACCTTGAGCTCATCTAGTGACTTCTCTGGTCTCTCCTGGGCCTCTGCATTCTAATTCTTCCAGTCATTCTCATTGTTTTTCCAACACACCAGTGACAATCCTCCCTTAAACCTTTGCTCTAGCTCCAGATTTCTGCTTTTGGTAAATCACTCAGGTCTGCTTTTTCAATTAAATTTTTTTTTTTTACAAATCAGTCCCCAACTCTCCCCTCCCCCACCAGTAACTTCTAATCTGCTTTCTGTCTCTGCAAATTTGCTATTTCTACTCTTCTAAGTGATATCATACAATTTTTTTCCTTATGTGCCTTGCTTATTTCACTGAGCATAATGTTTTCAAGGTTCTTCCATGTTGTACCATCTCAGAACTTCATTTTCTTTTTTATGACCAAATAATATTCCATTGTGTGTATGTACCACATTTTATTTATCCATTTATTTGTTGATGGACATTTGGGTAGTTTCCAGCTCTTGGCTATCATAATTAATACTGGGATGGATATTGATGTACAAATATCTGTTTGTGGCCCTGTTTTTACTCTCTCTGGGTATATACCTAGAAGTGGGATTGCTGGGTTAAATGGTAATTCTACATTTAACTTTTTGAAGAGTTGCCATATTGTGCCTGCACCATTTTACATTCTCACCAACCATGCATTAGAGTTCCAGTTCCTCTGCATCCTTTACAATACTTACTCTTTTTATTATTTTTTTAAATAATAGCTTTTCTTGGGAGTAGGAAGTAGTATCTCGTTGTGGTTTTAATTTGCCTTTCTCTAATAGCTAATGACGTTGAACACCTTTTCATGTGCTTATTGGCCATCTGTATTTCTTCTTTGAACAAATGTCTATTCAAGTGTTTTGCCAATTAAAAAAAATTTTTTTTTTGTCTTTTTGTTGTTGAGTTTTAGCAGTTATCTATATTTGGGATGTTAAGCCCTTATCAAATATATGGTTTGAAACTATTTTCTCCCATTCTGTAGGTTGATTCTGGTCTTTGTTGAGGTCTCTCCTTTTAAATGATGTTTATATTGGCTGTAGTAGGATCTGAAGGCCACTTACCTTCCAGCTTTCTTTTTCATCCTTTCTCTGATCCACTTTCTCTTTTTCCCATAAATTTTTAAAAGCAATTTATTGAGACATATTCACATCCCATACAATCCATCTAAAGGGTGCTATTCATTGCCTTTTGGTTAATCAGAGTTGTGCATTTATCACCGCAATCAATATTAGAGCATTTTCATTACTCTAAAAAGAAACCCCCCCTACCTCTTAGCAATCACCTCTCAATCCCTCTATCCTTCACCTGCCATATAATCTGCTGATCTAATTCCATCTCTATAAATTTATTTATATTTAGAATATATGTAAATGGAGTCAAACAATATTTAGTACTTTTTGGGTGGTTTCTTTTACATAGCATGATTTTTTTCTTTACAGTTGATGAAAAAATTAATATATTAGTATTCACTACAGTACATAGTTTGTGTGAGGTGTATATTTTTTTGCAGGGGGTGGGGTGTAGAGCAAGTTTGTTGAGCTTAAAGTTGCATTATTGCAGGAGCAGCACCAAAAGAGGTTTCAGCTCCAAAGGTTGAGCTGGGGGAACAGCTTATATGGCTGTTTGAGACAAAGGGAAGGTGTGGGGGAATGGGGAGAGGTGACGACTATGGTTACATGAGCTAAGTGAACTGTGGGGCAGGACGGAGTGGACTGTCTGGGCAGAATGTCCTTGACGCCCAGTTCATTAATTAGCAACCAGGATATTGGGTAAGTTTGTGGCCTTCTCGTGAAGATCAACAGTCTTGTAAGCCTGCTTTCTTTGCTACAGTTTTTCTTTGTGGGCAGGGGCAGGGGCAGGGGTCTCTATCAGACCCGCAAACAATCATTGGCATGTTAGCATGGTGCAGATAGCCTCTGTTTCTTCTTTGTAATCCCCTGGATAAAATGGAAGCTCAAGCAAATCAAGATGGTTAGTAAAATCATTTATCTTTTCAATTTCACATTCTCTCTTTTTGGTCGAGAGAGTCATTTGACTCCCCAAAGAAAAAGTATGGCTAGTTTGGGGCTCTGTAGGCTAATACTATAAAGCAACAAAGGACAGGAGAAAAAGTTTGGTGGCTTTGAGGCACTGAGCAGCTCAGTTGGTGATGATGCAGATGAAGCCCTTTGGTGTGTTTCAAGATTTTCTGGATGTTGGTCTCAACTTGTTTGGCAGTGTTGGACCAAGTACCACAGGATATGTTGGCAACAGCACAGACATCTCCTTCTTATCTAGCTGTTCCGAGAGAGCTGTCGGTGGGGTCCTCAGTGGCAGGAGGATGAGATGGTTCCAAGCCTGGCCATGGCCTCGTCCTCCTGGGTAAAAGGAGAGGTGACACTTCCCAGGCTTGACATCTGCATTCACTGCCAGAGGAGAGGGGTGTTTTATGGGGCATGTCTACGTGTAGTGGGTAAAAGGGAACTGCTGCAATTTGGGGAGGAAAGAACGGGAAGGGTTAGGGGAGAAAATGCAAAGTCATATATGCTACAATCCATTCCGTCCCACAACTCTTAGTCTTTCTGCCACCTCTTCCACAAAAGGCCCTGGGCAGGGAACAGGGGATTTATAAACAGTGGTATTGTCATATAAGGCCCCAGCTACAATATAAACAACAAGACAAATTACAGGAGTCTGTGGGCTGTGGCAATTGCCACCTAGGAAGGCACGCTTATCTTAAAGATAAGGGCAGGATATTCCAGGGAGACCAGAGATGCTGGATGCTGGCACATGTCTGCACTTCCAACAGTCTGACTGATCGTGGGTTGTTGCTACAGTGGCAGACCAGTCAAGGAAGATGTTAGAAGAAGCCATGTGAAATGGAAAATAAATTCTTTTAACATAGTCTCTCTTCAGGTTTTCCATCATTTCATGCCTCCTGTTTTTTTCTTTTCGTTTTTTCTTTAATAGCTTTTAAGATCTCCTCTGGGATCAGTGTTGCATTATTATGATTATATAAATGTGATTCATTGAATAGCCAAGCTTTGTGCTACTACTGCATTTCCTTCTCTCTGGTTCCAAGGTCTTGACATTGTCCTTGAAACAACTGCCAATAGGGACAATGAAATAGAGTTCACTTTCTTACATTTTGTTGGAAATCCTGCAGACTTTTACATTTTTTGGTATTTAGAGAATGCCTTTACTGTATTTGGAGAATGCCACCTGAAGTTTGATTGTTGATGTTTACTCTTGTGCGATGAAGAAATAATATGCCTACCAACCACATCACATCCTTAATATCTTCAGCTGCTTCTTCATTGTATTGCTTACAATTCAATCCAAAATTCCTGACGTTTACCGGTTTCCTATTTTAATTTGGGCCATGAGTTCGTTGTACATGTAAAAAACTTTTTTTTCTAAAAACTTTTGACAGTTTCCCTTTTTTTTATAAAATGCACCTTGGGACCTTTGTCATATCCTTAGGTTTGTCCCATTGTTTTAGGGTTGCACGACTTCCTAAATACTTCCGTGGGTCTTAATTTAAATTCTCTCGTTTCCAGAATCAGGGAGTTCCTCCTCCTTGTCTCGGCGAGGGTCCCGGGAGCAAGGCCTCCTGGGAATCTCGCGAGACTGCGGGGCTTGTCGCTGGCGTCCCCCCCGGCTGGGCGGCCCCCGTCGCCATCTTGCTGGTAGTTAATTATTACTCTGGAAGTGTTAGTGCCAGCAGAGCTTGAGGAGCTCACACACAGCTGCCGGGCCGCGCGGAAGGCAGCGGGCAGGGTGCGGGGGAGCCCCGTGCAAAAGGCTTCGCATGAGCCGAGGACCCGGCCAAGGAGATGACAGACGCCTGGAGAAGGGCGGCCCGCGAGGCATCGACAGGCCGCGTTAGGTCTATTTTTGCCCAAATAACACCCTATTAGCAACATCTTGAAATGTTAATGTATGTTCGTTCTGATTCATGGAAGAACATTCTTATATTTATACTGTTAACCATACTCATTGTCCGCAACAGCGTCGACTGTGCCGTGCGGTCCCGTGTTTCATCCTCCAGCCTTCCTTCTAGTGACGTACAGGACCCTAAACTTTCCCTTTCGGTCACAGTCATTCCCCCATATCGACGCTAATTACATTCAGTCTAATGTGCTATCATCACTTCTATCCAATTCCCATAATTTTTATGCCCATCGAATATGCTACATAATTTACTATCTGTATGTTTATTAGTTACTCTCCTTCATCTGTTGGAATGCAGGCCCCTTGAGGGTAGGCAACTTCATATATTTGTTCTCTAATGTTTCCTAAACTCTTAAGGGCAGAGCCTGGCCTACAGTAGCTACTCATTAAGTATTTATTGCTAATGATCACAGCGAATAATCCCACTAAAGATAAACTGTGTTAATTTCACAGGACTTTTTCATGCAAAATTTTATTTTTATTGCCCAAACCCTCTTGCTCTGGAGGCTCCACACAAATAGAACCACCTCAGAGACATTTTAAATGCAATATATTCAATGCTCAACTACTGATTTCTCCATGCTGCCCTCACCTAGCCCTCAGTTTCCCCCATCTGAGCAAAAGTCACACCATCCCCCCAATCACTATGTGATGGACGATATGCCCAGGTAAAATAGATGTAATGACTGCCTTTGGGAAGGTAACATTACCATGGTGACTTACAAAGACCAGCAATGCTGGATATGGCAAGGGTGGATGAAGGAGGCATGTGTCCAAGTCTTCTGGGCGACACAGTGTCACTGACCCTTTGCCTGGGACTCCCAGTGGGCTTAATAGAGGAGGGCACCTTTTGAATGCCATTTTGGACACTTGGAAAGATGATAATGCTTCTCAACCAAGTGCAGTTTGGGCCTCGCAGGGAAGTTTGGTGATGGTTGCAACCAGTTTTGGCAGAGGGGATAATGCTGGCATCTGCCATGCGGAGGCTGAGGATGCTGTTGAATATCCTACAGTGCAAGCATAGCCCACCACAGCAAAGAAATATCTGGCCCCCAAATGACATCAGTGCCAACATCGAGAAACACTGCTCTAAGTCAAAGCTTTGTCTGGCTCATTTTTTAATACTTATTTTACACCGGTGATTCTTCAATTAGGAGGAAAATTTGCCTCCCAGGGGACACCTGGCACTGTCTTGAGACAGTTTTGATTGTTATAAATTGTGAAGAGGACCTAAGGGGATCCTCTTGACATCTGGTAGATGGAGGCCAGAGATGCTGTTCATCATTCTACAGTGCACAGGACAGCTCCCTGCAACAGAGTTATCTGGCCTCCAATTTCAGTAGCGCCAAGGTTAAGAAACCCTGAGGTAGACAATAGATGGAAGTCGTTCCAGGAAAGGGTCATTTGAGAAGGGTCATTGTGCTTGGCAAAAGGGAAGGCAGGTTGGAATGTAGAGTATAACTGTTGGGACAAAAACCCAAGAAATAGATTAGAACCACATTGCAACAGGTCCCCTTAGGAATGGAAGTGGAAAAATTCTGACATTCCTTGATCTGATTGCTACGTGCTGGGCACTAGATGAGCAGGTTTGCATGTATTAGCTCATCTATCCTGTTTGGGGATTATCATGTTGACAGCCTGAGTCCTGTGAACGAACATTTTTAAGCAGTGAAGTGACAAGCTCTAATTTGCATTTTTAGATTAATTACCTACACTGCCAGTTACTTGTTAACTTGTTCAGCTTGGCCTAAAGAGACATCTAGATGGTATAATTTGATTTATTCTGCAGAGAAAAGCGTTGCCCCTTTGTTATCTTGGCCCACTGCCCTGAATTTCTGACCACCGAAGACTTATATATTTAGGTTATGGCATCTCATTTCCAAGAGAATGCATTCAATTTTTTAAGCAATCAAAGAAGTGAGGATGTCGAACTAGATGACCAAGGGATTAGCTCAGCTGTGGGTTGGCTTGCCAAGCTGATATATCAAAAAAGAGAGATTTTAAAAAAGGGAAGAGGAAAGTGCTCAGATAGGAGAACTTTGTCTCGATTACATTTGTTTTTAATTTACTTTTTTCTTTTTGTTCTGGTTTTTACAAATAAGTCTACTGGTGGAGTGAGTGGATGGTTTTGTTATTTATGTTAACTACCACCAAAACTTTTATTGGTAGAGTCTAAAGTTGAGTGTTATGGTAAGCTTATAAAAGAGATCTTATAGGCAGGCACTTAGAAGGAAGACCTGAGTCTTCTACCCTTTGTGGCAAAAAACTTCATTTACTTGTACAAGGACTATAAAGCAGAATACAGCTGTAGCCATTTGGAAGCAACAAACATTTTAGTACCAACTTCTTCCCCTGTGCCACAATTATGGACAAAAAGAAAACATTGAGAAGAGATATTTTGGCCTTTTTACATAATTTGGCTCAAAAATGCTGTAATGAATGTAAGAATACTATAAAAAGAAAAATCTTCCACCATTTTTAACAGAATTAACCAGTGGTCATTAACATCAGATTTTTAATGCCTTTTACATGTCCCTGTACATATTCCTGATCAGATTAAAAAACCAAAGAATAACATTTAATTTATGAGAACAAATTGTAATATTGTGCTTTTAATACAATGGCCTCTGGCCAAATATGACAAAAGAGTGTTTGATTT
Organism: Tolypeutes matacus; assembly: GCA_026826555.1. NCBI lineage: Eukaryota > Metazoa > Chordata > Mammalia > Cingulata > Chlamyphoridae > Tolypeutes > Tolypeutes matacus. Next base: position 3,303,773 of record JAKSZT010054573.1, read on the forward strand.
GTTACTTTAAATTTGTTTCTTACAGCCTACTCGAAAATAGAGATGATTTACAGTTTTAATATATTTTTCATGCACAATTAGCATCCCTGCTGCCAGCTTTACAGAAGAGATTGGAGAATGGGTTGCTATGATTTATTACGAGTTCATGAAACAGAATTAATGCCAGCCATAGAGCTTTAATGGGGAAAAGTTAAAGCACAAAGGCTTAAAAGTATGAAGAAAACTTGGTATAAAAAACATGTTTGCTATAGATATCTTAGCTTTTGACCTTAGAAAATGCCTTTTTTAACCAAAAATTGTTTATTCATATTTGGGGGCTTTATATCTGTTTCAGAAAAATTCTTGTGGATTTCCAAAATAGTAAAATATGTAACTTTGGTATCAGAGGTATTTAAATAAAGTCCAATAAAGATTGTCATTTTTAGAAGGAAATGGGGGCAATACAAGTATTTGAGGTATCTTTTTCACAGTTAGCATAGAAATTGAAAACCTTGTGTTCAATAACAAAATACTTTTTAAATAACCATTTCTATATTTTTATGTATGTTTTCACAAAAATTTTTTTATATGTGTTTTTGTTGGATCTTGGAATATTAGCATATTTATTTTTGGTCATGGTGGCTTTGACCTAGATTTTTTTTCACTTGCTACCTCCTGTTGCATGAGATCTGCAAAGAAAGCAGATATTTCTTTCAGGTACAGAGACTAAATTCATGTACACGTAGTCAGTTATTATTTAATTGAAAGAGAAACATTTCATAAAATAAAGACAAACTAAAAATCCTGTTTAACATCCAAAAATATCTGAATTTAGTATTTGGGAGAAAATGCTAAAATTGGTGATTCCTATTCATTATTTAGCCGGTAAATGTGTACAGGAAAAATCAAACATCAATAGAAGAGTCCAGTGAAGGCTTGATTGCTGTAAGCCTTGACTGACCACTGAGGTTCTTTGCAGGTGAACTCATTTTTTTCTCACTGGAAGATTTAAACACATTTGGTTTATATTTGATGTTTTAAAACATCATGATACTCTGTCCAGAAGTTTTTGGTTTGGATTTGTTTTATTCTTATTACATCTTTAATTTATTTAATTTGCAAGTATTTTCAACTGTAACCCTTATACTTTTTTTCTTTAATCCTGGGAAATTCTCAGTCTTTATTTCTGCAAGGAGTTATCCCCAGCTACTCCCTTTGTGTTGTTCTCTTTCTGAGTCGCCTTTTAGATGAAAGGTAACAGTTCTGTTTGTCTTCCATAGTTTATCATTTGCTTTTTTGTTGCATCCATTTCTTTATCTCAAATAGCTTTTAGGAGAATAGCTCTATCTTTTAGCTCATTCTTTCATTCTTTAGTTTATTCTACCATTTTAGCCTGTTTTTGAACCTCCTTAGTTCTACAATTTTATTTTCTCACAATATCTCTCGTCACCACCTCCCAATCCCCACCTCCATAATTGCTTATTTCTACTTCATATTGCCATCATTCTCTTGCAACCCATTGCAGATATTTAATATACCTATTTCAATTTCTTTCTCTTGTCTGGGACATTCACATTTCCCTTGGGGGTGTGTGTATGTGTGTGTATTGTATGTGTGTATACATATATATATGTAATGCCGTTTATTTTGAGTTCTTTGCTTTTCTGTTTTTTCCTAAATATTCCATATGAGTATATCATTATTTATTTCCTTGGGGCCATCAGAGATATTAGCTGGGAATAAATATCCCATGGCTTATCAAAAGTCTGGCTATTGATTTTATGCCTCTAGGTACAATGGAGGGAGAAAGGTCCTCCAAAAACTGCTCCTGGACCAAAAACTTTGCTCTTTACCTTCCCATGCCCAGTCCAAGATTGTGCCTGGGGCTAACCAGGTACATTTGTCAATCCATTGCTCTGTGAGCAAGGCAAAGGGAAGGAATACACGGTGTTTGGTAGTCTGTTTTGTTTGCCATAGACTCCCAGTTCTGTGGGAAACTGGCCAGCCCTGGGTCACCAGAACCATCTGGAAATATGACTATCTTAGCCCTGTACCATCCTCTTTCTACCATTGCTTCCCAATGACTCACAGAACGGGGAGGAAGAAAGAGTCACCCACAGTCAGAAAGCTGTATCATCCACTGTTCTGTTCTAGAATCACCTACCCTTCAGAGGTCCTAGGACCTACCTGCCTTACCGAGTGATCAGTTGCTCTTTATCACTTGAGGGGCTTTTCAATTTGTATGGTGATTTAAGAAAAGGTAAGTAGTTTGATCAGAGTTACAGAAAAAGGAATTTGTATGGCTTGTTCAGAATCAGGCCCCTCTGTGGGCCTGATTCTTTAGTTGCTCCAGGTCTTCACAGAGCTTGTTGTCCAGACCATTGGCCAGGACTTGGCTGTATTTTCCATCCTTGACATCCTTCTGTCTGTTCAAGAACCAGTAAGGGATCTTGTACTGGCACGGATTCTGCAAATGTTGATCACATGTTCCATCTTATCCTCAATGAGCTCTCCTGCCCTCTGGGTGAGGTGTGTCTGCTTTCCTCAACATCACATGTGTATACCTTCGCCCCACGCTCTTAATGGCAGTGGTGGCAAAGGCTGTTTTCCATTGCCCACCGCTGTTGGTATTGAGTATTCGCAAAATGTGCTGGAACTTCTCAGAGATCACTAGAGACATGGTGGCGGCAGCAACGGCGGCGTGTAGGTCTCCTGTCATATTAAGTTTTTTTATTCTGAGGGTTAGTTAATTGCTCAAGTCTTTATTTAAGGCTATATGTGGAATGTTGCTAGTTATCATAGTAAATATAATGGCATTGCCAGTGGTAATACCAATATAATGTTACCCCAGTGCTATAATACAGAGGCCACTTCTTTGTGAATCATTGGCCATTTCAAGCCCCTAGGTAGGTATGTTTGCCCTGAAAAGAGCTGTACAAAATTAAAAATTGTGGCAGTACTTAAAATCTATGAAAAATCCACATTTCTAGAATCTCTTAAAAACTCATAAGATTTGGCCACACTTGGTGGACAGTTGTCTAGTGATGAGGGGAGGCCATTTTCTTCAGACTTGGTGTTCGCTTTGCCACAAAGCCCATTTCTCACCATTCCCTGTTGTGTCCCTAGCCCTCAGGTTGGATGTTTGTTGCCTGCCTCTTTCTCATACATCCATAGTTGACCTTTGATCACAATTATATTTTTTCTCAAACCTTCCATGAATTTTCATTTTTAAATTCTCATGTGATTGCTTTGAACTATTTTTTTTTTTTTTGCCAGTAATTAAATATCAAGTATTGACTTATTTTTATTTTATTTACCAGTTCATCTCCGTAAGTACTTTCAGGTATTTCTGTTGATGTTCTCATCATCCCATAAATTATAGATCTAATTATGAAGGTAGAAACTGGATGTGATAAAAATTCTTACCACCTTGCTAGCTTATATCTGTTAGGTACTTTATCCTAAGCCTAGGCATTCAATCATTCATCCATCCACCCATTCAGCACATATTGCTTGAGTGCCTACTAGCCACGAGGCACTTTTTCAGGTGCTGAAAATTGTAGTAAAGCAGTTGATAGCAGTAGACAAAGTCCCTCCTCCTCTGTAACTTAAATGAATAAACAAGTGCATCTCTAGTACTTTAGACAGTGGCGTGTGCTGTGGATAAAAATGAAGCAGATTAAAGTAGATGAGAATAACAGGCATGGGCTGGAAAAATAGTTATTTTAAATGCAGTAGTTATGGAGGCCACACTGAGATCTGAAAGAAGTAAGGGGAGAATTCCCAGGAGGAGGGAACAGCATGCTAAAAGACCCTGAGGTGGGTCTTGATATGTTCAAGGGATTTCAAGGCAGAACTGAGCCCATGGTGTGAATGGGGGGGGGGGGGTGAGAGATGAGTGGTTTGGGGTATAAAACCGTGGAGAACCTTGTAGGACACTGTAGGACATTTTCAATGATGGAGATGGGAAGCCACAGTAGAATCTTGAGCCAAGGAGTGACAAGCTGTGACTTAAATTTTTCATGAATCCCACTGAGTTACAGTTGGAAAATGGACAGTATGGGAGGTGTTGGTGCACTTAGGGAGACCACTGTAGGTGGTCTTTGCCATAATTTATCAGGAGATGATAGTGGCTTGGCTCAAGTGGCTGACAAGTAAAGAGTGGAGGGACTCTGGAAATAATTTGAAGGGAGAAACGAGATTTGATGATGGGATTAGATGTGGAATGAAAGAGAGGGGCAATGCAAGGCTAATTCCAGTTCCTTTTGCAAGAATAATTGGAAGGATTAAGATGCCATTACTGAGGATAAGGAGTTCGTGGGAAGGGAAATGAGGAGACTGCCATTGTACAAGTTAAGAACAACCAAAAACAGATGCCTGATAGATAGCTGGGCATAGGCATGTGGACATGAGGGAGAGGTTTACGTTGGAGGTGCACATCATGGAGGGATCAGCATACAGATGGTATTTAAGGTTCTGAGACTGGATCTGGTTTGAGGGAAGGATTGTAGAGAAGAGAAGCAAATGTGGAAGAAGAAAGAGAAGGAGAAGGGGGGGAGGGGAAGTCAGGAGAGGGGGGGGAGTGTGGTAGTTGGAGGCTTTTGTGTACCCCAGAAAATTATGTTCTTAAATTGGTCCATTCCTGTGGGCGTGAACCTATTGTAGGTGAGATCATTTGATTAGATTACTTCAGTAAGGCATGACCCAGGGTAGGTCTTAATTCTCTTTACTGGAATCCTTTATAAACTGATGAATAAAAAGAGAGGGGTTGTGCAGAGACAGAGAGGAATCCCCAGAAGCTGAGAGAGAAGGCCCTGGGAGCCAGAAGCTGAAATCAGTGGAACACAGAAATTGAGAGGAAGTCACTGAAGCCAGAAACTGAGAGCAGTGAGGCCTGGAGGAGAGGGGAGAGATGAGTGGATGCTGCCATGTGCCTCGTCACATGCCATATGAGAGAGGAATCTAGGACTACCAGCAGTCAGTCCTTGGGGAGAAAAGCATTGCCTGGTGAAGACTTGATTTGGACATTTTCACAGCTTCAGAATTGTAGGCTTATAAATTAATAAATCTCCATTGTAAAAGCCACCCCATTTCTGGCATATTGCCTTGGCAACCTTTAGCGAACTGAAACAGGGAGTAAGAGATAAAGCAACAGCAGGTAGGAGAGGAGGGAGAGGTAGAGGAGGAGGAAGGAGGAAAAGACAATGAAAGAGGATGAGAAGGAGGAGAAATGAGAGGCGGATGAGAAGGAGGAAGGGAGGGAGAAGGTAAAAACAAACAAACAAACAAAAAAAACCCCATAAAATCCCAGTGAATTGCAATTAGAAATCTCCATTTCTATCATGTCGCACCTCAGCGATGGATTGGTTGGTGTTAGCCTTTCTTCTGTTTCACATGCCGTCTCCATTCTAGAATCCCAGCCAGGGCAGCTGCCTCATGTGGGAAAAGACCATGTTCAAGGCAGAGGGCTTATGGGCAGTGGTTGTTAAAGCTTTAACTCATGTATGGTACGGTCATGTGCACTCACATTCTATTAGCTGAGACATGCTCCTTTCCTCTGGGAAGGCATTGCAAGGAGACATGGCAATGGTTGGGGACTGGAAGGGAAGGAGTGGATTAGGACCCAGCAGCTGTGTAAAGGCAGTGCTGCAAGAAGTAAAGGATTCACTGTGCTAAATATTGCCAAGAATTACCATAAAGTGAAGATGAGTAATGGGTCGGGAAGTGTTTCACTTGATTGGGGTGACCTGGCAGGAGGTAGTGGAGCCAAATGTTGGGCGTGAAAGCCCATTTAGAGGGGGCTCAAGAGGAGGCAAAAAAGTTTCTAAAGGCAATATTTTCAAAGAATTGTGCTGTAAAAAGGAGCAGAGAAATGGAGCAGTAGCTGTAGGGCATATGGGATAGAGTGGATTTAAAGGTTGCCAAGTGCTTGAACAGATTTGTGAGCAGACAGCAATGATTGCAGAGAGAGAGGAAATGATAGAGCAGCTCCAGAAGGGTGTAGTAGGGAGTGATGACATTGAGAGGGTTCCGGGGGATGGGGTGGGATGCTGAAGTGGAGGAACAAACTTGGAGAAAAGCGTGGACTGTTCTGTTCACAGCCAGGACAGGAGGGCAGACAGAGAATCTTGGTTGAGATACAAGAGGTTGGGCACCCAAGAACTAGGGGAAGTTTCTTCTGATGGCTTCTACCTTCTCAGGTCTGTAGCTGAGTGTGAGGTTTGGAGGAGTTGGAAAGAGAGAAGAGAAGGTGTGGAATTGCCTGTCATCCAGGAGCTCCAATACGAGAGTTCAGTGTGATAGGCAGGGCTTCTCGGAGGAGAAGGATCAGAGGGTGCTTTGAAACGTTTTCTCCCCCCATGACTTCCTGCCCAGGTGCAGAGGAGGCGGGGAGCTGGATTTACAGGATGGTGCCACATGAAAGAGATGGAGATGAATCCCAGGAAATCGAGCATTGCAAGAGGTTGATGAGAAGAATGGATGATGGAATTGAAGTGTGATGTGGACAATTATGAGGAAAAGAAGGGAGGGCAAGGGAAGGGTAAAGAGTAGGACAGAAAGACATGTCATGCAGTTAAGTTTCTTACAGTAAGTGGTTCATATCATTAAAGTGATGTGTCAGTGCCATTGTTTAAATGAAAATATCCCCATAAAGTAACAGAAAAGCCAGCCGTCATCTGATATGGAAAAATCAAACCAAAAACTAAGACCAAAAAGATTTCCACTACCAGGCATTCAGAAATAATTGCATTAATTCATCTGAACACTGCAACAATAATCAAAAGAAAAGGAATATGCTAATCATCGTACAACTTACCTCCCCAGGGATTTGAAAAGTTCTTGACACTTAGTAAAAAAGCTCAATAAATCCTGGTTGAATGAGAGGGCAGGTGTGAATTCAAACTTTAGGCTCTTTCACAGGATTCATTAATTTCTTTATTACATTTGTAAAATTTACCCTAATTCAGCTTGTGGTTTTTCTATTAAAAATCTGCCTCTTTAGCCAAACAGTCACAGAAGACCACTGGACACACACAACAAGTGGTATGTCGTATGTCTTGGTTTGGCATGGGTCATAGGTTCCAATATGCATTTAAATGGACAATTCTGAATATGGTGTGGAAACACATTTTGCAGGATTCCAAAGCACCTGCCACTTCACTTCTCAAAATATTTCTTTCACTACAGAGAATATCCGTCTGTGTGCTTTTTCCTCTGTATGTAACTATTCCTGGAATGCTCTTTCCCGGTTTCTCCTTCTCCAAGAGCTGCTAGTTCTGAGTTATTTACAGTTGCCTTATCAAGAGGCAATCCAGTCATCTCTCTCGGTGCCATCATCCCATTTTTGCTTCTCAGTGGAATGCGAGGGTTTGATTTGACTTGACCTTTGCCCAAGAAGTTTTGAAGCTCCTGAGAGCAAGAAAATATTTTTGCTCATCCAGTACCTAAAATAGTACAGGTGTTCAGGTGTTGCATAAACTCAGTTAGAGAGATGTGTACCTGAACATGAATTCCCTTCTCTGCTTTTTATTAGGACGTAGGAGATAGCCTATATTTTCAAAACACAGGGTGATTTTGTTCGTTTTGTTTATTTCTCTGGTCATGTAAAGGGTATCTGTTTTTTTCCAAGCCTTACCTCTTCCCCTAAAAATCAATGAGTCCTAAGTTATTGTTGTTCACTTGGCATCTCTATGAATTAATACCAGCCTGTCTAAAACCACATATCCTCCAACATCCTCCTGATGTGACCTGATGCTGAATTATTAAATGGTTCCTCTTGGCCACTGGCTCGCAAAAGAACACACGTCATGCAGGTATTATTGCTAATTTTATTTCTTTGCAGAAACCACTTTAGAAAATGGGTTGATTTTAAAGAAAATAGGATAGAGTGGAACAGTTGGATACATGTTGACTGGTGTTTATTTCCTCTAGGGCTTGTTTTTCTGCATTTAAAGAAGGAGAGAACCTGCTGTGGAACAGTTGATCAGCAGGACTTGTAGGATGAAGGTGATGCTTTCTGAGAAAGTAGGAATTTAGAGGTCTGGCAAGAACATTTACCAAACTTTCCCTGGTATAAAATAATTCATGAATCAGACATTTCTCCCTCTCCCACTCACTGCCACTACCCGTGGATGCTACAGTACCTTCACTTTAACAACAGTAGGTATTCGGAAAGGTACTTTGCAGTTTGATGTTTAGTCTTACTACATTAGTGAAGGGGAAAAGTAAATAAGAGAAAATTCAGCTTTAACAGTCCCAAGTTATCCACTGTGGCAGTTGTGTATGTGTGTGAGTTTGTGATTTTGTGTGTGTGATATTGTGTGTCGTCTTCAATGAGAAGAGACTGCTTTAAAGAGACTGTTTTTTTGTTAAGAACTTTCCATTATCACTGTTTTAACTAAGTTATTATACTGATTGCAATACTCAGGGGAAAATGGCAAGATTGGCTGAAAAAGCAACTTCACCCCCTAATGATCCAGATAGGAAGAGCTGGGGGAAAAAAGTATGGCTTTCATCTCAGATTAAAAACAGAATCCTGGCATTCAAATGTGTCTCTAAAGTGCCGGATATCCTAGTAGGAGTACTACTTCCTACATGCTTTTTGTCAAAAGCCACTCAAGTCCCTGAGGCTTTAAATCCAGCAAGTACGAAAATGTAGAAACACTTTAAGATTCATTGCTTTAGCAGTCGATTGAACTCTGTAGAAATTTGCAGTAACTCAGGTTTAGATGGATTCTTCAAGTTAACCTGTTTAGATCTGTTAACTAGTTTATGCGTTTTTAAAGACACAAGCATGTTTCAAGCTGCATTAACCCTTCATGTCTAGTCAAAGTCAGGACATCCCATGGACCGTAGGATGTGATAAATGTGAATCATTTTTATAATTGCAGGACTCGAGATTTATTGCCAAGCTGCAAATTCTTAGTTTCTTGTTTCTCTAGAACACCTAATAAATAGAAAAACTTGAACTAATTTCCTTTAGAAATACTTTGTCACTGTTTCCTATTTTTAGACAATTTCTGTTGTATTAAATTATTCCATAAAACAAAATAAAAAAAAAATGTGAGCATATACTTTCAGAAAATACTCTGTACATTAGCTTTTCAAATACGTTTTTAATTTTAGAGTAGTTTTAGAGTTACAGAAGTGATGCAGAGTACTACAGAGTCCCCATAAACTCTCTCCCCAATTTCCTCCAGTGTTAACATCTGATATTAGTGTGGCATATTTGTTACACGTAATGAACCATTATCGATTAATTATCAGTGAAAGCCCATACTTTATTCACATCTCCATAGTTTTTTTACCTAGGACCCCATCCTGGATTTAGTTGTCAGACTCTGTTTTTGATGACCTTTACAGTTTTGAGTAGTGCTGGTCCGGATTTGTCTGGCTGTTTTTTGTTGGTTTTTCCTCATGGCTATAGTGGGGTAATGGGTTGGGGAAGAAGACGAGAGAAGTAAAGTACCCTTCTCATCAGATATCAAGGGTACATACTATCAGAATGACAATATTGTTGATTTTGGCCTTGTCCTCACTCAAGGAATGTTTTGTCAGGTTCTCCACTGTAAAATCCGTTTTTCCCCTTGTCCACATTTCACTCTTTAGAAGGAAATTCTTATGTGCGGCCCACACTTAAGTGGTGGGAAATATGTTCCATCTCCTTGAAGGCACATAAATTATTTGGACTTCATCTGCCCAAGAGTTTTGTCTGTTCTTTCCCATTTATTATTTATTGAATTTTTTATATCAGTGTGGCCTCATGAATATCTATTTTATACATTGGGTTATAATCTAATACTATGTTATTCCTCTACAGTAGGTTTTAGGAAATAATCTAGAACTAATAACTTGTCATTTATGAACATTGAATATTCAGTTGTTAATGTCAGGGATAGACAAGAAGAACAAAATTATATTGCATGCTTTATTGCATACATATTTTCTAACTAATCTTGATTTGTTTAAAAAAAAAAAAAAACCAAAGAAACAAAATCCACCAGATTATGCTTTTCCTGAAAGCCTTAGTTTGCTTGGTTAAAGTTATTCTAACAAACTAGATGCTCTCTTTTTATGCTTAATATTTTAATGAATATTCACAGTATTCTTTTCCCTAGGGCTATGGTTAGATTTCTAAAATCCCCAGGGTAAGATGAAGTATTTAAGATTTAAAAGGTATAAATTAAGTTAGAGGTGGTTTAGTCTTGAGTGAATCACATACAGTTTACTTTGTTTCTCTGGAATAGAGGTAAGTGGAGAAATCAGTGACACTATAGTCTTCAGAGAACAATGGATGGAAAGATCCAAGTGAATTGCATCACAATCCTTTAGGCTCTGCCTGTCTCATGGTTTTTGTGATTTCCTTTGCTTTGCTGTGTGGAGTAGGTACTTACCCATCACCCAGTCTTTGGGATGTTGGCTTTCAGGGAACAAACTCCTGATTCACACCTTAACCCATCCCATTCCTCCACACAGAGCCAGGAGAATGCACTATTACAGTTCAGATCCAACTGTGTCATTTTATCACCTTCCATTTTACTTCCCGCCCCTCTGATGTCCTTGTTTTCAAAACTAGACCCAAAGGGGGGCACTTGAAAACTTTGGTGCGTGGTTGCCAAAGATACACAGTAGCTCATCTTTCTGGGAGGAGTTTTGAAGCACTTTAAAGGATGGATGCGTTTCTTTCTTTCCTTCTAAGAATTTTTCTTATTTTCAAAACAAGCTATGCCGAGTGAGAGTGGTACTTCTGAACGTTCCTGCCTCTGTAGAACAAAGGCTTTGAAGATGGCACTTTATGGAGTTGTAGCCTCTTCTTTACTTTACTATTCTACAATTAAGTATTCCTGGAATGAAGGATGCGTCTTGAGCAGAGTAACCTACAGGAGGCATTGAGAGGTCAGGTACCTGTCTGTATGGTCTGAGCCCAGTTTGGGGGGAGATGCATAGGTACCCAGGGCTCTGATAACCCTGCCACCTGCAAATGGGGTTGGGGAGCGATGTCACGGCTCCCTTCCTTGTACACCCTTTGTTGCCTGAGGGTGGAAGCAGAGGAGCAAGGGAGAGCCCTAGAGAGTTCCCTGCAGTGCCTGGGACTGTGGGAAGCTGCAGTCTCGACTGTCTGTCCCCTCCTGATTCGTTCTGCTGCTGGAGGCAAAGCTTCTGACAGCACCCTGTATCTCTGGAACACATCCATTTGCTAATAGAGATATTACTGTAATTTCCCAAAGGCTTTTAGGTTCTCCCTGGGGGCTGTGCTTTTGCCTTTCCATTTGGCTTGGCAGTGTCAGGAAAAGAGAAAGATTATGGGCATCTGCAGCCCTGCATTTGACGGAGCGAAACCCTGTGATTTTCCTTTACTGCCTCGGAAAATTGTCTTTCTGCTGCTTAACTATCCGGCTCCAGGGTGCATTCACCAGTCGGGTGATGATGGAATTTACATCTCCTAACAGGGTTTACTTCTCTTAAACCCTCCCCTTGTAGGATTGTTACTGCTCAATGTAGGATACTGGGTGCTGATGGATTTGGAAAAGGTTGGCAGCCGCAAAACAAAGTAGTCATTTTGAAACAGAAACATATAGTAGGTTTAGTTACACTGGCTGCATATTTTGCATTTCTTTGTTTTGTTTTGTTTTTGGTTTTTCACTGGACTACTCAGAGAATAAATCTAAAATGTATGAGAGTAAAGCATATCTTATGCTTGGAGTGGTTGAAAGTTTGGGTTGATCACGGCCATAGAGCTTTGGTGTATTTTACCTTTTTTTGGTTGATGGACCCAAAAGTTAGAAAGGTAGAGATGAAAGTGATGCAATCATAAAAAAAATCAGATTAAAAAAGGAATGCATACACGAGTCAATAAGTCATTCCTCTGTTCATTAGGATCAGCTTTTCAACCAGTATAATGACCCCTGTGAATATTGCCCAGAATAATAAAAGGTGGGTCATCCTCTGCCCATCTCTTGCCTTCATTTCATCTCACCCTAGTATAGCCCCATATTTAATGGGATTGAATGGTTTGTGCTGTAGTTATAGTATTAGCCAAGTGTTTATTTTTGAAAGCTTATGAAATTGTGTGTGGTACCTGGGTCCAGAGTTCCTACTAGGAGGGAAGGGAGACATTTAAGTAAGGATTAGTTTAAAGTGAGATAAGTGTTTTGCTGGTTAAAACTGGGATGTGGTTGGGAGCTGCTGGCAGTGGCATCTTCCCCAATTGTGGAGGCGGCCTGGAGAGCTGCCCAGAGGAAACAAAATGTAGGCCAAATCTTGAGGGATGAAAAGGAATTACCAGGCAGTGAAGACCCACATACCAAATTTCCCAGTTAATTAGTTTTATTGTGCGAAAATGGATTTTCCCAACAAAGCGTTATTGCATTTCTTTCCTTCTTATATTGCACACGTTTTAATCATTTCATGAGAAAAAAACTCATAATATTGTGCATATTTAATCAAAAGTAAACCTAAGTTCTGGTGGAAAATAAATTTTAGCTCCCAACCATTTGACTTGCATCTGAAGTCATATTTAGAGTGAGGTGATTAACATGGCTACATGTCTGTCACAGTCAAAATCCAACCCATTTTGATTCATTATTTGGATGGCAGTAAGTCCTTCAAAAGTTTTTTTAAGGGCCAGATTCTTCTATTAGCAGCAGCCTAGAGAAAACTTTTTTTGGGAGGTGTTTATTGTGAATGCTACGCTAAGAACAAGAATAAGAGACCAGCAGAGTGAAATAGGGAAAGACCAAAGGGCAATCAGGGATGTCATTGGCCACGGAAGAATAGCTGTTGCTTGACTCACTGGGGCTGTTGAAAACCCCTGTTGTAGCGGTCTTGGGACCATATTTCATGGGTAAGGAAAGGAACAGTCATTTATCTCTCAGCCTCCATCTGCTATAAGTCCGTGGGGTACAACTTCTCCAAGCTTCTGGAGGAGTACCAACTAGAGCAATTTGAAGACATGAGGTGAGGTTGTACCTGCATAAAGGTGGTTGAAACCTGGGCAACCTGGCTCACCACAGCAGTGCTTGCAGTAAAAGATGAATCCAAGAGATGTCCAAAGAAACAGTCGCATGAAACTAGCAATCTACTAGCCGTGGTTGATTGTGGCTCAGAGTACAACAGAGCCATCCAAGATTCTTTGAATTCAAGCCCATCATTTATTTGGACCCAAATCAGTAAGACCTTGTGTATTTCAGTAAGAAAAGCATAAAAAATAATACTCCACCTTTCAATTTGTAGATTATCTGAAATAAAATGGCTTTAAATAGTTCTTTAGTTTTTTTCTATACGTGTGCAGATTTTAGGCTGGATATGTGTATTGGCAATTCTTTATTCTATCACCCTATATCCCTTTAAGGAAGAAATGCCTCTTACTATGGAAAGTTTTCATAGCTGGCTTCAAACTACGTGTTACAGGCAGCATCAAGATCAAAAGAACCCCCAGGTTTTTCAACCGATCCCATGACAATAACAAGGGAACCTTTATTTAAAGGATTTATTTCAATACTGCCAAAAATACTAGTCACACAAATCCTGCCTTAAATAAACTACTTACTTACAAATTCTCTTCATGATCAATTTCTCTTAAAGAGAAGTGAAACTTCTTCTTGAAGACCAAGTGCTTCAAGATATCCTCTGAAATGGCAGCCAGCTTCTTCGTAGCAGAGAAGACATGCATATTCAGCTCCTGATCCTTGATGCAACTTCTCAAAGGAGTGTTGGATCACAGACCTGATGGATATGAGGATTTTTGGGGCCAGGAAACATGACTATTTTTAGATTTTGGAAAAGTCTTTGAAATCTCTCCCATAGCAAAATAGAAAGTAATTAAGACCACATGGATAATAGCAGTGCTTTGAAGAATGATGCCCCACCTCAGCAGACTGGCACATCTTCATTAAGCTTTGCGGGGAGATATTGAGATAGTGTGGTGAATCGCAGAGTTCTCAAAGGTATGGGAGTGACTTTGCCCACAATTTCTGGAGACATTTTGGGTGTGCCAGCTGGTCCCCAGAGGGTGCTCTTGGCATCCAGTGGCTAGATGCCAGGGACACTACTAAATATCCTACTGTATACTATATATGGTCTGCTACAACAGAGAATTATCTTGCCTCAAATGTCACCAGTGCCAAGATTGAGAAACCCAAGTATAATGGAAGAAAGGGGAATTTTGGAGCTAGAAATACTGGATTTGATTTTGTGATCTCAGAAATTCCTATGTCTGTGGATTTGGGCACATGAGTCCTATTACTGAACTTATTTACACCTGTGAAAATTAGTAAGCTGAACTCCATCTACATCGGAGAGTTTAGATACCATATGAACAGCTGCTAGGGCATTGACTTCAAGGAGAATTGTAAATACCCAAACCATCAATTTATTAACAATAATATGCAATTAGTAATTTTAACAAGCATAATAACCAAGTCATATGTTTTTAAACTATGGTTAAAATAAATACAAATATTTGTAACCAGGCACAAATGATGTACCTTTTGGTATAAAGGTCAGTAATTACAACCATCACTATCTCTGATTTTATTTAGTTTAAGTTGAAAGCAATTCTTCCTTCACCAATAAATAGAATCAATTCTTCCTACACCAATAAATAGGATCATCTTCAACTGGAGTTGTATCCTCTCTGCTATATTAAAAGCTTTAAATGATTTCCCTTTCTAGGCCTTAGTATTACCTCTGTTTGACCAAGTGAAAGAACCTCACCTTTAACTGCATTCACCTAATTCCTGGGACCTAGTATCAGGAACATTCCTATCTCCAAGAATTTCACACTCTATATTTAGATTTATTTTGAGAGGTGGCCAATCAAACAACAATAAAAATGATTTAGAATCAGCTATCTAAGTTTAAGCTTAGATCCACCAGTGTAATTACAGGAAGTTGTTTGTAGTTATAAATTATTCTATTTTGAGTTGATGCACAATATTTATTGTGAATTTCTTGGGTGCCAGGAGCTCTGATGAGCACCAGGATGCAATGGTATAAGAAATGAGAAGGGAAGGAAGCATCTCAAGATAGTTGCTTAGACAGCCAGCTCACCGGTGTTGACATTCATGGGATTAGGAATGAGAAAAAGGGCTTTGGAACATGGAAGTAAGATGGGAAAAGCAAGAGTTGATTTTGGCCATTTAGGTGCCATTCAAAAGGAGTTGAGTCGAGGGCATTTGGACATTGGGTCCAGAGTGGAGAATGTTCTATGCTCCATGTGTTGTCCAGGAATTGTCAGTGCTATCCTATGAGGAGATGTTAGATTGAGTTATAGGACTGGATGGGGATATCCGTGATTGAGAGTGAAGAACCAGTGCCCCAGTCTTGGAGATTAGGTTTTGGTTGGTGTGGGGTGGGATACATGTGATGTGAATGTGCTCTCAGGTGTGGGAGACACATCTTTGTTTACATCATAGTATCTGTGTTTGCAGGGTGGTACCTCCTTGTACACAAAGCACTTGCTTGTGCATTACCTGACCTCTGGGTCAGGGAGTTGCCTGGTGCTTTTTGACATTTTCATAGGAGGAAGCAGTCTTAGGGAGGTCGATTGCCACAAGGGCAGACAGCTTGGAAGTGAGATGTGACAGGATGTAAGACCTGGCCTTCTGACTCCAAGTCTAGTCTAGATTTATGGACATTTGCAAACCTTAGAAAAGAATAATGATACAACAACAGCATCAGCTCCCATTCCTTGAGTGCTTTCCAGTGCAACACACTTAGAACCCTGCAGAGTTGGTGTTATTCATTCAATTTAAGTGAATAACCACTGGGTTTCAAGTCCAGTATGTAGTCGTATTTTCCACTTAACAGATGGACTGAAGTTCTAAGTGGTTCTGTATTCTGTTCAGAGTCATAGAGTCAGCAAATAGAAATGCTTGTGTACCTGCATATTTGACCACTTTTCTTCGCTGCCTCTGTGTATATTTACAGCATGGTTATATAAATTTTCACATTCATAGTAATTGACCCCATGTGGTGTGTGTGAAACTGCAGTGTCAAAGTGTTAACCACATTTGTTGAACGTGAAGCACCAAGTACAAATGTGATGTTCTTCAGTGCTTGTTTTGTGTTGTCTTGGCACTGGGGGACAGATCAGGAGATGTGTAGATCCACTGTCCTTTACTCACCATTCCAAAATCCAAAGGTTTGACACCTGAAGATGACTTCTTAACTTGTTTAGGGACGAAACCTGATCTGCTGTGTGGATTTTCGTGGTCTTTGTTTTCCTATCTGGGGTGGGCATTTGGATTATTGCTGCACAAATATTAATGAGTTTGACTCATTCTAGTTCTAGATTCTCCTGGATTATTGCTGAATGTATGTAAAGACGGAAAAATTCTAAAATTACTCCAAAGCACATCCGTCTCCAAGGCCTTCCGATCTTTGATTGTGGACAGTTGGTATCAAAGATCTCCTGAAGGGTCGTGGTGGCCAGGGGTGCAGAGGACATGGTGCCACTGCGTACAGAAAGCGATGGCAGCCTGGGATTCGGGGAGCACCTTCCATTATAGCGCTATTTCCTGATTTCCAAAGTACCTCGAGGTCTCCAAGCACCTCCCTTACCTTTAAGACTAAAGTAAATGACGTTTTTTACAATGAATGTAGGAAGGAAGTCTGGATAATTGTTTAGTTTGCAAGTTAAACTCCTAGCTTAATTATTGGGATGGATTTCCAAGAGATAATATTGGGATTAAATGGCAGTTAGGCAAGATGATAATTTTCCTGTTAACATTAATTGGAAAGTAAGCATTTACTTAGTAAAATAGTTTAGATCATATTTTCTAAGCCCTGAGCAGTTCTGAATCCACCTGCGTTTGTTCATATAAAATCACTTAATATTTTAAACATGCTCATCTAAAGTCTTAATAGACTTAAAGTACATGGTTTTTTGTTCATGGTTTAGCTTCATAAAATTGTATCAATTAAATATTTTACTCTATAAAATATATATGTCTGCATCAATCTATATATCTACCTAATAGCTAGCTACCTATTCATCCATCCTTCTATCCATCCATCATCTATCAATCTAACTAACTGTAGGTATAGATAGACTTTTGCAAACTAACTTCATATAAAAGGAGATGTACACTTTCAGCCATTTCCAAATGGCTAAAGTCAAGTAATTTGTCTTCAATCAAATCACAGCTCCGGTCTTATCTCTTTATTATTCCAATTTAAAAACATATATCATAATAGTTGTTTGATCTATACACCTTTGGTGTCATCCACTGGATCTGTGTGGCTTGAGTTGGGTCAGAGTGCAAGGTTTGTTTCCTTGCCTCCACCCCCATATAAGTTGTCCTTGTCCCCTACCCTCCGTGCATGTGGCTCCATGCCCAGGTCTGGTGGACAGTGCTTGTCTCATCATCTAAACACTCAGAGAGGAAACCATATCCTGAAGGTATTCCCTTGGGCCTCTATCAGACTCTTAGGTCCAGTTTTCCTTTGCGTCTTGGTCTCTTCTTTCACTTGAGCTGAGAGAAAGATCTTTGTGACATAAGGGAGAAAGAAATGTCAGGTAAGGAAATAAAGACAAACATTAGTACGTCTACATATAATCCTGCCACATGAACAGCAAAATATGTGTAAAGAAATAGTATCTATCAGTGAAATATTTACTATACTTAGACTAATATATTACTAATAAGTAATATTGTCTAAAGCTCTTATTAGAGAAGATTATAAATTTCTTACCAGGGAAAAATATGAAACCTATCCTTTCTCTTGTCTAGTAACACAATGTTTTGTTCCTCTACTTTGAGACATTTATAGATACTTGTGATTCCAAGAATGCTTTAGGCTTGTTATTAGTAGGTAGAAAATAAATATTCAGTTAGAAAAGACTTTGTGGAGGAGGTGAAATGAGAATAAACATTACAATTTTGGAATCTACAGTGTAGATTTGCCAGTGTCTGAAAACATTTAATAGATTTTAAAATGAGTAGGAATGGGTGTAACCAATCATGACACACACACGTACACCATTCATATACACCATTCATACCCGGCACTCACACAAATTCTGTAGCTCTTTATTGGTGGTGATAGGCAGAGAATTCTGGAATAGGTATAACATGCCACAACTATGGTTTGCTCAAACACCATTGTGGCACATATAGTTTACAGATGCTGTGGATTTCTGTGTTTTGCTGAACTATGAAGTAGTAATATTTTACAGGAAAATAGGATAACATTTTGAAATAAAACACCAGAAGTGTTATGTGTTAAGGTTTTGAGTCAGGTTTCATAGATGTTGAGCTCTCGAAGAAGAAAACGATGATCAGACACACTGCTATAAGCTTATGTACCTCTAAGAATGGTATTCGTAATGATGGCAAAACGTCTGAGTGATGTTGCTGACGTTTCAGATAATTACAGTTTTGGACTCGCTCACTTGTTTTAGGAGGGTTCAGTAAGTCGAGGTGGTAAAATTTGGCAGGTGTTGTAGGTGGTGATTTTTGGTTCATTAACTTTAGCGTCCTCCCAAGTCCGATTGAGCTGTACTGACAACCCAGAATGATGTTTAACCTTGTGGATTTTCACCTCATTGCCCGTGGCCTACTCTGAAACAGTTAGTCTTGGCTACCAGTTGCTCTCAGTTGGATGTCCAGCCTCTGAAGGGTGGCGGGAGAAGCTTGAGTCTGTATCAACCATAGGAAGTGGAAGGAAGAATGAGTGGATTCAAGAGAGGCACACGAAGGAGAGAAAGATAAGAGACAAAATCCATGATTTTGTCCATTCTGCTAGACTGGGTGTCAACATGAGGTTTGCAAGTTAATTCTGTTTTCCTTTCGCTCATATTTGCTGATATTGATATTTTCTTTTTGCCTAGAATGCTTACGCATTTTCCCTGTGTAACCACTGTAACTAAATATTAAATCCCATCTGAGTGTATACCTACCGTCTCTTTTAAATATAAATGTAGTATTAGAACATGTTAAGCTGGGAGGACCCAAAGCACATCCCACAGAAGTGAGAATCATATGCTTCCAAGAACTGCTCCCTTCTGAGCAATCTTTAATTGCCTCCAGGAACAGAAAATTCACGTCTTCCCCAGGAACCTCCCTCGTAGCAAATCAGAACCGTGTTGGAGGTCAACTGAGTGAATGGCTGAAGATCCTGTACTTCATTACAAAATTTGCCTAAAATCTTGACTGCTTCTGTAATAAGTATGTCTCTCTCTCTATATATGTGTGTTTGTGCATGTGTGTATTTGTGTATATATACACATGTACACATACTTTTATAATTAGGACAGATTTGTTTACTGGTCTTTGTTAAATAACTGAGCAACATTTTATATAGATATACACATATATGTATATACATACATGTATATACACATTTGTATTTATACACAGAGACATATAGAAACGAGCATACATACACACGTGTGTGTATTTAATTATTTCCTGAGTCTTACAGGGTTTTAAAATAAGATTACATTCCTGACAGATGTCACATGGGATACACTGAAAATCATCTTGCTTACACTTCAGATGATTATGTTTTTCCTAATTTAGTAGTATGTGTATATTTTCTTTTCAAACTCCTGCTTTATGATGACACAATTTCCCTGCCTCTTGGGGCTTCTGCATCTCTCCTGTCTCTGAAATATAATCGATCTATTCTCGGTTACGGAATAAAGAGCATAAGGGGGAGAAGGAGGGAGTTGATTGTACTTTAGGGTTCTACATTATATGTAAATTTACTTTCTGCCACTCCCCTCTAGAATATACACTCCAAGAAGTGGCTTCTGTGTTTTCTTCAGTACCTTACTCGAAGCATTTAGCACATTGCCAGTTTTTAATGCATATTTGTGGTGTGCAGGGTGGAAAGAGTGAGCCTCAGCAGCTTCCCCTCTGTGGCATGGCTCTTGGTTTTCTCCCTGGTTGCTCTCCATACCTCCAATGCTGTCTCATACCTGCCCACCCTTTGCAGGTGGTACCTTCTGCAAGAAGCCTTTGCTGACTGCTCTTGAGTGGAGGTAATTTTTCCCTCCACTGAACTCCCATTGAGTTTTATCCTCATCTGTATCTTACGTTGTATTTTGTATCGCTCAGCTCTACCAGATGATAAGAGCTTATAGACTGAAGACTCTGACTTTGTTTTCTATAAAACCAAAGTGGTTTGGATCTACTGGGCAGTTCACATGTAGCCATTCATAGATATTTATTTTACAGCAACCGACGAATGAGACAGGGAAGGCATTTTCAGTGTGCTTAAGTGGTGAGAAAACAAAACTTAGAGAGATTGATTTATGTAGCATCTTATCCCTTACATCTTATTCAGGGTCTGTTGACTGAGTCTACGTAATCATATTGTCATCCGATATTTTTTTCAGTATACTTTACTTCATCCACATTAAATCATTAAATAATGCAATTTATACATTTCTGTTCAGTTTTACAAATATTTACTGAGCACCTTCTCTGTAAAAGTCATAATTAACGTAAAGACCCATCCTTTGTATAAGAATGGGTAGCAGGTTTGTTTTTAATCCCAGTCAACTTTGAAAGGTGATGCCTAATGATAGCTATATAAGGAAGCACTTGAGCGAATGAAGAGATGCTTTCTCCTTTCAAGGAGAGAGATGATATGCCCAAATACAGTCCAAGGAAGAGGGCAGTAATTGCTGTACAGGAAAGTTAGAGGAAGAAACAAGAGAGGGTTTGCAGTTTTTTCCCCCCGTATATCGCAGAGACATTTCAGTGTTCAAAGTATGAGAGAAATTGAATAGGATTTGCTGATCGGAACTGGCTCTTCCAGAATATTCCCTCAGCACTAAAATTAATGCACTTTTAGCACTGGTTTATTTATTCGTCCAACAAAATGTTGTGCATATGTCTGATGTGCACTCCATGTTTCTAGACTCTGAGAATGGAAGAATGAGCAAAACAGTTTCTTATTTAATGTGACTTACACTCTAGAACAGAGGTTCTCAGTGGGGGCAGTTTCTCCCCAGGGGACATTTGATCATGTTTGGAGACATTCTGGTTGTCACGTCTGGGGGAGGGGGCGGTGCTCCTGGCATCTGGGTAGAGGGGAAATAATAAAATAATCTCCCATATGTAGAATTACAAATTCAGGTACATGCTTACAGAGCTTCTGATCCAGTCGTGAGCACACACATTGGACGTGGGAACAAAGGGGAGCCTGGTGGGGACGGGCCATCAGGTGGGTCTGCCGCGGCGGGCAGGGAGACTGGCGTGTGTAAGGGGCTCTGGGTTCAGGGCAGCCTGCTGCCACTTGGACCCCAAGGGAAGGGCACAGGGTGATTCTAGGACAGAGGGCTAAGGGAAGAGAGGGAAAACTGGCCGTCGAGGGCATCACGGACGATGATGATAGTGGGGTGAAGTGTGGTTCCCAGACTCCCTCCCCCTTTTGTTCATGATACTTTTATATAATTTATATAATAACAGTCACTCATTGGAGCAGCATCTTTTTTTTTTTGCCGCCTTACATCTTACCCAGGAACAGACCTTGGGATGCAAACACAACTGAAGAATGATGCCTGCCCTTATGGTAGCTTATAGGAGTTTTTCTCTGTTTCTCTGCATTTCTTTTCTTTCACTACGCCCCATTTTGTTTAATTACATGTTTCAGAGGGTTCTGCGTCTTTGCTTTTGGGGCTGAGATTTGAGGGGAAAGGCTGTCCAGAATTCCACCATTCTATAACCAGAGCAATGCCACTGAGACTTCCTTGTTAGACTTTTTTTTCTCTATTATTTAAATTTTTAGACCCCTCCTCTATGCATCCTCAAAGGAAGAACCAATAAGAACAATGTTTTCAATGACTGGGTTTAGTAAGCGTGATCAGATTTATATATTTGAAATAAGTACACTCTTTAAAATATTTTAAAAGATACTTATGCAAACAGAAGACAAAGCTGGAGTGGTTACATTAAAATCAGACCAAGTATCCTTTAAGACAAGGACCAAGGGAAGGATATCTGCCTCCCCAGTGCAATAAGGTGGGAAAAGAATTAAGTGTATAGTTTGAAAAGGAAAAAGTAAAACTATTTATTTGCAGATGACATAATTGGTTATGTAGAAACACCTACCTGAATTAACAATAGCAACAAAATGCACAAGATATATAGGAATAAATTTAGCAAAAAAAGTGTGTAAGACCATATACATTTTAGAATGGGGGTCATTTTCTACAAAGAAATGGTATTTGGGGGATTGGATTAAGAGGATGAATATGAAAAAGATTTGGGAAGAATTGATCCTTTAAGGCTACTGAGCCTTCTAATCCATTAACAGGGTTTAGCTCTCTATTTATTTGATTCATTTTTAAATTTTCCTCAGCAGTATTTTTGTCAATCGAGAACTCGTAAACATTTTATGTTAAACGTTTTCCTCGTTCAGCACGTGCCCTCCAAAGAGGACTTGTGTAAGGACACGCAGAGCAGGTTTATTCGTGATGGCCCCAACCTGAAAACAACCCCAGTGGCCACGGATACAGAATTGTTTATATTCAATCAGTGGGATACTATGAAACCAATAAAATCGAGCTACTTTTATCAACAGCTTAGATGAAACTCAGGAGCATTGTGTTGAGTAAAAGAAGCCAGACATAAAAGATTCCATCAAGTGAGATTTCTATTATATGTATTTCTTGAGATGCAAGATTGAGCTGAAGTGGGAGAATCTAAACAGCTGTGGCCCTGGAGCCTGACGGGCCGTCCGGGCTGGTGGGAACATTCGCACTTCTGCTTGAGGTGGGGGTCACATGACTGTGTTCCTTTGTAAAAGTTCATTGAATTACACAGGCACACACAGACATCTCATGTCCATTTTGCATCAGTAGAACTATTCTATTTTTAAAGTATGTTTCAAAACTCTTTTTTAAAAATTTTACTCTTTAAGTGGTGAAAAAATCTACCTAAGTTGAAACATTCAAAATAGGAGTTTTCTAGAGTTTTATGTATTTTATGTGTCTCAGTGTAAAGGTATGTTGGAAATCCACCTGAAATTTTGTTTCTCTAAGAAGAATCTCAAAATAAGAAAATATCACATATGCCATGTCTGATTTTGGCTCTTTCAAATTTACTGGCATGTTAGCCAAACAGTCAACCCACAGAAATCTGTTGTTTTCTATCTGTAACTCCTCTCTGTTAATCGCATTCTACTTCCTTAAACTCATTGACAATCACAGTGGTTTAAACATTTTCATTTTCCTCAAGCTAATTTTACAACTTGGGGGCATATTTAAAAATATTATGTATACATTTACCTACTATGTCTTTTATGCAACTTTCATACATATAATGTATAGAAAACGAAATCAGGTTCTCTTTGATTTATTACATTTATATTTCTGTTTAAAAAATTTGGAGTTATTGGTCAGATATATATTTCTTATACCTTGACGAATCTAAAAGCACTTAGGTGATACTTTGTCCCTGTGGGAGTTAACACCTCACAGTGGAAGATATATACCTTGTATACAAAGATGACTACAATTCTCGATTTATGTGTAGCTAGTCATAACATTCCTGCTGATGATGTGAAATTAAACTAGTATATATCTTAAAAGTTGTAATACCTGGAGATTATTTGGTAAATATTGATGAATCCATATATTGTTATTCAGTTTTTTCCTGTGATATTAACACCCAATTAACATTTATTTAGCTTGTAATGATTCATAATTACTTCTGCCTCACTAACCTTAATTTTTAGTTTTATAGCAAAATAGCCAAACTTCAATGTCCCACTGATTGTATAGATTATTTGATTATTTTCCTTTTTATAATGTTAATGGATTCCTATACTTTCTTTTACTGGCTCAGCCTGGCTCTCCGCCTCCTCCCCCACCTCACCCACCAAGACTTTGGTTTCTGAGCTGCTTCTGTTCCTACTGCTTTTCCTTCTGTCTTCAGCTTCCTTTTTTTAAATTTTTTCATTCAACTGCTTGTCATGGCATTCAGAGCTCTTCAATCCCTGCCTCGGCTCTCTCTCTCTTCTCTTTCTTGGGTCTTGGAGTAGTGTCAGTTTGTCCAAATCTAGTGACATGTGTATTTGCATTTTAAGCTATTTTCTTTGCCATTGTACTCCCTTGACACGGTCTCCTGAGCAGCTAGTGTGTGCCAGCTCTATGTTGGACAGTGGTCCTAGAACAGCGAGCCAGGTCTATCTACTTCATGGAGCTTGCAGTCACCTAAGTGTTTCTCTACACATTTTTAATGCCTGGCTTCCAGGACCCTACACTTCCTTGAAGAACATTCTTTCTAATGCCTTCTTCAACTATTTTTTTTCTACCTCCCCTCCTAGCTCTTCCTTAACCCTTTGTGTCCCCAGGACTCAATCTGGAATCTTGGGCCTCTCCCTCTATATTTAGACTGGTAGTTTCAAAATAAACATGGATTTTTTTTTAAGGCATAGCAAGTAGGAATATGAGGAAGACAGAGGTATGGGCTGCAGCAGAGGTTAAAAGGCACACTTACACCTGACTTACGGGACACTGGGAAAATCTGTTGCTTTCTTTGGTGCCAGGTTCCTTCCTCAGGAATTCCTTTGTAGAGTGGGTATATATGGAAAATGTCTTTCAATTTTTGTGCAGGCAGCACAGTCATCCTTTATCAAAAAAGGAAATGAGGAAATCTTAAAATCCCTGTTACCTTTTGTTTTTGTTATTCTTTCTCAAGTAACTAAAATAATTTCTGGAGGTTCTGTAGCAATGCAGCCTTCTAGACTAACGTACTGGAAATCAGCAATTTATGCGTTTTATTCAGTTGTGTCGTATTTTCTCACATCCCCATAGTTCATTGTAATATTCCTAGTGCCACAGGATGATAAGATGGTAGTATTCTCTTTATGGGGTGATTAGAGTTCATCCATCTCTGATAGATGAGCCAGCCTGTGTGAGAGGTGAGTGACCCCCGCGAGGACTGAGGATTGCAGTTTGGGCTAAGACTTAGTGTTCGGAACGAATCCTTCCAGCATAGAGCTGCCTGAGGTATTTGTATAACTAACAGGACATACAGTTCTGATTTCAGGGGTTACTTTTTTCATAGCTTGATTTGGAACTCTCCCTTTGCTGGGACATCAGTGCGTGGTTCTAACCAAATGCTTTCAGAAATGTTTTCCATTTGATTTCCATGCTAAAAAGTCATGCTCTTGTCCATGTGTGCTTGCTTCTCCCTGTTAGTTATGCTTCGTTTGGGCCTTAAAATAGGTAAGTATCAATGAGATTTTAGCATCAGACAGCCAGGGGACAGCAAGTTAACATCTTTGTTCTTAGATTCTCACACACTTCTACAAGGAGTTGAGGAATAAATAAGCATTCGTTTCTAAAACTGAATACTGATTACATTATGGAAAATCTCATTGTGCTGGGAGATACTATACTATTATAAAAAATACATATTCTAAAGATTAATCCTGTGGATAACATGCTAAAGTTGAACATTTCATCAGGGAACATGGCAGAGAGGAGTTTTGATGCCAATCATTTCAGATAACAAGGTTTTTGCTTCCCTTTCCCAACTCTAACTTGACCTCTAATCAGTAAAGAGGGTGACTACATGAAGGAATCGTTGCTGGATAGGACGTCAAAACCAACACTGAATGTGATTTGCAGGAAAGAGCATAAGCTAAGTTGAGGGACAGGTTTCGAATGTGCCAGGTTAGAGTCTACGAGTCCCCTCAGCTGTCCAGGTGTCACCGAGATGTTCCCAGAGCAGCGTCATGCTTAGATTGGCCTGAGCTGGTCCCATGGATTGACTATTATTTAATATTTATTTAGTTTTTATTTACAAACACTCTGTACCCACCAAGCAAAAACCCTCGTCACCTTGCCATCCCATGATAACCTCTATTCCACTTTCTGGGCTTAGGAATTTGCTGTTTCTAGATATCCCATGTAAGTGACATCCTACAATATTTGTATTTATGTGCCTTGCTTATTTCACCCAGCCTGATGTTTTCAGGATTCTTCCACGTTGCTACATGTCTCATAACTTCATTCCTTTTTATGGCTGAATAAAAATCCTTTGTGTGTATGTACCACATTTTGTCCATCCATTCATCTGTTGATGGATTTTTGGCTTGTTTCCACCTTGTGGCTATAATGAATAATGCTTCTGAAAATGTTGGTGTTTCAGTATCCATCTGAGACTATTTTTCGCTTTGAGTATTTCCCTAAGAGTGGGCTTGCTGGATTATAAGGTAAATCTGAATTTAACATTTTGTGGACTTGGGCATCTTGCTTTCCACAGTGGCTACACCATTTTACATTCCCAGCAACAACACACTACAGTTCGCATTTCTCTTCATTCTCATCAACACTTATTTTCCATTGTCCAATGTAATTTGACACTAGAAGCTAGCTCTTTCCTGGGGTGAACACTAAAGAACAATTTTTGTTGTATATACAGACAGTTTTGTATTATGGGTGATTGTGTTCTCCATTTGCATGATTAAATATAAGAAATATTTTCAGATGTTCTACCTCATCATTGAACCTCTGGAGACTCCGTTTTCAGATATAAATGGCAACCTTCAGCTCTGTAAGGAGCCATTTTGCTTTTTTCTACCTACTTCTTTCGCTAATTGAGACGTTTGCATCCTCAGCACTGTTGACATTTGGGGCTGATTAGTCTCTGTACTGGGGACTGATCTGTGCTGTGTAGGATGTTTAGCAGCATCCCTGGCTGACTCACTAGATATGAGTAGCATGCCTCTTCCAGGTCTCATCAAAGGGACAGTGGGGTCCTACAGGTTTCAAATAGATGTCTCTGAAGCTTGGCAATGACCTTCAAGTCTGTCCACTTAGATTGCTTACGTCTCTCCCAACCCTTATGAATAGAACTGTTGATTTTAAAAAAACGTATGCTTTTGCTACACTTCCATATTATGTGATGCTAGTTAAAGACATGTAGCCTCTTTGTATCTCAGCTTTGGTATTTGGAAAATGATAAAAGCAAGCAAGGAAAAAAATAAAAATAAAAACCTGCCTTCTCTCAGGCTGACTGAGAGAATGAATGAGAAAATGCCTCTGCCCATCTCTCCAGGTTCATTTGGTGCCTCCTTTTACCTTCATCATTTGGCTCCTGCTACTCTGTCCCTTTCACACACCAAGCTCTGGTCAGCCCTGCCAGGCTCTCTTCCCTCAGCCTCTGGCATGTCTGCATCTTTCTCAAGCTTCGGGTCTCAGCTCAAATGTCTCCTCCCTGCATACCTAGTCTAAACAATACCTTGGGGGGTGGATGTGGCTCAGATGGTTGGGTGTCCGTCTCCCAGGTGGAGGGACTGGGTTTGATTCCTGGGACTCCCGGTAAAAGTAAAGAAAAATATAGAAGGCATGTGGGCCGCCAGGCCCTGCGAGCGGGTGAGCCCCTCAGGCCCCCACGAGCGGGGGATCTCCCAGGCCCCACGAGCGGGTGTGCTTTCAGACCCCGCTGAGCCACGCAGCAAGATGACGACGTAACAGGAGAGTGACACAAGGGAGAGCCAAGACGAGATGCGCTGAAAAACCGGGAACTAAGGTGATGCAGGCAGTAGGACGCCTCTCTCCCACATTGGAGGTTCCAAGGATCGAATCCCAGTGAAGACAGGAGAAGGATGAGAAGAGAGGACAGGAAACAGACACACAGAATTGCCCAGCGAATGGAACAAAACACAGCAAAAAAAAAAAAAAAAAAAAAAAAAGTGGGGGGTGGGGGCGGGGTGTGTGTTTAAAAATGAATAAAAGTAAACAAATAAATCTTTAAAAAAAAGACCTCGCTCTCAGCAAAACCTCCTCTCTCTCCCAACACCCTGTTCTGTCTTGCACATCTCCTCATTCTGTGTTTTAGTGAGCTTGATTATTGACTGACTTTTCCAGAAACAGTGCATGGGCATGGGATGATTGAATCCCTAGCACCTGCACGTAGTAGTTACACAAGCAGTGTCTCTCAAATAGATGGGTGTTTTCTTAATAACTAACTGGGTACCTTGTTAAACCAGTATGTTTACTTAACCCAGTAATTGAAAATTAGAGGTTGTTAAGTATTTCATTGTTGATGCACTAGCGCTATCTAAAAAAACTTCATTCCTGATTTCATGAAGAGTGGACCAAAAGTGTCGTAATCATTGTGATATTTTCTTAATTTCGGGGAAGAGTGTTTCCTTTATGTTTTATCTTTTGTTATTTTAATGTAATATTTAATATTTAAATATATATATATTTATAGAGCATAACCAATAAACCAGTAATGCCCTCTTATATCCTTCTCAATTTAAGAGCAGAATAAAACAAATAATCTTCACCTGTTCAAGTTCTCCTTCATTAGTCTATCTTTTTGACTGCAAGAGATAGCCATCATCCTAAATTTTGTGTTGGTTATCACCTTTCTTTCTAAAGTAAAATTTAGCTTTCTTTAATTTGTATTTTCCCTACACAAATTTTTTTTTGAATAGTTTTACTTGATTTTGAGCTTTGTGTGAATATCATCCTGGTACTTTACTGTCTTTTTCCCCCTTAACATTAGGAATCTGAAGTTCAGGATGTTTTGGGTCATTCACTTATTTTCACTGCTTTGAGTATTGCATATGCTAAGTACCATGCATCCATTCCTCCTGGTGAGCTTTCAGTTTGCTTTGAGTGTCTCCTTGTGGACAGTGCTCTTATGGACATTCTCGTACATAGAACATTTTAAACTTGGACAAGAATTTATGTAGGTCACGGGCATTGAAAAAAATTCACTCCGACTCACAAAAATAAATAACATATTCCATTGGTGACCCAATACCACACACACACACAACTGATTGATTTACACTCCACAATCCCATTCCCCCACAAAGAATAGAAAACGGCAAAAACAGCTTCATGAAATAGTACTCCCCCTTTTCACAGGTAGTAAGACTCCTACAAAGAAACACGCATATATTTGAAAATGCTGATCCCAGTCCAATACATTGATTTCTAAATTAATCATTAGATTAGGAACTGAAATTTTTGATGAAAAAAAGAGCCCTGCTCTAAACTTAGGAGTCTTGAGTCATTGGATTTGTGCATATTCAACTATACATGAAAATGCAAAATGTCTTACCAAGAGTTTGATTAGTAAAAACAACAAATGAAAGTGTTCTCTGCATAAAAGGTATATAAAATCGTTCAGATGCTCACAGGGCATGCTCACAGTGGGTGGAGAATCACTAAATAAAAGAAAGAATACTGAATTCCCATCTTGGAGAGCTCTGCCACATTCTGCAGGGAGCAGCAGCAGGCCGCCAAGTGCAGGGGCGGTGTCTGGCAAAGGAGGATGATCCACTGATGGGCTCTTGTTACTGATGACTAGCCTTATGAGTCTTTGCTCTTGAAACTGAAACTTAGCCTATTGTTAGGGGGTGCCTTAGGGTTGCCTCCTGAGAGGCTCCTTGTTGCTCAAATGTGGCTTCTCTCTAATCCAAACTCAGCATATGAATGTGGGACATGACTCCTGGGGTCAAGCGTCCCTGGCAACAAGGGATTACTACCAAGAGCCAAGTGGCAATACAACTGGAAAAAGACTTCAAATGAAAGGGGGAAGAGGTAAAGACAAATGAGTTCATATGGCTAAGAGACTTCAAAGTGAGTCGGGAGGTCATCCCAGATATAACACTTATGCATATCTCAGTAGGACTTCATAGGCTTCCAATGTGGATATCATCCCAAATAGATGGGCTCCTGAGGGCTCTGGAGACACCCAGTTCCTATATCATGGCAGATAGCCTCAGAATTTTGTGCCTTGGATATACACAACTGGGGCTTTGCCACTAAGCGTGGACCATAGTTCACACTGTAGAGCACACTCTCTCCCACACAGTTCTGCATGTTATGTGCTGATGTAAAATGGCCTATATCTGACATTGTAATGTCACTCAGGACAATTCCCAAGTCCCGAGGAAGCTCCTGTATTACAGTTGCTTTTCCCTCTCCCTGCCCCCAAAGCATCCGGTGGCCACTGGCTCCAAATTAACGTTGTAATTTCTTCCATTACTTGAATCACAATATGTCTCTAACAGAATACCAGTAAGTCCACTCTAGCCCCCCAATCCTGAGGAGTCTGGGATGGTGATGTCCACTCCATCTCCAAGTGAGAGGGGGCTTATATCCCATGGATAAAATGGATGGGATTATCCTGCCTTCAGCTTCAGGCTCTCTCCATTCCCTGGGATGGCCGTTGTCCATCATCATCTCCTCGCCAGCTGACTTGGGTGAGTCCATTGAGCTGTAGAGTAGGAGTTGCAGCTGCACTGAGATTCCAGGCCCAGCTGGCACATGGGCAGGCCAGAGGCTCCAGTCTCTGGACGTACACCTACAAACTCCATAGGTTTGAATAGAAGGGACTGATGGACCTTGTGCAGGAAGGACATATTTGAGTCCAACTCTGTCACTCTCAGGAGCACAGATTCCAAAGTAGAGCCCACTGATAAGGCACCAAACTCTGGAGCTATCCGCCCTGATACAGGACCTGGGTGTCTCCAGAGCCCTCAGGGGCCCCTCTATTCAGGTGATATCCACACTGGAAGCCTATGAGCTCCTACTGAGATGTGCATAAGCGTTACCTCTGGGATGACCTCCCGACTCAATTTGAAGTCTCTTAGCCATATGAATTCATTTGTCTTTACTTTTCCCCCCTTTTACTCACATTTTTTCCCAGTAGTTTGTAAGCCATTACTGTTTCTTCTTCATGTCTTTTACTTTTCCACTTTGATATATTTTTTTCTTATTGGCTTGAGATAATTCTTCATCGTTTTGCACGCTGATGCTTTGTTGGATTTATGTGTTTTGGAATCCTGTCTCAGACTGTGGCTTGACTTTACGCCTCTCTCTAGGGCATGGGTTCTTAAGGGGTCTGTGAGCTTGAATTGAAATAAAAAACATTCTTGTGGGGACGTGTTGGTGCGGGTGTGATATGTTTATTAAATAATACACAGTAGAGGGTGGACTGAGTAAGGGGTCCGTGGTTTTCACCTGCCTGGCAAAGGGGTCCCTGGAACAAAAAAGGTGAAGAGCCCTTGCTCCACAGTGACTTTTCGTGAAGAGGCAGAGGAGTATCACTGGTGTCATTTCCTTCACAGTTAGTGCTTGTTCTGTCTTACTTAATCAGCCCGGTCCTTCTCTGGGCTGATGAAGATGTTCTCTCATATTTTCCCAAAGTGGTTTTAAATGGCTTTCACTTGAAACCCCTCGTCCATCTGGACTGAGATTTGGTATGTGAAGTCTCCTTATCCAGTTTCATGGTTTTCCTTACTTTTCACCAGTGTTCCTAGAGCCATTGATTAAACTGTCTCTCCTTCCCACCTGGAATCTTCAGTGCCACTTCTGGGCTTTTGATTCTGTTCCATTAGTAATTTTTATCCCTGTGCCAAGAAAAGCTTTAATAATAAGCTTTAATATTATTATAAGTATTTCCCATGTTTTTCTATTGTGCAATGTCTTGGCAATTTTTGCCCTTTGGCTTTTCCAGAAAAATTTTAGAATAGAGATATTTAAACATTAGAAATGAATTGAATATGGATATCAAACAAAGACAGAGGTAGACATAGAGATATTTATACATGCCTTTTTTTATTGGAGGGGAAAATCAACATATTTACCATATTGAGTCTACCTATCCATAAAATATTCATTTGGGTCTTTCTTAATACCTTTCAATATTTTTTAGAATGCAGTTTTCATGCAGCTCTTGATTAAAAATATATATATATACACACACACACACACATACACTGCATGCATATGTTTGTCAATGAATATGGCATCTTCTGAAAAATTCAATCTTGGATTGCTTTTTGCTTCTATAGGTAAATGCAGCTGATTTTCATTTATCCAATCAGCTTGTTAAATATCTATTTCCTATGATTTCTCTATTGACTTTTGTGTTGTAATATGTAAAGAATTATTTAAAAATCTAGAATACTTTGAGTTTTGCTTCTTCCCTTCTGTTCCTTCATATATGGATACACATTCTTATAAATATACACATATCTTTCTTATTTTACTGCATTTCCAGTACATTGTTGAATGCAAATAGAGGAATACTGGGCATCCCTGTCAGCATCCTTATTTAAGAGGAAATTCACGTAAGGTTTTGCCAGAAAGAATAAGGTTTTCAAAATTAAGGTTTTAGTCGATATCCTGCATGAGGTTAAGGGATTTCCTGTTTTAGAGTTTTAATTCCTATTTTGCTAAGTGGTTTTGTCCTGAATATGGCGGGATTGTTTCAAATTTCAACCTGCACAGGTTTTTTTGTTCCTACTTTAGTTTGTTAATAAAGTGAATTACATTATCATTATTATTATTTTAAAAATGTAAACAAGCCTTGTGTATCTGGTGTAAACTCAGAACTGATCATGATATAGTTCCTGTTGTTTATTTTCTGCTAGAGTCTGTATTTGCCAATGTGGCAAACCACCACTTTAAGTAAAATGTTAGGCCCCATTGCTGTGAGTTTAAAGAAACACAGTGATGCATACTGTGTGATGAGCTGGCCAGAGAGCTTGGAGGGCTTCTCTGCTCTGTGGTTCTGGCCTCAGTTGCCCACTACCTCTGTGGCTTGCTTATCAAGGGAGAATATTCTAGATTCTATGCCTACTGAGATTTCAAGGCAGCACAGTGACTGAAGGAATCTCTCTTGATTTCTTTTTTTCCTTTTACCTGGTCCAAGGAGAGCTTTGGGATACCACTCTCAGCCATCACCTTCTTTTAAATCCCAGTTCCCCCACCCAGCCCTTCGCTTTTGTAGAAATAACAACTGCAGCCCTCCTTCTTTTGAGAATGGGAAAACTAGAGTCAGCTGATTTGCATTTACAATGTAGCACCGTATTCCCACGTGCTTTGATGAAGGCGTTGACTTTAGTTCCGTGAGTAAGAAAGCTTTTCAGATTAATTTTTCAAACTATCTTTGTCTGGCTTATTATCAGAGTTATACTGGCCTTATAGAATGTCTGTTCTGAGGAAGAGTTTTCTTTAAATCAGAATGATCTGTTCCTTAAAACTTAGATAGAACCTGTCTGCAAGGCATGGAGACATTTGAATCTGATGTAATTTATTTAATAACTACAGAGATAGTCAGACTTTTTGCTAATGCTTGCATCAGTTGTGGTTACCAGAGGTTTGTATATTTTTATTCTTCTTCTTTCTTTTTTATTCTTTTTTTAAGATACAAATTTTGTCTTTCTTTTGTATATTTAGTTTTCCTTGATTTCTTTTTAACATCTACTTCTCCTACATTATTTTTTTTCTGTTTTTTTTTTTTCCCACTTAATCTCTTAAGTGGGATGCTTCATTTATTATTTTTTGCCCTTCTTTTCTTTTCTTAATACAAATAATTATGGCTTTTATGTTTCTCTACTGCTTTTCCTACATCATATAAATTCTATAACAGAGCCTTTAGCATTTTTCTGTTTTTAAGTATTGTCATTTTCCATTATAATTAGACTTGTGAGATATTTAGAAACATTTTTACTTTCCAAGTATATGGGGATATTTAAAGTTTTCTTATTGATTTCTAATATAATTGTTAGGGGAAATGGTCTCTATGATTTATTTACATTTTTGAGGCTCATATAATAGCCTAATATTCAATTTTGTCAATGTTTTATGTGTATTCTCCATTGGTGAGTGCAAAGTTCCATAATTATCAAATCAGATTTTAACTGTTTAGTTTATATCATCGACTTAATCTGTTTTTGTTCCAGATTGATGATATTAAAATTGAAAAAGATATGTTGATATCTTCCTGTTTTATAGTGAATGTGTACATTCTCTTGAAAAAATCCCCAATTTTTGCTTTGGAAACTATTTTGTACTCAATTTACAACAAATTATTATATTCCATGAAAAATAAAAGCTTTTATCATTAAGTAATTATGTACCTAATTATGTTATTTTAGTCACATAACATGCCTTCTGTCTTATCTGTTTTATCTGAAATTAACAGAGCCATCCCAGTTTTACTAGGGGAGGGGTAATCTTCTACCTAGAATATATATATTTTTTATATTTCCACTTTTAAAAGTTCCAGGTATCTATAGGTATGCCACTTCAAATGGCACACATCTGGAATTTCTGTTTCCCAATCTGACAATTTCAGCCTACTAACCTAAGGTATTTTAAGTCATTTACATATTCTGGGACATTTGTTATATTTTTACATATTTATAATGTTTTAATATGTTTTGCTTATTTTTATTATTGAACTCATTTTACAAAGAATTGTGTTTTTATCCCCTATATTCTCCTTAATTAACCATTTACAAAATTTCTATTTTTCATGGGTAGCTTGAAATTGCAAGATGCATTTAAATCAACAGTCTAAAGTGAAAGAAACTTAAACACGCCTCTTAGAAAACAGAAGGAACGGCAGAGCAACTCAATACCCATCACCTCACCACTTACAGAATATTTTTGTTCAGTATTTTATTCCTGTCCTTTTGCCTTACCCTACATGTTGGACAGTATTATTTTATTTAAACATTTAGCATTTGCAATCATGTGTGCTTTTTATTTACTCACTTTGCCTACGACATCTCAGCTCTCCTGGGATATTTATTTCCCTGCCTATGGTACATTCTTAAAAATGGGCACCATGAATGCCTGTTATAAACTCTGTGTTTTTGTTTGATTGAAAATATCTTTGTTTCATGCTCATTCTTGAAAGGTAATCTTGCTAAATATCCAATTCTAGGTTAATTATTATTTTCTATCAGCATTTTGATTTTGCTATCTCACTGTCTTCTGGCTTTTGGGATGTCATGAATCAGACTTCAGTTAATTGCAGGTTGTCATTTGCCCAAACTGCAATTAGGTGTTCTGTTTAGTTTTGGTAATTGCCAGTTTCACATCAATATTAGGTATCGACTTTGCTTTATCCATCCTTCTGTGGTTCCCGAATGTTTGAATTCATATCTTTCTTTAATATTTGGAAATTGGTGGGGATTACCTGTTCAAATAATGTCTCTTCTTCATTCTTTCTATTCTCTCCTTTGGAACTTTGATTATACATATGATAAATACTCTCCCTTTAAACCCCACATACATTCTGTTTTAGTTTACTTGGCTGCTGAAAGCAGGTACTGTGAAATGGGTTGTCTTTTAACAGTGGGAATCTATTTACTACTTTGAGTTTGAAGTCATGAGAGTGTCCAAATCAGGCATCATCAAGATGCTCTCTTCCTGAAGACCAGCTGCCAGCGATCCTGGACAACTCTCCCTCGTGGCAAGCCACGTGGCAGCGGCATCTGGTCTCTCACTTCTCCTCTGGGTTTTGTCACTTTCAGCTTCCTGCTTCCCTGGCTTTCTCTATATCTCATCTCACTTATAAAGGACTCCAGTAAGAGTGGACACCCCTGAACTGAAGTAAGCTCATCAAAGATCCGACATGACAATGGGCCCACACCCACAGGAACATGCTTTTCTGGGGTGCATGCAGTTCCAAACCATCATACCCTCTAAATTCACTTTTATAACATTAATTTCTACTTCTCTCTGCTATTTTTGGTAAAATTTTCTCAGCCATATCTTCCTTTTCTTCTTGTTTCTCTGTGTCTGATTTGCTTTTCACTCGATGGATCATTCAACAGTCATAATTTGTACTGGTTTATTTTTCAAATTGTCCTTGTCCTTTCCAATTATTTCCTGTTTCTGGCTCATCTTTATTATTATTCCCTTTATTTCCTCAAACATTTCTTATATAGCTACTTTATATTCTGTAGCTGACACTTTTAATGTCACAGTCCACACGTGCTTGGTGAGAGTTGATTCTGAGCCTGCATTGGTTTGCTATCAGTCTGTGGGAACTTAGAGGCCAGGGTTCCTGGTGCTTCCCTCAGTCGGGTTTGCACATCGCTCTGCAGGAGCCAGAGTGTGGGCCTGAGCCTTTGCAGGGCCTAGCTTCTCCAGCTTGCCCAGGGGCCCAGAGCTTGGGATCCTAGCTCTGTCCCCTCTGCTGCTCCCCTGGCTTCACTTAAAGCTGCCTTTTCCTACACCCTGATGCCCTTGCTACTAGGACACGTTCCCTCAGGGTAAGCACTGCCTCAGGGAAGCCTGTAGCTTACATTTTGTGAGAGATCAGTTTTGGATATTTCTTTTCCTTGGGTAATCCCAGAAATTCACTCAAAGTGTACATATCAGGATGTAGTTCTGTATAATGAGGGTCCTTCAGAGGGTAATTTTTTTTCTTGCTGAGCAATGCAGTTGGAAACTTTTCCTTTGAGCAAAAAGGAAAAAAAAAGTAAAGAAGGAAGGCAGGGAGGAAGGAGGGAGAGAGGGAGCGAGAGAGGGTAAAAGAGATTTAGAAACACTTTACACAGCTGTGAAACCAACTTCTTTTATGCTCCTGTCCTATGAGCTAATATATTATTTTCCCCCAGAAAGCCTGTCATTTACTCCATAATACCATTGTGTGACATAATCGCTTTGACACAAAGGGATTTTACAGTATTACAAATTGGGGAAGAATACAGCTGTCTGTTGTAATGATGAACTGGAAGAGTGGGGAGAAATGACAGTAAAACGTCAGTGCCATTGTTTTGTGTGATTTGAACTCATCCACTATTGATTTTGAATGGTTTCTTCATTCTGGGAGTCAGCATTCAGCCATTCCGTGAATCTCTTTTAAGATTGTGAATGAAGGGGGGATTTTTAGAAATTAGATCTTGTGTCCATATCTGAAAATTGCCATTCTTACTGTGCAGGTTCTGCTTTCTGGCAGCTCAGGCTTCAGCCAGGAGGTATAGGGTGGGCTCTTGCAGCAGAACCCATCTTCTTCTCCCATTTTTTTATTCTGTAAATAGGACTCTGGGGTGTCGGCAAGGTTTGGGGCATGTAATTGAGGTCTCAAGGAGTTAACATGCTCCCAGTAAAATAAAGATGAAAACTACTAGCTTTACTATACCCGTAATGCTAATTTGCTTTCCTTGGGCTTCCTCTGCCTCCCCTCTCTTCCTCCTCTCCTTTATGTCTCCCCTGTAAAATAGGACGTCTCAGCCTTGGCACCACTGACATTTTGGGCTGAATAACTTTTTGTTGGGGGGCTCTTCCTGCACACTGTAGGATGTGGACAAGCATCTCTGGCCTCCACCCACTAGATGCCAGAAGCAGCCTCCACACACCTAGGTCTGACAGCTGAAATGTTCTCCAGACATTGCCAGGTGCCCCCACTAGGAACCACTGCCATAAAATACACCGTACATTAATGAAAATCCCACTTTTTACATCTTTTACTGTGTGCAGGGATATAAATATAAGATACTGAGGTTTTTACAAGATTTCCGGGAAAATTCTTTGATGAAATCTTGAAATATCCCACTACCACTGTTGATTAATAATGAAATGAAATTACATTGTTCTTTTTATATTCCCACATAGAGCAGCATAAATTGTGGTGTTTTATGGGACTGAGCATGCATTTTAATGTAATTTCAAGTTCTAATTTTACATGTTTTAAAATGAGGTTCTGATAAAAGAAAAGTTGAAATACGGACAAAATTTAATATCAAGGTAAAGATAAGGCATTATGATTATGTGTTGATTTTCCACCTCAGGTATGAGATACAATATGCACAATCTCTAGTAGTTTCATGAAATTCTTAAGATGAAAACATTTTAATTAGGTTTTATTTTAAAAATATTATCTAGATATATCAATATAGGTTTATCTAACTATATTAATGTAATAATGATTATAAAATTAATATTACCTAAAGAAATAAAATAAATGCACCAATATATAGAATAGCTTTTATAGAACTACAGAATTAATTAGCATTATATTAAAATATATATTATTTATATTAATATAATATATAACTATACATTAATGAAATATATATATATATATATATAAGTTGTGGAAGAATTGGGTAAGATGAAACACTGCCTTTAACACAACTCTGAGATTATTAGGAAATGCTTTCAAAAGTAAAGACTAAAGTTAAGTCGGTAGGATGCCTGTTAGCCCTGTGCCTCCAGGTGATCTCATTGCACAGTCGGCAGCATATTAAATGGTTTGAATAATTAACTGTTGGTAGGATCGTACTCCAGCTATATCCTGAACTTGGTTCACACTTGCAGGCACATATTCCGAATGCCAGTAGCTCCTGTCTCATAAATGATCCTCACTTTGCAGATGAGGACATGGAGGCGGTCAGTGGTTAAGTCCTTTCTCTAGTGCACACAGTTGCTGGTGGCAGGCGAGGTTGGGCCCTGCCTTGTCCTAGCCTGAAGCCCAGGAGATGTTCCCTGTCCTCCTCTGTCTCCATGCTTGTGCTCCATTCCCGGTCTTTTTCTAGAAAATGTTGTCTCTGAAGGCAACACTAACTGACAAGTTCTCTGCTTATCAGACTATCCGAGTGAGTGGTTTTCTTCTCAACCTGCTTCCTCCTGACTTTTCTTTGGACAGCCCTTTTGTTCTTCTGCACTTCGATCTCAGCTACTTCTCTGCTTCTGGGGTAGAGCTATGAGAAAGCAGCAGCTGAAGTTAATTACATATGACCACAGTCATTTCAA
The DNA here is from genome assembly GCA_026826555.1 of Tolypeutes matacus. NCBI lineage: Eukaryota > Metazoa > Chordata > Mammalia > Cingulata > Chlamyphoridae > Tolypeutes > Tolypeutes matacus. The sequence continues at coordinate 3,342,246 of JAKSZT010054573.1, forward strand.
AAATCTATGCTTTGCCATTGGTATGCAAGTTTAGTTTAAGTAAGAATATCCCACAATTCCTGAACCTTTTGATTTAGCAGTTATTTTTTGAACACATGCCGTGGATTAGCAAAATGCTAGTTGCTGTATAGAATTAGTTTATGATAATAATTAAGGCTTGCAGAGATACTCAAAATCTCCTTTTATTCCATCAAGATAGCCACGTGTAAATCTATTGAAGGACAAGGTAGGATGATGGCAAGTTTTTGAGAAACATCTCAAAATATAGAGGGATATGTGTTCATTCTAATTCTAGTTCAGTAGGCATTTATATTTACTTATCTTTAATTACCTATATTGAACATCACTTACATTCCATTCATTGTGATATACATGAAAAATTGGCTTGTGTATGGTCTTTACACAGTTTTATTTTAATGCTGCATTTCTAATTTTCTTATGAAAAATATATCTAATGGTTGAAGTTAAATTGTTGCCCAATTATGAATTACTTTGTGGAATTTACTTATGATTAAGCTAGACATTAAGTAAATATATTGAAATCATCCCTTTATTTTGTTGGGATCATTTTTCATTCATTCATTTATTCAGCAAGGAGTTATTAACCATCTACTTGCTTGAGGTACTATGTGATGTTCTGGGTGAAAAATAGAGAGGAGAGGGGTGCCAGGTCTTTGTCCTCAAGAAATGTTCAGCAGAGGTGCAGAGATAAACACTCATCGCAGAAAGAGCCAAATAAATCTATCATTATAAACCATGATCCACCACCATAGAGGAAAATTACAGAGTGCTGTGATCACGACCAAGCGAGCTGACCTTGCTTTTGAGGCAAGGAGAAGGTGGCATTTGAACTGAACAGGATGAGCAGGCATTGCATTTGGGAGAGGTGAAGGATGACGTGGTGGGGGGAAAAACGTCCCGTCAGAGGTCCCGAGGTGACACAGTTTGCTAGAGTGGAAACAACAAACAAGAAGAGGGTAATGGGATGAGGTTGAATGTTTAGACCTTGGTTCTATCATTTGGGGTCTTGCTGGAGAATTTGAGGCAGGTGTGTGTCACAGATGGTGTTCTGGTTTTGATAGAGTAAAATACTATGTCATGGGTTGGCTTAAGCAACGGGAATTCATTGGTTCATCGTTTTGAGGCTAGGAGAAGAACAAAATCACAGTTTCAACGTGGCGATGCCTTCTTCCTGAAGACTGGCCTTCTTGGGCTGGCTGCCAGTGATCCTTTGTCCTTGACTCCTCTGTCACATGACAATGCACATGGCAGCCTCTCCTAGGCTCTCCTTTCTCTTACAAGACCCTGTGGCTTTTCTCTCTGCCTTTAAAGGATTCCAGTAGTAAGATTAAGCCCCATCCTGACTGAGGTGGGCCACACCCTCACTGAAGTAGCCTCATCCAGTCCTACTCAAAACAGGTTCACGCTCACAGGAATGGCCTAAGTTGATGCACATTTTTTTTTTCTGGGGTACATACAGCTCCAAACCACCGTCAGTGCTCTAGGTGGGGTGTGATGGAGAGACTCCAGTGTGAGACTAATTAGGTCATTCTTTCATCTGGGAGAGAGATGCTGGTAGCTTGGACCAGAGGAGAAAAGAGAGAAGCAAGCAGACCGATTTGAGAGATTTGGGAGAAAATGGGACACAGGTATTAATGATTTGTTCAACCTTGTGTAAAGAAATGCAACGTTAGTTGGGATCTCCTTTGAGATACTAGTTAGAACATCTTCATGGTGCATTTCTATAGATGGAAACTCTAGAAGCTTAAGAGTAAGTGTAGAGATTCAAGTAGTGAGTTTCTCCTTTTTCTGTATTTGTATCTGAATAGAGATTTTAAAGAGCTCTGGCTTTGACAATATGCAGCCTCTCATTGTTACAAGATTCTGAACTCTATTTCCTTAATGGCAAATGTCCTCTAAGAGTTACGTTTGGTGTGAAGTATAATTCAAATAATAATTTAAACAATAATGATAGCAATAATAATGTATATAATAATAACATATACCCATATAATATCAGATAAAAAATGTGAGTGATAAATAATCATTTAAAATGTAGCATTTTTTTGAGAGCAAAGATTGATTAATAGAAAAATCTAAAGTAAAATATTAAAACTTGCATATATTTTGTAAAGTCTAAAATTTGCTGGTGTGCTATATTTTTAGAATGTGATATAAACAAAGTAAAATGATTTCAAACTGTATAATCAGAAATTTGATGACTCAGGTAAAATCAGAATTTTAATTAAGATGAGAGCAACCAACTGGATGACAAAGCACACGTCTCTCCCTGTGTGTCTGTCACTGGCACTCTGTGTTTAGGACATCAGGGCGAGAGCTCTCTGGATGTAATGGGATGGAATCTAAAGCCGCAAGAAAGAGCAATTCTCTCCATTTTACCTTGGGGGAAATAATTTATGTATTTTCCTACCTATGTAGACAAAACATTCTAAACAACAAAAAGATGGATTATTAACTTTCTTTTAAAAAAAAAAAACCTCAGTTCTAATATTTCTGATAATATGAGAAGTTAAAACCAACATAGCAAACATTTCATGCAGCCCTTTCTAGGTACAAGACACTGGGACAAAGGGTCCAGTCACAAAACAGATGAAGACCCTCCTGGAGCTAGGAAGAAATGGCACAATCCCCCTAGAACATGAAAAACTGCCTGAGTCTGTGTAATAAGAGCTGTGGCAGCAGATGGCAGCACCCTGGTATCCCAGCATTTGTCTGGGATGGCTCCATGGCGGTTGTCCTCCGAGATTTGTGAGCTACATCCTTTCCGTTGACAAGTGGAAAGAGTGCAATGGGAAGGACTGCAGGCCAGGTAGAAGTACTGGATTTTACCAAAATGAGCAAAAAAGGGGTACTGTGGTGTGGGTAATGTGCGAAGTTTGGGGATGAGGAAGGAAGGTGGCTCCAGCGTGTAGAGCTAGGGAAAATGGTACAGGACTTTTGGAGTTCATTGAGGTCGTGACCATCATCTTTTGGGAGTGCTGAAGCCTTTTGAGATTTAAAATGAAAGTTTCATGGGCTTAACAATGACCATGAGTTAGCATCATAACTAATGCACCTGCTTATTTGGAGTAGCCAAGACGGGAGTTGCAACGTTATCATTCCATAGGTTTACATCCCTTAAGTATATCGCTCATGGAAAAAAACTAGTTAAATCTCTAACTTGATTGTTTGAAGGATCAAGAGAGGTACCTTAGTGATATTTCTTGGCCAGTTTATAACAAATCAGAATGTGAATGTCTCTTTTAGTACTGTAGCTTCATAAACAGCAAGTCTAAATACATAAAAGAAAAAGTGTTGAATAAACATTTCTGAAAAGAACAAGATTGCCAAAATGTATTTTCCATAAAAAAATTTAGAAGCAATTAAATGTGTTTTCCTTAATTTCACAGGGACATTCTTATTTTAGTTATATACGTATTATTTTTCTTACTTTTTCTCAACATTTAAAATTTAAAATTTTAATGCTGACTACATATATCAGTATATATACTACATATATTGCATTCTACATATATCCAGAATTCTATTGTCCTAAAATTTTAATTCTGTTTTTTTTTTTTTTTTTTTTTTTTTTAAGGAAAATTTCTTATTACTTCCAATATTTGTGATTGCATTAATTTCAGATACAATAATTCTTAAATATCAATAATTTTTAATTGAAATGTTATTTTAAATATACCAAAGTTTAAATGACTATACATATCCATTATCTCCATTGAATGTTGTGAATATAATCCCTTAAGTTTCTTAGAGAATTGTTGATGAATTTAAAATAAATATCTATATAATTTTACTACCTTGGCAGTTTATAATCTATCTTATTAATATTGTTCAGAACCCAAGAGCATCTAACCCTGCTTTGGTTAAAGTGCTAGATAGAAAATTGTAGATATGGTACTTGAAGGAAGAAAGTTGAGGTTTATTTTTGTGTTTTTAGTGTTCATTTGTAAGGCTCATTGATAAAAGTCTTACATACCACACTCCCTCCCCCAACTCTTTAGTAATTTAATAGTGTAAAGTAATTCCATTCTTAAAATGATGATGGGGGATTTACTTGATTTATATCCATAATACCATAAAACCATCTTGAGTTGATTTCCTATTCATCATAGGGCAATTCATGCGGAATTACATAGCGCCACTTCTTAATGTAAGCAGAGGTAAAACAAACTCCTCAGTGTACTGCCTTCTGTGTATCTCCTGTTTCCCTGAATGGAGAACTGCTTGGATATTGATGGTTTGTTTTGGGTGCATTGACAGCCTTATCATAAGTTTCTATCCATGGACCATGAGAAATGGCATCCATGGTAGCTTGACAAAGAAAATGAAGAGCTTTGCATTTTCTCTTGGCATTTCTTTCCATTGTTAAAAAAAGGTCAGATGTGCAATTTAAAGTGTTCCATGCATGGAGCATGACAAATGTCACATAGAAAATGAAACTGCCTTAGTTGGCATTTTTGGCCAATTTCCAAAGGGTATCATGTTTCACCTTTCCCCTCTTATAGATTTGCCAATTTTGGTTTGCACAAAATCCCTGCCCCTCTGTGCACTGTGTACAGGCAAATATGTGCAAATGGGAGTCAAAGTGAGAATTATCGAATTAACTTGCAAATGTCTCCATTAAAGCTGTTAAAGGCAGCTCATAGAGGAAGATATAAAATGTCTAAAAGATGCCTATCAAATTCATATTTAAAGAAAGGCAAATCAAACTAAAAATGCATTTATTTTATTTTATTATCCCTTTGCCTAGCTGAATGGCAAAAAACTAAATTCGGTAAATTGTGGGCATGGTAAAGTGAGCACTTCATACCCTGTTAGATAAAGGATACATTAATATAGATTTCTGAAGGAAATTGAGTATTATATATTACAATTTAAAAAGAGAAGCTGCTTTTCTCCTTAGTAATTCTGCTTTTAGGATGCTATCCTACCTAAATACGAACAAAGATGCATCTACATAGATTGCCATTGCAATCTAGATTTCTCTCCTTGGTTAATAAGTAAATTATGCTTCATTTAACAAGAATGAGGCATAGCAAAATGTGCATGCATATATAATAATATTCACATAAACTTCCTGATTCTGTAAATGCAGTTGTAGATTCTTGTGTATGTACTTGTATATGAACACTTAACATATGTATGCATACGTGTACATATATGTACATCCAGGAAACTAGCATTAATTTAAAGCTTACATAATGAGAAAGCAGCAGAGTTGGCGGTGGCAGATGCTATTCCAGTAAACCCCAGTGCCTCCCAGCCACCCACCCTGCCGTATGTGGGTTGTTCCTCAGGCTTGCCCTTTGCCTGCCTTGAACCACTTCTAGGGAAATGGCGCTGCACTCTCAGTCACCCCTCAGAAAAAGGCACTGGAGTCAGGGTAGATGGTTTTCTGAACACACTGGCTCAATTCATAGCGCCAACAATAACGTATTTCACGACCCATCCTTCGCCATGCTGAATGTGCTGCTGAGGTCTACCAAGCTGGCAAAATCCTTTGGGAAGGGTATTGAAACCATGTTGACAAACATTACTGAACCCTGAATAAATACTTGAAATACTGTGTGAGTTCTAGTTAGGGCAGTTCCAAGTAATACAAGTCCAAATTTATATAGCATAGTTACTTAAGGCAAAACCTCTTCTACCATGGAACTAAAGTATTAGAATGCTTCAGTGTTTTGATAGGGATGAGTTGAAGAGCTGGTATTGTCTATTAAACCAACATTGACTTAGAGGGTCCAGAAAGAGCATAGCATTGAAGTTTCTTGAGTTCCACCGATGTAGATGCCTCAATTCCACTTACAACCACCTCCCAGGCCCTCACTGTATCTTCTCCAACTGGCTTGCACTGTGCCTTCCTCTGACCCGTTATGGGACTCTGGTTCTGAGCTATCATTCTTCACCCAGGAAATGGACAAGGAATTCTGGGTTCTACGTCTGATCTCTTAAATTTCTAAAATCCTGGTTCCCTCTCAAACCTCCTATTCTTAAAATTATCGCTCTTTCCCCCTCACTTTGTTAAGTCTTTGGTGACTTTGATCATTTCAGCTCCCCAGATACTGACTATTCTTCAGCCACTAATCTGGAATAGATTGCATGATCTGACTTGAACTCTCACACCAATACCCTCTATTCCCTCCTCTTCTTGTGCCACACTCACCTTGAGATCCATCAGCCCCAAATCCAAATCCTACAGCACAGCTGGTGTCAACTCATTCCCTAAACAGATTGGCCTCATTATGGGCATGTGTTTTCCACAAACAGGTGAGGTCTTAGTGATGCTTTGTGATCTCTTTGTTCACCCTCCTCATCAGCTCTGGTCTCTGTTCTCCATGGCCTCTTCCCAGATATTTCTTACCGTCCCTCCTTCATTTTTAGTAGAGAATGTCTAATCCTGCTTCACAGAGAAAACAAAGAATATCAGGAATTAACTCCCACAAACTGCAAAAGGGAAACTGACTCCCTAATTTATTTGTACCCACACTTCTCCTGTCCCCTAGAACCTGGGCTAGTATTATTCAGTCAACAACTGTAATCTAGATGTTTTCCTATCACCAACTCAGCCACCTCTTCCTTCTCCACTGGCCATCCCATCTCCCCAAAGCTGAACATTGTTGATCTTATTTACCTCTTGAGTTGTGACATATCCTTCTCTTTCCAATTATAATCACATTTCTCGAAATAGAAAATTTCTTTCCTTTTTCTCATCCATTTCCCAAAAGTCAACCTCATGCTAAATCTCATTTATATGATTACCAGTGATTTCTACATTGCCAATCCCAGTGGATACACCTTTCTGATGGTCTTATGTCATTTTTATGGGCACTTGTGACTTTTGCTCAGTCTTTAATCCTTGGCTTTCATTGCATCCCTGTGATCTAGTTCTCTTCTGCAATTCTGAGAAGTCCTTCTGAGCTTCTCTTTTTATTCATAAATGTTGGTTTCTCTGAAGATTTTTATTGTGTCTAATCTCTTCTATTATACTTCTTGAGTGATGTATTCCATTTCTTAAGTTTCAGCTACCACCTCTATGCAGCCCAGACAACTAACCTGAGTTACAGTGTTTGCATTTTTATCTCCTCTTAGGAACCACTCTCAGATGAACATGTCCAAATATTGATGGATTATTTTTTCCCAAAATTATTCCTCTCTCTGCTCCCTTGGTCAAAAGCATCCCAAACACCAATTTCTCCAAGATATAAACCCAGAGTCATTTTTTTATTTCTCTTTTCTCATCTCTTATGTAAATGGCCATCTGGTCGTTCATGAATTCTGTCCCAGAACACATCCTTGAATGTGTACCTTCTACTTGATACCCATGTTTTCTGCTTTAATTCTGAAATCATTGTCTGATTTTATTGGTACTTAATTCATCATTCTACCTCCATTCCATCTGTGATGGTTATGTTCATGTGTCAACTTAGCTAGATTATGCTGTCCAGTTGTATGGTCAAGCAGGCCTTGGCCTGCTTGTTATTCTGAGGATATTTCCTGCATTTAACTCTATGTCAGCTGATTGCATCTATGGCTGACAACATCTGCAATCAACGAAGGAGATTGCCTTCAGCAATGAGAGGAGTCTCCTCAATCAATCAGTGAAGGTCAAGGGAGAACTGAGGATCTCAGCAGTCAGAAAGAAGAATTTCCATCTCTCCTTCAGCCAGCCATTTATTCCTGGGGAATCCATCAAAGCCTTCATTGGAGGTTTCCCACCTTGCAGCCTGTCCTCCAGAATTCAGACTTGCCCATTTCTCAGTTGTATGAGCCAATCCCTTTAAGAAATCTCATAGTTATACACGTGTGTGTGTGTGTGTGTATGTATCCTGTTGATTCTTTTTGCCTAGAGAACCCTAATACACCAACCTTCATATTTCCCTCAGACTTCTCTCCCCCAGTCTCTGATAGGATTATTCCCTTTTCTAATTAAAAACCAAACGGAACCAAATATCTCCCATCTGTAGCACCTTCTTGAGTACCTGGGAAAGCCTAAGACCTTTGATAAGGCAGAGAAGATTTTTTAAAATCTGCCCATGACTCCCTTTTCCAGCATTTGCTCCCTCCATTCTTCTCATATACTCTGTGCTCCCACTCCTTGAACCCACAGCTTCTGGAGCACACCATGCTTTGCAATCCACCCCTGGACCTTCCGTTTCCCAAGCTGTACCTGATGCCTTCCTTCTCCCTCTGCAGCTGTGAAGGTCCCACTCATATATTAAGGGCTGGTACCAATTTTTTTTTCCTTTAATTTACCTAAGCATCTTTGTGTTTCTAATGCTTATTTTAGTTCTTTCAATTACTTAGCAAATGATTTTTGGATTGACAAATTTGTGAATGAGATAAATATTTTCCAAATTATAGAACATTGAAACCAGAGAATAGCATTAGAAGAATTCAAACCAAAAAAGAGAATTCTTTTATATAGGAAAATTATTCAATGCGTTATTAAAAGTATTTATTTGTTCCACTTGTACTAGGTTTTGGGAACATAATAGAGAATGAGGCAGGAATGGTCCCAAGCCTTTATGTAACAGAACAAATAGAAAAAAAATAATTGTAAAACCCATGCCTGTTATTTTTGAAAGTGTTCATATAGGCAGCTCAGAGAGAGAGTCACTGTGGCAATGGATGTCAGAATAATACCGGATCATAATAATCATGACATAATATCTGATGATATTTCAATTTGTTGGTGATTTTTTGTTTTGTTTTGTTTTGTTTTGTTTTGTTTTTATAAAGGATATTTATTTGGGGTAGAAGCTTACAGTCATAAGGCCATGAAGAGTAAGTTACTTCCCTCACCAAAGTCTGTTGCCACGTGTTGGAGCAAGATGGCTGCAGGTCTCTGCAAGGGCTCAGCCTTCCTCCCCCCCCCCCTTTAAAAAATATATATATTTATTATTTTTTAAAGAAAGATATTTAGATTACATAAATGTTACATGAAAATATAATGGATTCCCATATGCCCTGCTCCCTACACCTCCCACATTTTCCCATATTAACAACATCCTTCATTAGTGATTAGTGTGGTACATTCATTACAATTGATGAAAACATTTTGGAGCATTGCCACTAAGCATGAATTATAGTTTACATTGTAGTTTACACTCTCTTCCACACAATTTTGTAGGTTATGACAAGATATGTAATGACCTGTATCTGTCATTGTAATATCATTCATGACAATTCCCAAGTCCCGAAAATGCCCCCATATTTCACCTGTTTTTCCCTCTCCCTGCCCTCAGAACCTCCAATGGCCACTTCCACTTCAATGATACAATATCTTCCATTGCTAAAATCACAGTAAGTCTATAGTAGAATACCAGTAAGTCTACTTTAGTCCAATCCTGAAGATTCTAGGAGGGTGATACCCACTCCACCTCTAATTGAGAGGGGGCTTTGACCCCATGGGGCAGATGGATGGGACTCTCCTGCTTGCAGTTGTAGACTCTCTTGATTCCTTGGGATGGTTGTTGTCCATCATCATCTCATTGTTAGTTGTTCTCAGTGAGTCCAGTGAACTGGAGAGTAGGTATTGCAACTCCATTAAGTTTCAGGGCCCACCAGGCACATGGACAGCCCAAAGATTTTAGTCTCTTGGACGTACACCTACCAATCCTAGTACTAATTATAAGTTCAAATAAAACGGTCAGAAGAGCCATGTTTAAGGAAATCACAACTGAGTCCAACTCTGTCACACGGGGGAGCATAAATTCCAAAGTAGATCCCATTGGCAAGGCATCAAACTCCTGAGCTATCTGTCCTGACAATAGTGTCTGGATATTTCCAGAGCCCTTGTGAGCCCCACTATTTGAGGTAGTATTTACTTAGGCAGTCAATGAGATCTTGCTGAAAAGTGCATTAAATGTAACCTCTGGAATGTCCCCCCGACTCACTTTGAAGTCTCTTAGCCATGTAAATTCATTTGTTTGGTCAAGGTCTTTTTGCAGTTGCATTGCTAGTTGGTGCTTGGTAGTGATCCCTCAGTGCCAGGGAGGCTCATCCCCTGGAGTCATGTCCCACACAAGGGGGAAGATAATGCATTTATATGCTGAGTTTGGCTTAAAGAGAGGCCACATTTGAGCAAATAAGGAAGCTCTCAGGAGGTAACTCTTAGGCATCCCGTAATACTAGGCTAAGTTTCAATTTCAAGAGTAAAGATTCATATAAGTACAGTCATCAATATTAAGGGCCCATCAGCGGACCATCCTCCTTCACTAGCCATTGCCCCTGTACTCAGGGGATTCTTGCTGTTTCATTAGAGAATGTGGCAGAGCTCCCCAAGATGGAAATTCGGTATTCTTTTGGATATTGTGTGAATCTGCACCCACTGTGACAATGTCCCATGAACATTTGAACACATTTATATGGCTTATATGTATACCCAGGTGACCCTCCTCCCATGTATCCCCCATCACTGACCATGTAATGACCTGCACCAATGATCCTCCCCTATCAGAGTTGGAACCCTTCTGTGGTCCAAAACTTCTTCAGAAATGAAGCCAACAAAATAGTCAAATACGATTAATAAGAAAATGAAATAATAATGATAGTTAAAGATTTGGAATTATAAAAAATAATGAAAAATATTTAAAAAAATTTTTTGACATTATGAATGTCACTATACATACAAGACAACATATCTTACAAGTTAATTTTGATAGATCCAGGGGTCCTGTTAAATGAGATACCTACAGTAGCACCCACAGACATGTGGACACGTGTGTATCTGGGTGGTTATACATACATACATGAATAGACCTACACCTCTGTAAGCATGTACCTGCAGCCCCCACCCCATGGACTATGCAGTCTGAGGTTTGAGTAAATTGCTATCACCCATCTGTGATCCACATACTCTGTTCTCTATAGCCAGTTTGTGGTCACCCACATAACAAAGTTGTTCCTTGTGATACACGTGTGAATTAGGGGGGCTGTGGACAGCCTTCCTGGGAGGAGGGATGGCAATGTGAAGGACAGTATGCTTTTCTGTATGATAAAATAAAACAGAAATAAATCGGATAGACTTATATAGCTTACTAGTTTAATGGGTCTGGAAAGCCACATTAAAAGATATGTAGATAGGTGGATCTCAGATGGTGGATTGTCATTAGCCCTTGAGGTCATGTAGTTACAACCTCATCTTACAAGTGTGTTTTAGTTTGCAAGTTGCTGAAAGCAACATAACAGAAGTGGGTTGCTTTTACAATAAATGGGGATTTATTAACTTACAAGCTTACTGTTCCGAGGCCATGAAAATGTCCAAATCAAATCTTCATCAGTTGATGGCTTCTAGCAGTCCTGGACTCCTGTCACATGGCAAGAAACATAGCATTTTTGGTGTCTCCCTTCTCCTCTAGGTCTTGATGCTTCACCTTTCTGTCTCAGTGGCTTTCTGTCTCCTTCTGTGGCTTTTTCTCTCTGTGCTTCCATGGGTTTCTTTCTGTCTAACTTCATATTCATTCCATTTATAAAAGACTCCAGTAATAGGATTAAGAACCACCCTGGGTCCACATCCTACTAAAGTAATCTAATTAAAAGGTCCCACCTACGATAGGTTTATACCCACAGGAATGAATTTGCCCAAAGGACATGACTTTCTGGGGTCCACCAAAACCTCAAATTGCCATAAGGTGTGACTCATATCTGAAGTTAAATGAGGTGTTGGATTAGATATAGCCTCCCATTGGAAGACCCTACCCAGTTTCTTCCCACTTACTGCACAGTCACTTTCTCAGAGTGACTTGAGAAACCCCAACTCTTGTTCATCAAGCCTTGTCTATTATTTATTTATTTATTTATTTATTTTATTATGGGCAAAAATCAAATTTTTCACAATACATACCAATATTTGTAAAATGATATATAAATATATATGCACATATGTGCATTTGCTTACATAAATGTTATATATATATGTATGTATATATATTAAAAGCTACTACCTAAATATTACACAGAAATTACAGGGATTCCCATGTCCCACACCTCCCACAACATCCCACTCAAACATCCTTCATCAGTGTGGCACATCACCCACAATGGATATATACATCCTGGGGTCTTGCCACCAAGCATAGACCACAGTCACATCGTAGACCACACTCTCTCCCACACAGTTCTGCATGGTATATGCTGATGTAAAATGGGCTACATCCGTCACCGCAACGCCACTCAGGACAACCCCCAAGTCCCGAAAAAGTCCCTGTATTTCAAGTGCCCTTCCCCTCCCTGCCCCGAAAGCGTCCAGTGGCCACTGGCTCCACCTCACTGTTATAATTTCTTCCATTGCTTGAATCGCAATCTGTCTACAACAGAATACCAGTAAGTCCACTCTAGTCCATAGCTCTTCCCCCAATCCTGAGGGGACTGGGATGGTGATGTCCACTCCACCTCCAAGTGAGAGAGGGCTTATATCCCATGGATACGGTGGGTGGGATTATCCTGCCTGCAGATGCAGGCCCTCTCCATCCCTTGGGATGGCCGTTGCCCATCGTTGTCTCCTCACCAGGTGACTTGGGTGAGTCCATTGAGCCGTAGGGTAGCAGTTGCAGCTCCACCGAGATTCCAGGCACAGCTGGCACATGGGCAAGCCAGAGGCTCCAGTCTCTGGAAGTACACCTTCAAACTCCAGCATCACATATAGGTTTGAACAGAAGGGACTGATGGACCATGAGCAGGGAGGAATGTCTATTACTTTAAGTACCTTAATGTTGAATCAGATGGGTCATTTTGCTCTCTAAAGATATCATTGTTGGTGGTTTTTTTTTTGTTTTTTTTTTCCTAGTAAGAGTTTCAAAGCTAAATAAATTCCTTGCCAATAAAAGGAAGTTTGCTTTGGGTCAATATTGCCTGAATGGCTATTAGTCAATGCCGCCAGAATACATTTCTATCATAAAACAGATGCACTACTTTCATTTAAATGTCAAATGACTGATTAGTCCCAAGACTCAGAGACCATGAACACTTCCTGTGTTAACATTAGTAATATGCCTTCTTATAGACACCAGGATTTTCCAGTCCCCACCATGGTGGTGATTTTTACGGTTTCCATGACAGATTATGTGCTTTATTGAGGTAGCAACTCCCATGAAGATGTCATTCAGAAGAACCACTCCTCCTTTTATGATGCTCATAGGGTGGGAAATAGAGGAAGGGGCATGATGTGAGAGTGGGGTGGATAGTAGGCGTTAGACTTAGCTTTTCTGAGTCCTTCGTCTGACCTCTCAAGTTGATGATGATTTTCCTTCCTTGGAAATAGAGGTTCTTCAGCTGAGATCCATGACATCCCAGATGGTCCACACAACACTTTTTGTGGGTAGGTGTGAATGTGTTTAGTTTTGAGAAGTGTGTGTCCTCACAGAAGCCTGTGACTCAGAAAAAAATTACAAATCCCAGCTCTAAATTCTGATGGTGAGGGCCATTGTTCGTGGTCCTGATGGCATGTAAATTCAGTTCTTAGGACTTAATAAGAATTTCTTTTTAGTGCCTGTGAGGTTGGACCATATGGCACTGCCAATAGCTTGGGCACAAAGCTGTTGAATATGGTTATTTTTCTATACCACATCCTATAGTGTTCATATAGTCACATCTTATCTCCCATCCTAAAGTCTAAGCTCCCCAAAGTTAGGGTGTGTGTGTGCAATTCCTGTCCTCACGGACCTGTGTGTAGCGAAGATGATGGAGCAGAAAGCATGTTCACATACGGAGCAGAGAGCATTTGAGTTAGATCTTCTTTGAACACTCTTGTCTGTGTGACCAGGGGTGAATTATCGCAACTCTCTAGAAAACTAGCATAATGAGAACTCATAAGGTTATGGTAAGGGTTTCAAGAAGCTAGCAGGCTCTTGATAAAGATAAGTTCCTTTTTCCCTTGGATGATGGTGCTGTCATGGAGGGAGGATGAGGCTGTTATCTGTTGGTACGTTATGGATGGAATGAACTCACATTAAGTGTTTGCGGTGTAGCAGATGTAATTGTGTGCTTTAGGATATTTATTCTCACATTGAACAAGCGTTTATTTGGTTCCTACTATATGCCCCCCACACTGAAGAAAGAGACGTGATTAGCACAACAGCCCTGCTGTCATGGCACCATATCCTAATGTGAGGAAATGAACCTGAAAAGAGAAGCTCAAGATTATCAAAGGGATCAGGTGGTGATAAGCCACTTAGAAAATTAAAACAGAATGCGGTAGGTAATGATTGGGGAGGAGCTATTTTAAATGAGGAAGTCATCTCTGCTGTAGGGGCAAGTCTTATTTAATCTTCTTCATAAAGCCATGAGATAATCTTATTATTAACCTCCATTAGAGAGGAGAAATAGAAGATCAGGGCAATTAAATACCTCTATTCACATTAGATAAGGAATGGGGCAGTCAAGCTTATAGCTAGGCTTTTGGGCTATAGCTATAACAAACCCTCAAAATCCTGAGGCCTCCCCTGATAAAAATGCAGAGTATACCCCAATTCCTTTTACCCCAACAGACTTGTTCAGCTACCCACAAACCATTCTAAGGGAGCAGCAGAAGAACGCTCATGAATGGAGTTAATATAATTAAAAGACTCACAGGACTGCTCTTGTAATCTCTTAGTAATTGTATGCATGTGGAGGTTGCTGTTTTAGACACCCAAAAGGATCTTTATTAGAAAATGGTGATTTTCGGGCTGGGGGTTGGGATTCCTGGATGGCCCGTGGGATGCTGGGGCCAGTATGTTGATGAGAGCTCGTTATGAGCACTGCTGTAGTTACCCGTCATCTAAGTGAAGCGTGGCCATGACCCAGGTCAGTTTGCTTCCATCCATCCCCGTCAGGGATAAATAGTCTCAGCAGTGAGTTGCTAGATTAGAAGCAAGTGGAAAGGGCCAGCTGTCCAGGAGAAGAACCCTCTTAACCATGGCAACACCGTGGCAAGCAAGCAAGCAGGGTAAATTGTCCTTTCAAGGTCCCATCCACTTATTGATCCACTTGCCCATTCATTCAGAGATTATAGATGGATCATTTTTCTAGGCTCTTGCTAAATAAAACTTACGAATGTCCTGCCCTTGACATAGTTAGGGAAGGAGAAATTAAACTCAAAGAATCTGTTAAGGACAAACATATGGAGATCGTGATAAGAGTTGTGAGGGAAAGAAAAAGGATGAGAGCAACTAGGGAGGCAGATGGGGTGTTTTAATTTCCTGGGGTTGCTGTGACAAAGTACCACAAACTCAGGGGCTAAAAGCAACAGAGGAGTATTTTTTCACAGCTCTGGAGGCCAGAAGTCTGAAATGCAGGTGTCAGCAGGGCCACGCTCCTTCTGATGGCCCTTGGGGGGTGTCTTCCTTGCTTTTCTAGCTTCTGCTTTTGGTAGGCAGTCCTTATGTGCAGCTGAGGCACTTCAGTCTTTGCCTCCATCATCACATGGCCTTTTCCCATCTGAAGGTCTCTGTGTCCAATTTTACCTCTTCTCATAAGGACACCAGTCTTACTGGATTAAGGGACCACTCAGTCCCAGTTCAGCCTCATCTTCACTAATCCCATCTTCAAAGACCTTGTTTCCAAATAAGATCACATCCATGGGATTGGGCATTAGACTTGAACTTATCTTTTGGGGGACATAATTCAACCCATAACTCGGGGATTCTTTAGAGTGACCAGGACAGACCTCTTGGAGGATGGAGAATTTAAGATGATACATGAAGAAACACAGAAGATAGAATTACAAAGAACAGGGTACATGCCATCCAGACAGGGATTCTGACCTGAGTGTTGCCCTTGACACCATGTGAAAGTCTTGTGAGTTTTGCTAAAATTCAATAAACGTAACAATAGGAGTTCAAGGTAACTGCAGGGAACCTGGCTTTCTTTGCTACTCATGGGTTTAATGATAACAGTGTGGTGCTAGAAATTCCATTTACAGTTTCCAAAATCCTGTGATGGACCAGAAGGAATAGTTTCTTGTCATTTCACAAGCAAAGAAAAATGCCCTGACCTTGCAAATGAGAAGCATCTTGCTTGAATTTTTGACTTTACATAAGCCGACTTTCTGTATTATTTTCCTTTTCAGTTGAGTTGGTGGGTGGTTGGACAATTAGGTAGTTGTTTCTGGAATAGATGCTTAATTGAGGTAGGTAGATGTGAGAAAAAAAATTAAGTCTTAATGCTGGAACAAAAGGGTGATCTGCCAACTGTTTTAAGGGAAAATAAGGTAATTTTGGAGTAGAAAACTAAAAATTGGGAAATTAATATTGATGCAAAAAGTGAAGTATGAGAAAGATCATATAAAAATACACTTTAACCACATGATATAATTTTCTATATGCATTACCCACTAAAATTTGAACATAAACATTTTCAAATATACACCTGTGCAAATGTCAGTGCTGACAGGTGGTATATCATGTTTTATATTTAAAATATGTGTGGGAGTTAAAGGAAGAAGGTTAGGCTATGTTAAATTTAGAATCCTAATGAAAAAACATATTGAAAATATGAAAACATTTATTTAAGACTTGTTCTTTTAGGGTCTGATCACAGATGATGCTAATATCCCGTCAACTTTTATTGGCATCCATTTTCAATAACACAATGAGAAACACGGCATAAAGTAGCAAAATGCATTATCCAAATGAACTTTATATACCCTTATTTGCCTATGCCTGTGTAAATTAAACAGTATTAATCAGTATGTTAGTGGTAAAATAAGGTGGGGCTTTATCTAAAACCTTCTTCATTCAGTTGGTAAGACTACGTTGTGTGGTAAAAGTTTATCCCAGGATTCATCTGGGAATTGATGAAGAGGAGAGGACCACAACTGTGGTTTGACTGTTTTTCCCAATGTGGATTGGCCAAACTGATGTGCTCAGACTTAACTTCTAAGGCATGAACTGAACAATTAAGTTTGAACTGAACAATTCAATAGATGTATTATTTGCATGAAACTCTAAAAGAATGTACCAGAACAACCACAGAAACTGGCCAATTCATACCAAAACACTTTATCACCAAATGATTCCCTTTTAAACTACTGCACGGTCATATCTGAGTTTCACAATTCATTTGTGAGTTTATTTCAACAGAGTTGATGTAACACCAGTTTATGGAGCTATGTGTTAGCTGTTTCTGGAGCCCTGTATTAACATTTTAAAAATATTCTGATGCCGTATGTTAATTTCTATTTCAACATTTTAAAAATGTAACCAGTGAATGTTGCATCTACACCCAGATGTGTAATTGTTGAGCCACCATTTCAGTCTCCAATGCTGTTATCATGGCACCATATAGTAGTTAGACTTGGAAAGATTCAGCAGGTAGAACTGGCAAGTCTTGGAGACTGAAAGGGGATTGAGTAGAGGAAGACTCCAGGTTTCTGGCTTGTGTGACCAGTGGGTGAGGGAAATGAATAAAATAGGAGGAGCAAAGAGCTTCTAAAGCTTCCTCAGTTCTTACCTCTCCTGCCCTTATAATTCTTCCTTTTCTTAATTCACGTTCACATTGACTTCAGTCTATGTTATGCTCCCTCTCCCTATCTGGACCTTTTGCCACCAGACTTTCCTTTATAACATGCAATGTGGTCCTGTCTCTTTCTTGCTTAAAACTCTTTTATGGCTCTCTGAACTTTATAGCTTCAAGTTCAGTCCTCTGAACTTCTGGTGAGTGAGTTGATGAGGAGCTAGGAGACATCTGAAGGAACTTGTACCCCTTGTTTCAAGTTTCAGAACAAATGCCACCTTTTCTGGGAAGCTTCCTGCCTTTACCCCGGCCAGCCATGAGCACACCAGGGCATCTTTGTCCTTACCTTCATGAACTCCTGTTTGCTTTCTGCTATTTGTTTCTGTGACTGTCTCACCGATAGGAGTGTGGGCTGCATGGTGCAAGTCCAGGGCTTGGACTGCTTTAGGCTCTCCAGAAACGACCTTTTAGCTATGAGATGCCGCTGTGCTGTGGTTACACTTGTCCCTTTACCACCTTTTTCTCCATCTGTCCTCACTTCCTTTGCTCTTGGTCCTACATGGTTTAGTATGGAGAGTATGAACTTTGTAGTCAGACCTAGGTCCACCCTTGCGTCCTGATTTCCTTGCTTTCCCCTATACGCTCATGGGCTATTTTTGTCTTCTCTTTGAACCTCAGTTTCCTTGTCTGTATAGTTTTGATAGCTGTTCCTACTGTCTGCCATTGCTCAGAGGAGAGAAGTGTTCGGATAAGCACAGTAGTTATGGGTAAAATGTTCGTTCTGCTGCATGAAGAACTAACCTTCGATTGACTGTCCAGCTCTCTTCTCCTGACAGCTGGATTAAAGAATGTGCCAAGAATGTTCTTGGCCACCTTGAGATATTATGATAAAGATGATCCCCAGTTGATAAATGGCATCTGGGCTGGGAAGAGCCCTACGGAACTAAAAGAATGTGATCGGGTGGTCACAGACTTTGGCTTCTGTGAATTATTTCTTTTGTCTCTCAATGTTCCTGTGGAGAGGGATGCTGGAAGCACTGCCTGCAGAGTCTTTATAACAGAGATTGGGTCCTGTGGGCATGGAACCTGCATGACAAGGTAGACCTGACCCCATGAATGCGAGCCTTGCACAGGGGTATTTCTCCTTGCCTCTGAGCCATCAACCGTGGAACATTTAAGTCCAAGAGGCTTATAACATGTAAGTCCCACATGTCCTTCTGGCCAGCAACATGGTTCTGCATGTTTAGTTAACATAGGAGAGACCCCAGAGAGCACGGCAGAGCATAGGTCAGGGACCCTGTCACAGAACAGTGGCTTAGGTATTGCTTTCCCCCGTTCCCCCTTTGTTACCTGGAAAACCCATCCATTTCTTCCTCTTTAATCACATTTTTAAATACATGCCTTGACTTTCAGCTCCTGGGATATTACTTCCTGATCTTTCTTCACCCCACATTATTTATATTTTGGTTGTTAATTTACTATTTTCCCATCTTACTGTTTCCTAGTTCATGATGCAGTGTTTTATCTATTCTCTAATAATTACCTTGGTGTATTTTACTTCTCCGCTACACAGTATATTCCTTGAGGATAAAGACCATGCCTTAACTCATCCTCCTCCTCCATAACATGAAATATTGTGCCTGCCATTTCATGTGTACACAGTGACACTGATTTGGCAAAGATGGCACATGTCCTCTAGGCAAAGTGTCACCATTGGCCACAGCAGTAGGATTCACCCCCAATGTTAGTGTCAATCCCAACATTTTAAATATGAGCATGGTGGTGAGTGTTCTTATTCTATATGACCCATTAATCCATTCCACCAACAAATAGTTTGAGTTCCAAATCTGTATAAAGCATTGCAGTGTGTGCTGATGGCAACCCATATAAATAAGTCTGTCCCTAGACTGAGAGAAATAAAATCCTCTTATGACTGATGGTGGGACAGGGCTGGGGAGGGGTGCTGATTTTTGTCATACTGGGCTTGTGCTGTGGGGTGAGGAGAGCTGTTCAGCTTGTAACTTCAGGAAAGGGATAGGGAAGGAGTTGTCATTTTAACAGATCCCTAAAGGCAAGGTGAGAGTGTAATCATTGTGGCAGAGGGAATACGATCAGCAAGCCATTGGAATAAGAAAACGCAGGGCATACTTTGAGAAGAGCAAGGAGTCCTTATTTACTGAAGCAGAGAGTTTCAGGATGGAGTGAAAAGCAAACTTGGAACTAAAATTTGGGAGTGATCCAGAGTACGTTGAATACTGGAGTAAAGGGTTTGCACTTAAGGGGGACTGTAGGGTCTGTTGTATGGATCCATCAGCATTGAGCCACAAAAATGGACAGGGAGGAGACAGAGTCAGAGACCCCAGCGAGGGGCTTCCAGCAGGAGCTCAGTGAGGGATGAGGCCGAATTAACCAGGGATATGTTACCAGTGAAAGACGAAGAGATAGAGTCAAGCATCATCCCAGAGGTAGGCTCAACATAAAACAGCAACAAGATAGCATGAGCACAATGGGTTATTTAGGATGGATGCTGACACTCATACCGGAATCAGAAGGGAGGGTCTGGGGTTACCAGAAAACTCAAAATTAACTCTGTTAATGGGATGACCAGGAAAATGGGGGTTTTCTAGACATAGAGCTGTTTGAGGACCATGATGTCCCAAAATAAGAATTTCAAGGACCCATGACTCAAACTCAAAATAAATTCTAATGTTAACAGGATGGCTAGAGAAATTGGCTTTTCTAGACACAGAGCTCTTTGAGGGCCATGCTGTCCCAGAATCAAACTCTCAAATGCATAGGCCAGAACCATAGTTTTAGATGGTTCCTTTCGATTCAGAGAGAGAGAGAGAGAGAAGCTGTAGGTAAATATTCCTACATGTAGCTATCCAGACAGCAAAACCTCCCACAAACATTAGGAAACCATCTCCAGCTTTTGCTTGCAGCCTCTCAATGTGATGGAAAACATATGCCCTCCTCACACTTGCTTGGACCAGTGCCTACCTTAGCTCATGAAAGTGACAGAGCATGCGTTTGCTGTGGTTGATTTGATAAAGAAGCATCAGCTCTCCTAGTACTGAATTGATAATGGAGGGATCCATTTGGCAGGCGAGCTTCGTGGACAGGGTGCTGCTTTTTTCTTTCCAAGCAGCCAGGTGCTTGTTTATAAGGCACTCTTCGTGCATCTCCATTGAAGGTGTTGGGCAGGAGGCCCCGGTATTCCTGGTAATATTCTAATCTTGCCCTTGATAGAGTGGGGGCAGCTTTTCAATGGATATTTGGAGATTTCTCCAGCCACATTAGACACGGAATTTGTTTAAGTTGTGCCCCCTGGTACGTACAGTCGCACAGAGTGCCTTTGGGTATGTAGGGCAGGACTGTAGAGATCGGATTACCGCTTCCCTTTCCACCCACCACAGTAGAAAGAACTGAACTGGAAGCCGCTGCTATGTGGCTTTATCTCTGTTCTTTCCTTCCTCATGGCAGCAGTGGTTTTCCTGTTCAACCATCTTTGTTCACTGTTTTTAAATTTTTTCTAGAGACACTCTTTCATTAATGCTATGGAGGCTTTATGTTTAAGGAAATCTTAAATGGGTATATTGTCCCTCTGCAACCTCAAGTCATGTAGAAAATAAAAATATTCAACCATGGATAGCATCTCCTGCCTACAATTACCAGCTACTTAATTGTCATGAAAACATGGCGTCTTTGATTCCAAATATGAGAAATAGAAGGATTTTCAGTAGACATCCTTTAGCTTTTTAGCATTTTTAATAGTTTTCCTGCATTTCTGAACTCTTTGGCAAGCTTCTTTAAAGGCCTATATATATAGTTTGATTGTTTGGTAGTGGTGGTGGTAGTTTCTTCTCTATTGACCTACTCTGGGTATTCTTCAAGAAAAGGGACATTGCCTAATTTTAGTATGTAGTGTCGTGCCAGGCACACAGGAAAAACTCAGTGAATATGGCTTGAATAGAATTGTTGCTTGTAGTGATGTTTCTGTAGTATAAGATTCGTATAGTTGCTCCTTTATCAGTATTTTCTCTTAGTGCATAATCAACTCAGATATATTTGCATTTGAGAAGTTTGAGATGGCCTGGGTAGGACTGAAGTGAGGTTGCTGCTAGTTTCACCAGCAAAACTAAAATTCTTTCCATTTGTCCCATAGATGGACATCCACAGGCATTTCTTACATTAGACATCAAGAAAGTGTGACTCCATTTTGTACTTCAGTATGAAGAAAAGTCGTGTGAGATTCTGAAGTTGTTTCTTCCCTCATCAGAGGTCATGGCTTTGTTTTAGTCACAAGTAAAATTAGTTTAGTGGATATGATCCTTTCGAAGACGATTAAAGATGCTTTATAGATTGTGTTTCTGAGTGAGTTACTAGATCATTATATATAAATTTGGGTGAATATTTTATTGTTGTGCTTAGTTTAAATTTTCAGTTTTGCTTCCTATAGCGATAATCTTTGAGTGTTGAAATCGAGATGAAAAAATTTATTGATACTCAAATTCACTTTCCTTTGAACTTTTTAAACAGCAGTGGGTTCTGCAGTTATTTGGGGCAGATATTAGTTTACTTCCATAAAATTCTTTTCTGGTTTGGGTATTCATTTTTATTTAGTTTTTATTGAACTTATTGATTTTATAAGTTTTGTCCCCTTTGTCCTTAGCACAAGGACTGTGCCCTCAATTCTTTTTTCTTCTTTATGATTTAACAGGATAGCTTCGTTAATGAATGCAAGATAAATATGTATAACGTGGTTTAATTCATTTGTGATGGAGTATAAACTACTTTATCACTTCCAGATGAAGGATGTGATAAATTATAAAAATATTTGAATCTCAATTTGGTGAATATCAGGAATTAAAATGTTTTCCATTTAGAGTGAAACAGCCAAGTTTACTCCTTGGAACTGGACATCCATAGGTCTGGTGACTCAACACTCTTTTTAACCTCCTCTCCCCTTCTCTGCTTGTAGAGGAGGGAGTGTCAGAAATGAGTGGGCCAAGGAGACATTTATGGGACACTTCCACTCTCCTAACAAAAGGGACCAAAATAGCCAGGACCTCCTTCTTTACTTTCCCCTGCCTGGATGGAGAAGCAGGTGCATTTTTTCTGGAGCTCCACTGGCCATCTGATGCCACCCTGTGGCAAGCATGAAGATGAGACAGAAGCTCATTTGCCAAATATGGCGGTTTTGTGAGCGAGAGATGACCTGGGTTCTCGTGGATGCTGCTGCTAGCTCAGGAGTAAACGTCTACCCCTCACTGTCTTGTTAAGTAAAAATTAGTCCTTGCTTTTTAAAAGTCCCCAGTTTGGATTGTCCAATACATGCAGCCACTGTAATCAGAGGTAACCTTTTATGTGCTAACATAGCATTGTACAATAAACACAAAGGAGTGTGCATCTCAAAACATGGATTGTAACAAGGGTAGAATGCCATAAGGCTGCGTGGGTAAGCCTCTCATTATTTTGAGAATTGGAAAAGGACATTCAATTTGGTTTACTCTTTAGTCTGGATAAACGGAGCTGAGAGACACTGTCTTCTTCCCCTGGCTACGGGGAGTAGCGGATTCCAGTAAAACACGAGAGGAGGGTTCTAATAGCTGTGTTAAAGCATGGCTGATTACAGCCTGAACTTACCTGGCACTTGTACCCATCTGTTTTATTTTTGGTAGATAGGATAGTTAAAATTGTGTGTATATAAGTAAAAATAATATGGTGAAATGGAGATTTTTGCAGGTGCTTTGTTTAAGGACCATGTGAAAGAAGGAGACAAATACCTGTGATAGAGGATAAGTGGTGCACAGGAGCACTCTCTTATACCGGCAGGTGCCTGCAGCTGTGCGGTGCCCTGGCCTTGTGTCTAATCAGCTTGTGAAGGCACAGGCAGCATTGCAGTGGATTTAAACTCTTAATGGGTTCGACCTGACTCTCGTATGGAATGAAGTGACTTAAACGAAACTATTAAGAATGTTTGCTTGCGTGTGTGTGTGTGTGTTTGTTTCCTCTTGGGGTCAAGATGCCAGGGTTTTTATACCTTCTTGTGAAAATGTTAGTGGAGAAAAGGTAAAGCAGAAGAGGAAAATTAATCACCAAAAGAGGAAGAAGATGAAAATGAAGGGAAGATGGGAGGATGTGGTCGACTGAGTTATGTATCCCAACAGAGACTTGTTCTTAAACTGTATTCCTGTGGTTGTGGACTTTTGAAAATGTCCTGGACCATATTTCTGGGGTCCTTTATAAACTGAAGAACTGAACTGAAGAAATTAGACGTAGTGAGCCAGGGAAGGCCACAGAGGAGCAAGAAGTTGGAAGTTAGCAGAAACATCAGGAGAAGAAAGAGGAGAGACCCTAATGGGACGGGGGATAGAGGTACAAGCCCAGGAACCCCATGGATCACAGCAGGGCAGCACCTGAACACTTCAGGGGATAAAGCGTGGCTTTGCCAACACCTTGACTTTGGACTTTGCGCCTTCTAAACCGAGAGCTGATAAATTCTTAGTGGTATTTGTCTAGCAGCCTGGCAAACTAAGACAGAGTGAGAATGGGTATCTATGAAGGAAGAAGACTGAACAAAATGAGGGATTGATGAGAGAAACGAGATGTTCTGTACAGGACTTCCTGATGTGGCACCATCAGCTTATACTTTGATTTGTTTTGGGTAGTTTATAAACAACTTCCAGGAAACGTAGATGGAAGCTGCCATCACTCACCAGGAAGCCAAATGGCTGGGACCAGGAGTGGGTAGGGATGGTTATAAAATTATATAACTCCTGAAAATTTGCACCATCAGCCTTGTATGCATTTGCATGTTCATTTTCTTAATCAGTGCTTAGATAGTATAAAAGGAGGTTAAGATGGTAGAAACACATGCAGGCACTCCGAGGGTCTGAAGAACCACACGGAGGAGAAAGTAGAGGAGAAACAGACTTGAAGTTTCTGGCAAGAAAAAGGGTAGAGAACATGGGATAAAGAGAAGAATCACAAACGAGAAAAATACTGAGACTGATGGTCCAATGGATAAAAGTAATGGAAGTTCATGAGCAACAACCGATAGTGGGAGAGGAGAAAGAAATCATAGGTTTTGTGTTGCAACTCTGAGCACAGCAGCATGGAATGCTACACATGGGAATCCATCACCGAGTTACGATATTGATACTTGCCTGAGCTATCTTTAGATACATCAGCACATCAAATAATAAACCTAGTCTAGAGAGCAGCTTTTTAGGAAATGGGTGTAATACTTAATTTGCTACCTTAAAATTGCTAGGATGTTTAAACTATCCACTTTTTTCTTAGATGAGCGTAAAATTGACTTGAATTTTACATCTTTAGCATGTTTTTTTTTTTTTTTTTTGAGTGCCTTTGTGTGGCATTTTTAATTATGCAATTTTAATACCTTAAAATTACTTTAAAAGTAAAAGAAAAAGCCTTCAATATGTGGAAGACTACAAAGGAAAAATTAAGTGCCAAATAAATAATTGAGGTCATAATTCCTGACCCACTCTACATGTTTTGAATGGGAGAGATTCTGTGCAAAGAACTGATTTTATGTTTTTCTGGCACCAAAACAAAATTTCCAGAGACTGTATGATGGATTTATCTTTAAAGAGGAAACTGTGGCTTTACGATGGACATTGTATTCACACAGCACAGTGATAGGAAAAGATTTCAACTATTCAGTCAACAAACCTTGAAATCTTCTACCACCAACCCCAACGAGAACGGAGATCATAAAATATGATGAAGGTGATAATTGTATGGTTCAATTCCCTGTTGTCATTTCTATTTTTTTTCCCCATGTTGTCTAAACTTCAACTACTTTAAAATCCAACGTAATTATAGCATCTGTATCGTCACCAGTTCACTTGTCTCTTAATGACTTTTCCCTTGTCAATTCTCTCTTTTTCTGTGTGTGTCTGCTGGACATGCCCCATCTTTTCTTGTGACTAAATGAACGGTCATTCTTTCCATGAATGTTCACAGACACAACTCCTCCTAAAGGTCCCTCCTTTCTCCCCTGCCATGGTCTCTTTGTTTTACCTCAGTCTGCCCTTTTCAACCCAGCTTTACGGTGAGTTGATTTTAAGTCTGTGTTTCCTGGAATGCAAGAGTTCCCATAAAGAGTCATAAAACCCCTCTGGAGACCATTGAAACAGCAGAGGTTCATATGCCTCTGAGGCATTTGAAATGTCTGTCGTCTTTCGAAGGCCAGTGATCAGTTTTATAAACATCCAGAAGACTTTCCTAGGTTGTAGGTTCATTGTTAATCTGCAGCCATCGAGAGTAAATCATGATGAAATCTTGGCAATCTCGAACTTAGCTTTTCAAGTACGTTTTAGTCCTCTGAGACGTCTAAGTTCCTGTGGGGATGGAAGTGGGAAGAAGGCATGGAAGGACACGGGGGTGGCAGAAATAAAGAACAACCCTAAGAAGACCTGAGAATTCATGCGGCTCCTCCAATTGTTAGCAGGCTGTGCAGAAAGCATGTTGACTTGCTGATGGTATCTAAAAATAGGACGGAAGAGGGAAGAAATGAAAGGAAATGGCATAGCCATTCACCGTGACAGAAACAAAAAGCCAAATGAGGGAAACCAGGCAAAGCCACCCACAGGACTGGAAACGGTCGTCTGAGTTATGATTCGGCAACCTTGGAAGGACAAGGGCGTCTCAAATATTTTTGTATTTCGAGAAGCATTTTCTGTATGATTTCTTTTCTTTTTTTTTTTTTTTTTAAATGTTTTTATTTATTTATTCATTTATCCCCCCCTTGCTGCTTGTGCTCGCTGGGTCAGCTAACCACACCGTGCGGGCGGGCTTGCCTTCACCAGGAGGCCCCGGGAACCGAACCCGGGGCCTCCCATATGGTAAACGGGAGCCCTACTGATTGAGCCACAGCCGCTTCCCTGTATGATTTCTTGATTTGTCTTTAAATGATTATCTTTCAACTACGTACAATTTTGACTTTTCAAATAATTGTCTAAGATTTTTAAATATTCCATTTACTGGTTTACATATCTATATAACATATACTTATGAAAATAATATATATAAATGTTATCTTTAATATTTGAGCTATTTGATTTTTACTAGTAATTCTTTTCACTCCTATTTGAGTATCAGCCATATTCTAGGTATTTTTATAAGCATTGGGGATACCTCAAGGTATAAAATAGACAATTTACTTTCTGTAGTGGGGGGCAACAATAAACTTAGGAAAGAATTAAGTTATGATGTATTATGTTAGATGGTGGTGGATTCTATGTGCTGTGGACTAAAGTATAAGAGGATATGGAGACTCAGGTTTGCTGGGGAGGTTAGTTTTTTAGTAGGGTGGCCGACATAGACTTAGCTGAGAAAGTAAAACATGAGCAGAGGATTGAAAAATTTGAGGGAGGCAGCCATGAGGATAGTTGCCAGAAGGTGGTTCCAGGCATTGGGACGACCAGTGCAAATGTCCTGTGGTCGCAGCTTTCTGTTGTGTTTGGGGAGTGCAATAAGGTCAGTGTGTCTGAGTAGAGTGAATGACAGGGGCACAGTAGAGGAAGAGGCTGTTAAGAACTTTGTCTTTAACTCTGAGATCCAAGGGAATCAACTGCAGAGATTTCAGCAGAGTGGCGGCATAAGGCATGTCTTCGGCGCTCTGTTGGGACGAGCCATTAGGGGCAAGAGTAGAAAGTGAGAGATCTATCACAAGGCTCTTTGAACAGCCAGCATGAGAGAGAACGGCCATACAAAATGATAGGAGCAGTGGAGGTGTTAGCTTTTTATATACTTGAAAATAGGGTTTACTAATGATCTGGATGGATGGCAGTACATGGGAGAAAGAAAGGTGCACGATGATTTTGCCATGGTCACTGGAAACGACGATGTTGGTCATAACCAAATTTTAAGGCGACTGGTGGAGAGACATTGGAAGGGTATTTCATGAGTTAAGGTCTGAAAGGAGATGATTGAAATGTACAGAAGATAACAAAGAACGTATATCTTTTAGGCAGCTGGATGTCAGTTCACAGTTCAAAGAATTCTTCTATGGCAAAGAGAAATTTTAGCAGTCAGCATAGAGAAAATTTAAAATCATGAGCCTGAGTAAGAGCATCAGGATAATCCTGTAGCTAGAGCAGAGAAGGGCAGAGTCTGCAGCTTGCTAACAGCGTGGAGTCTCGCATAAAAGCAGGAACCTGCAAAGAAAACACAAATAAATGGCTAGTGAGGAAAAGGGTAACTGGGTAGCATGAATGCCATGGGAGCATTTCAAGGAGAGGGAGCTGGTCAGTTGTGTGAAATGCTAATCGGACAAGGATAATTAAAATTGAGGACAAATCAACGTGGAGGTCATTAGTGGAGTGGTTTAAAAAAGAATGGGGGTGGTGGAATTGGACTCAGTCCGCATAGGCAAAACAATTTTGTAAAGGAGCAGAGAAATAACCAGTAGATGGAAGGATACGTAGACCCAAGAGAAAATTATCATATTGTTTTTAAGATGGGCATTCTAACAGCATGTTTGTATGTTGATCCAGATGTGTGTTGTATCAATCAGTTTAGATAAAAATATGCTGCATAACAGCTATCCCTGAAATGTCAATGATGTATCATCACAAAGGTTTATTTCTCTCTCATGTTACATGTTCACCATGGGTCAGGTCGACATCTTTCCAGGACTCTGGCTAGTGGAACAGACCCAATTCTGCCTTTATTACAAAGGGGAAAGAGAACAAGGAGGAACCCTACCACAGTTCATAAAATTTTGCTTGGAAGTGGCATCCTTTTTTCTGCTCATGTACCATTAGTGAAAGCAAGTCAAATGGCCACCACACAGTAAATTTCTTCTCAAGGAGAAGCACTGCACGACCTGCAGCTGGGTCTGTCATCAACAGGTGAGATGACGTATTTCTCCTCTAGAGAGAGGTGGGAAACACTTAGAACAGCCGTACAATACACCTTCTGCAGTAAAATAATCTGATGCTACAGCAGAAGAGGGTGTTTTGTTGTTGAGTTTCTAAGAGAGAATGTGAGTTGGCCTGTGATTGAGTTTCTAATATTCACATATGGTGAAAAGAGGGAGGTGCAGAGGATGGAGCAGTTATTGACATATGAGTAACTGTGTTAGTGGGTGTTAGTGGACATTCTTTCCAGATTGTTGAAACTTTCTCAGTATAGTATGATGCATAGGCCATCAGTGAAGATGGGGCAGGAGATACTGAGGGTTTGAGATGGGAGGAAAAGGGGCTAACTATTCATTTAGGAGAGCTTCAGTGGTTAAATTTTTTCCTCATTGATGCTTATCTGTAAAGATGTAGGTGTGGGACAAATTGAGAGGTGGATTCACAGGGTTGGGTTTTTTCCCAGGCAAAAACCTAGAATTAAGAGTGGGACAAGGGGAATGGAGGGAAGATTCTGAGTGCTTGTGTGTCGATGATCTTAGGGCTCAAGAAAATTGGGTCAGTTGCCTGTTTGCCAAGTAATTCTTCATATGGGAGTTACAACAGCTCTCTAAGTTTGTCCTAAAGTATAAATTTGTTAAATAATAAAACCATATAAATTCTTGAAATGAATTTGAGGACTGTATGGGCATACGTTTTTGTATTCTGCATATTAAAGTGGTACCACAGCTAATTAGCCACACAAATGAAAACTATTTATCATTTGTTCAATTTCTGTCCAAGAGTGTGAGACGAAAGCAGCTATATAATTGCTTAGGGGACTGACGTAAAACATTTGATTTCTTGTTGATGTTCTTTGCTCAGGAGGCAGTCCTTCCTCAATGTTGAAAAAATTACTTAGTTTGATTCAAGAATAAACAAGATATGACAGATAATCGTATGTAATTAAGACAGAAAATGGCAAAACTTTTCTCAGTAAATATGGGGCTGGCATAAGTTCTCATTTTCAGTCAAGATCTTATTTTGGTGTCTCAGTCAAAGTTTGAGTGGCCTTCTTCATAACCCAATAATGTCGTCATTTGGTTATTTTTTATCCAGCAAAAAGTACTTACTTAAAAGATACTGTGTCATGCAAGATGGGTAGTTGACACAAAACGGATGCAGGCTTTGATTCAGTTCACAGTGAGATTTAAGTCTTGTTGGTTGTGTGTAGGGGGGTGGCAATTAGGGAATAAGATAATGTATAATTAACTGCTAGGATGTGTGGGGTAGACAATTAGAGAATAAAGCAACACCTTAGGGTTCTAAGGTGCGGATTGTGGGTTTTAGACAATAACGAGAAATTGCATAAAGTGCCCTTATTGTGGGCTGCAAGTCTCAGGGACTGCTTTGTGTTTCTCGTTTGTCACCCTCTAACTAGTGTTGGCCTCGCTTGATAATTTCCCTACAAATGGTTGATTTGGCTTTTCTTCCTCCACCTGAGAAATGCTGAACCTTGTAAATGTAGAGATTGTTCTATAGACGTGCTTGGTTCATGGATTTCCATCTCACTAGTAGATGGAGTTTAACTACAAGCAAAATTGAATCACATTCATTGCCTTTCTGACATTTGCCCAAATACCTAATAGTGAATCCAGTCTGTTTTCCTAATCTGCATTAGTTTAAAAATAGCAAATGCATATTTTAGAACTTCTTCCAAAACCTAATTTGAAGATTCTATGCCATTTTTCAATTGAATGAAGGTCAGGTAGTTTGGAATTACATGTATACTAAATCTTTAATGATTCATTTGTCACTAAAGGTGAAAACATGTCATAGGAAATCCATATCACTTTCTGTTATGTGTTCTCAATTAAGTCTTTTATTTTTTTTAAACCAGGTCATATAGTTGACATAAACTATCAGATTGCACATATAGATAAAATATCTGATGTAATAGTCAGTGCTAATAATTTAAAGTGTATGTTTAAAATCATGTCTAATGATTTTAAATACAAATAAAAATATAGTGCATAACGTTGACCTGTATTAATCCTACGTATTTTTGATAACTCATAACTTGATAGGACTTTCCCTAAAAAGTATAATGCTCTATTTGTGTATTTCTGTACTAAAAATAAAATTGAAAAATTTCCTAAAAATTAACAAATCATTTTTATAAAGCTCCAAAATATGCAAGTAGAAGTCTGAATAACAAGACTTTAATAAAATTATTGTTGTATTCCATATTTTATTCTTCTTTATCAGATAATTACTTTTCATAGGCTTTTGTATTTATATGTAGTAAAATTGTTGGAATATTTATTTGATTTTAGTCACAGATTCAATATCTTGAACACATTATCTTCATCAATTCTTTATATCAAATGTAAACTTTTTAAAAAATGTCTTAGAAGTTAAAAATGTAATTTGTCCTACATCCAAGCCATCAATGTTCCCATTATTGCATGAGTGCTTATGTATCATGTAATTTCTCTATAGATAATAAATACATGTGTACATTTCACATGATATTTTACCGAAATAGTTTATTTTACTTCACTGTAATTATGATGCCTGAAATTCTGCCATACCCTATGATTTGTGATATGTTGAAACAAGTTAGCTGTAACTATTACATGCTCAGGTGATATTTCAGCATTTTACATGTTCCTTAGTTAATCTGTGCAAACTTTATTTTGTGATGACTTGTTGTTCATGCCCATTACACTTAGATATTTTTAGGTAGGCCCTTAATGTAGTCTCTGACTAAAATCTTCTGGGTGGGTGTGTGAGTAAATTGCTTTGACTCATCTGGAAACATTTCCTTTATGGTGATTTTCACTATTCATTCTATGAATTTAGAAGGAAAGACTTCTTTTGAAAAAAAAAAAAAAAAAAGATTCTGTCAATTCATGAATCATCTTCCCTTAGGTCACATCATGTAATTGATTATCAGAAAAAAATTAGATTTTATTAAAATAATAACTTCGAACCTAAATGGAGATTTATCAGGCTATTGTAGCAATGATGAAAAGAAGTTCATAGCAAGCCTCTGACCCTTATATAAAATGCAATGCATTTTAATGATCTTCAAATATGGACGAGGGAGACACTTTGCTATTTAATATTCTTGATGAGATATATTAATATAGCATTCACTAAATCTTATTTTAAACGATTCAGAGCATCTTTCTTGTTTTCATTACTATACTATTTTTTCATTCACGGGGCCTTCCAGACATCTCTTCCTGGGTATGATCAAAAGAATTATTTGTAATTCTGTGATCCTGATGACTGAGGAATGAAGCTACCCCTAGACCCCTGTGGTTCCCAAAGCTGGCAAAAAACTGCTGTTTATTTTACACAGTAAAACAGCTGCATGAGCATACTTCTCAATCATCCAGATGAGGCTGGCCTGTGGAATGCTTCATCTCTGCGAGTGATGTCCTGAGGTGGTATGATCTATTTATTCAAATAAATTCAATACTGTGAAATCGGCACCATGGATAACATACCTAGCAGAGGTGAAGTGCCTTATTCTGTTGTTTTTATTTGCCTGTGCTGCTTCATTTCATTACGTCTGCATCTTTAAACATCTCCACAGCATCTCTGAAGCCAGTTTCCAGTAGCCAAGGAATCTGATCTAATTACTGATGAATTTTGCTTGGTTGAAATGGCCGTCCATCTCTTTGTGCGGATTTGCCAATAGCCACTACTACTTCTTTCTCGGTGACTTAGGAAATGTTTTGAAATTTCATATCAAAGCCATACATGTTAGATTCATTAATAGAATTTGTCTTCACAGTGGACTGCTCCCAATCTGCTCCTGTCTGCTCAGCCTGTCAACTCATAATTTCTGGCTAAAAGATGCTAATGCATTGCTGGCCAGTGTTCTGTCATCTCTTTCTAATTATTTGGATTCAAAGCAGTAGTCCATGTTACACAAATTCATTTAGCTGTCCAATTAACACATGTTTCCAGGCAGTTCTGCTAGAGAGGCTGACTCTTCTTCCTTCAGCCAAAACAAAAAAAGCAAAAACGAGAACTTATGTGACATTGACCTTTGCTTTATCTTACGACTCTTTGGATAAGAGTCATTACATTAGCACACTCATCCAACTTTTCACAGCATGAAATTGCCCTGTGAGAATTATAGCTTTTTATTAATAGCATTCTGAATTAATAGAATATAAATAGGCCTTTCTCGCACAGGATATCATAGTGCTCGCATTTGAGAAATGTAACATTGTCAGCAGGCAGTTGGCAGAGAGGGTCCATTCCTCAATAAACAGGACAGAAATAGTGAGTTGAGCCAACGCGCCCCTTCCATGGGCTTTTTCTGGAATTGTGAACCGTGCTTTTGAAATGGCTGTCACCAAGATGGCAGCTGGGGAAGGGGCCAACTCGGCCTCCTCCAGGCAGTAGGGGAGCCCGGGCTACTCAGTGAGGAATGTGGCCACTCGCCACCACCCTTCCATGCTTGGGGGAATGCTCACCTTAGACAGCTAGCTGTTCCTTCTCAAACCTGGCTGAGGGGAGGTAAACTAAATCCTTCTGTTGATTGCGTGGTGAGCGCAGAAGTTTGCAGAAGAACAAAACCCAGCGGTTTTACAGAAATGTACACTCAAAATTTAATTTCTCTTCTGCTTTTTCCAAGTCTTTACCTTTATCCTGATCCCAGAATTCTAAAATTATCGCAGGAAGAATAGGTTGAAGGTGTACACTGTTTTGGATCTATGCCTAAATGTGATCAAACTTAGGCAGCAACTAAACTTATTCTTCTGATGAACATGGGAGATACCAATTTGGGGACAAAATAAAATTGTTCTATGTATTAACGCCCTCTTTACTAAGTGGCAGCCATACTGGTGTTAATTAGAAAGAATCGCCACTTCCTAACTTATGCTAATAGTACATGGGATTTATTGAATTTTTTTTTTTTTTTGGTAGCTGCTCTGCTCCCATTATTATATATCATTTCTATATTTGCAAATAGCTTTGGGCTGCAGAGGCAGCTCTGCTGTAGATTAATGATAGAAGAAAGAAATATTAGGGTCTAGCAGAATTCCAGGTGAAATGCAAAACCAGTACAACAATACATGGTGACTATGCAATTATTGCCTGATGGCATTCTTTAATAGCAATGAAAGAATCCAATCGAAAAAGAATATTTTTGCTTTTAAATGCTTATCTAGTTCAACTCATTGAAAGCTTTGTATGTAAAACGTGGTGCCAGGCAAGGAAGGATTTCTTTGCTGAGGAACCAGAACTGATTTGGATTATATTTATGGACTGCTGTTAGAAAGTTTGGTGCTGTTTTCTCACTGATCACAATGAAATGTTATTAGAGTGTTGTCCATTTTTCTAGATGGAAATGTACAATCACATGCCTGTAGAGATAGACCTTTTTTTTTTTAAATTTTATTTTATTATTATTTATTTATTTATTTATTTATTTATTTATTTATTTATTTATTTATTTATTTATTTATTTTTTTACCGGGAGGTACCGGGGATCGAACCCCGGTCTCTCCATATGGTAGACGGACGCTGAACCTCCTGAGCCACATCCGTTTCCCAAGAGAGATTAGACCTTTAAAACACGTTTTATCCCCCTCATTTAAGTAATGACTGTGTGCCGTCTGAGTGGCGAGGAACCCACGGGCCTGCCCCCGCTCGTGCACGGATGTGATGCCAGCTGCAGCTGCGAACACCTCTGAGCCCAGCAAGCTCGCCAAGCCCCAGTGTGCTGCAGGAACGACCAGCAGGGACCCGGGCTTCCCAAATCGCTCACTAGCTGCTAAGTGAAAGATTTGTGTTCCCCTTGAATTCATGCTGTAGATGCCGATGCATGCTCTCTCCCCAGTCAGTCAGTACCTTACACACATGCCTTCTGAGGATGCAGATAATCGCTGCCGGGTCACTGAAACACTTTTAGTCATGTTTCTGCTTTACAGATCAATAGAGCATCGAGGGTTTTGGCAGATGAGACAGCCCTCCGTCTTTTGAATGACCTCTTTCCTTTATCCATCTGGGGCCAGGGTTTCTCAGCCTTTCTGATCCCCATGCACCTTGGTGGGCCTCCTTCCTGCTGAGAATGACAGTTCTCTGGGTGCCAAACGCATGCCGGTGCAGGAGTATGATTTTAAAGGGGAAAGAGGCAAGAACCAAGGGACACCACAGAGGAGTTTTCAGAGCAGGGGAAGACTATGATGATGATCCAGCTACAGCTTTCATTTCACAAAGATGTTGTAATTTGTGATGCCAAAGGCTTTGTAGAATTTGTAGATATTTAAGAAATAAATTTCCTGCTCCTCTGTCTCTTATCTCCTAAACATTTAGAAGTGATGGCTATTTTATGAAATAAGTAATGTCCTTTAACTCCAACACGGGCTTTCATTTCAAATGTAAGAAGAATACCAATTTAAAAAAAACCAACTTGTTCTGTTTTGAGCACTTTGGCCTATAGAAATGGAGCTGGCCAATGTGGTGTGTTAGGAACAGACGGGAGCGCTTTCCCCGGCACTGCCTGCACTCTGCGGGAGGACATCTGGCCATCAGGCCGAATGCTTTGGGCAGCCTGCTGAACCCCAGATGGTCGACTGGTGTTTGCTGGCCCTCCTTCAATTCCTGCCTTCTTCAAGGATCTTATGGACTTCATAGTACCTGCAAATTGAGAGAATTTGTGGAGTTGGCTGCACCCATGCCTTATCGTACTTAAAGATAGGTAGACAGTGGGAGAATAGATGGAAACCGATGCCTTCTCCTTTCAAACACTTAAATGGTGACCTGTCTATATTAGATTTTTATCACTACCTAACAAATTCGCACAAACAGAGTGGCTTAACATAACATGCATTAGTTATCTCATGGTTTCTATGAGTCAGGAATCCAGGATGGGTTAGCTGGGTTCTCTGCTTAGTGTCCCATCTGGGTGCAATCCAGGTGTCATCTGGTCTGCATTCCTTTCTGGAGCTTGTTGTCTTCTTCTAAACGGATCCAGTGTTGGCAGAGTTCATTTCTCCTAGAGGCTGCCTGTAGCTCCTTGCTATTTGACCCTCTCTTAAACCTTCTCATGACACTGCTGCTCAGTACGTCAGGGCCAGCTGGTGCCATCCGGCTTTATATCTCTGCAGGCAGTCTCCCTTGTTGATTGTAGCTTCAATTAGCCATACGTGGAATCACCTGACTACAGGTGCAAATCCATCTATGGAATACCCTCATGGTAACAGGCCATTGCTCTCTTGACCAAATAACTAGATGCCATAACCTTGCCAAGTTGACACATGATGGAATTAACTACCACACAAAGCAAGTGAGTGGCATGCCATTACCTTGGCCCTGTATTGCAATGTAATGGCAATATTCCATCATATAGTCACAGGTGCAGCCCACACTCAGAGAATATACAAGGGCAGTGCTCATTGGGGAGCCAACCTCAAATGTGTCCACCACACCATTTCTCCCAAGTCTTACCTGACCCATGTACTAGTTTCCTAGGGCTGCCATAACAAATTACCGTAAACCAGGTGGCCTCAATCTATAGACATTTATTGCCTCAATGTTCGGGAAGGCAGAAGTCCAAAATGAAGGCGTTTGCCAGTTTTGTTCCTCCTGGAGGCTGTGAGGAAGAATCTGTTCTGTGCCTCTCTTCTAGCATTTGGTGATGGCCATCCATCCTTGGTGTTCCTTGGCTTGTAGATGCATCGTAGTAAACTGCCTCTGTCTTCACAGCACTTTCTCTTCTGCGTGACCCTCCATGTCCTCTACTCTTATATGGACATCAGTCATTGGATTTTGGATCCACCTAAACCCAGGAAGATCTCATTTTGAGGTTCTTAACTAATTACATCTGCAAAGACCCTATTTCCAAATAAGGTGCCATTCTGAGGCTCTGAGGGGGCACCAATCAATCAACTGCAGCCCACAAAGCTTTGCCAATGGTTTGACCTTACCCAAACCTCTGGATCACCTCACATCAGGTTCTCTCTTGTCCTCCATGCTTCGTTTCTGAAGTGTAACAACATAATTGAACACGTCTTCTGTATAGGCACTTCTATAAGTGCCGTGCATGGATCATGTCATTCCATCCACCGGTCTTCATACTAAGAGGTAGTGTCACGTTCCCCACATTACAGAGGAGGAAACTGGGGCATCATACATACCACTTGTGTGTAGCATTCTTGGATGCCCTACTTCTTTTCTGAAATTATTTATTTTTGCAGCTCCATTTTTCCTCCTTAACTTCGAGTTCAGATCATAGCTCAAGTACTTCTTCAGGGGAACTCTTCCTAAACCACCTCCTATACAAGGTGAACAGGATGACAGGGGCGTGCACACACACACATACGCATGGAACCATATCCATGTGTAACATTGTCACGGTTGGAATTTTAAATTTTGTTGTGATTATTGTATTAATGGCAAGCATTCTAGGAGAGTGGACCCCGTGAGGTCAAAAGAGTGGGGATTCCTGGGTTCACAATCAAATTCCCTGTCCTAATATTTTGAAATAAACAGATGGTGGGTAAACCCTGACTTAACCTTCCTACTAAAAGCATTTTGTGTCTCTGAAAGGGGTAAAGGGAGGTTCCTTGCCATATCTCCAAAAGCATGGATTTTGGCTCCATACTCTATTGCCAACACAAGTATTTTACATAGCCGTGAAAGGAGAAATGTTTGATTGTATTAGTTGAAGCCATGCTCATAAATATTTACTAAGCAGCTCTGAGGAATGTCTGCTACTCCGATGAGTGACCCAGAGAGCAAGAGTGCTCTTGATAGATTCAGTATCATCACATCAGACATTGGCATGATGACAGTGACACACCCTTAATTCCACAGTGACTATTAATAAGATCTTTCAAAATTATTTGACCTGAATTTCTTCAATTAAGTACTTCAGTAAGATAATCTGTAGTCTCACATTTTATCATTCCTTTACTCTCTCCTGCTATTCCCTGAAATTTAAAAATTTTTTTTCAAAATATCACCTGTGCTTTTACACATATTTTTATATTTTTATTTCACATATATTCCTTTTGCAAATAAAGTTTGTTGGACATTCTCATACTGTTTTATAATAATATTTAAAATGATGCTTATTCTGTGTATAATTTTCTGTTCTACTTTGTCATAATTTCCCCATTCCTAGCCTTAGTGTGTATCCATGAATTCCCCTTTAATTCTCGAGCTTAATGGAGTTTAACCCTGCTTAATTTATTTGGCTTGTTTCCCCATATAATTTTTTAATAGATGAATCAGAATGGTTCTATTTCTTACCTGTCTCGCCTCTGAAATACCATCCCTAAGGACCCATTTGCAAATATATTTGTTTAAACTTGATAGATCCGGTATCATCTGCCTTTATTGTTTCAGATAATCCTAAAGTAAGTGAGATTTTTTGCTTATTTGTAACTTTTGGGGAGCGTCTTACAAACAAGCCGACACACAAGAGCACAGATTGCTCAAAGTTATGAAGACACGTTGGAGCACAAGGACTGGGTGGGACACCACTGGTCCTTCATGTGCCCGAGAGCCAGGGACCGAGATGCCCCCACCAGGACCGAGTGCCTGTTTGAGCATTTTCCCTCTGACTGGCCAGTTTCTTTGACTTCCTTAAAAAATGGACTATCCCAGTTTCCCATATACCTGGGTCTCTGGCTCTCAGATCGGGACCAGAGTGGTGTGTGTGTGAGTGTGGCAGGGGGGTGTCTTCATAAACCTATGTCACAGAAGCCACTCCATGTGAGATTGGATGTCTGCTATTGTGGAGAAACTACTTGTTTTCTACCTGGATGCCTGTCATCTTGTGTGTTTTTTGTTTACTTTCACAAATTTAAAAAGCTGCCAGGATATGTCTTTGTTGCCTAGCTCCTTTCATGTATTAATCTGGAAATGACAGAGCTCTTAAAATCTGAGTTGACACCTGTGCAAGGTAAAGTAAAAACCGCACTCAGGTGGCTGCAGAATTCCTCTCTCTGATGTGCAGTTCTTGATATAAATAACTCCTGCTCAGATTTGTTTTTTATTGGGTTGTTCCTCTCCAGGAAGCACTGTCCTTTCTGACTAGTTAGTACTTGATGCTCAAAACTTTATACTAGTCAAGCATGTGAAAATATTTGGCTTCTGGGTCTTTTCCTGAATTGTCCAACATTGCAGCCATAAGCCATTGCCCATTTCCATCCACCAAGTCTTTCTCTTACCTTTTGTTTTGATTGGTTTTAATTTTTTAAAAATACTTTTATTGAAGTATATCATTCATATATGAATATACATAAACAATAAGTGTATAGTAAAAGTTGTGAACTTACAAAATAAACACGCATGACATCATACAGGGCTCCCATACACCACCCCTCCACCAACTCCTTGCATTGTTGTCAAACATTTGTTGCAAACTATGCAAGAGCATCGTCAAAATATTATTAACTATAGTCCATATCTTAAATTTGGTGTGTTTTTCCCTAACCCACGTTATTATTTTTACGATATATTTTTCTTACAGAGGTTGTGAACTTAAAAAGCAATCGTGCGCATGTGTAGAATTCCCATACAACAGCTCTTCACCAACACACCACACTGTGGTGGAACATTTGTTACCGTTTATGAGATAATATCAGACTATTAACCATCAACCATGGTCCACAGCGTACATTTGGCACACTTTTTCCATACCCCCCCCCCCCCGTTATCAAACCAACACATCTTTGACATTGATGCAAGGATATTACAGTATTGCTGTTAACCACAGTCCATAGGTTGTATGATTGGTTTTAATTTTGATGAATTTGAATGGACAGATGGAGAAGTCAAGTTTTCTGGGGAAAAAAAATGCCCTGGCAATTCCATGAAGTAGGAACACATATCCTTGTTTTTTTTCTGTTTGTTTGTTTGTTTGTTTTGTTTTTTGGGGGGTTGGTGGTGGTGGAGGTGGTGGTAGTAGTTGGGATTGATATAAACACTTGTCCTCTGAGAAAGGTGGTAGATTGTAAGGGAAGAATCACAAGTGTTCCCTAATTTCCGAATTTGTTTCCCAGGTTTGTAGAAGGTTTCCCAAACTGGCCGTGCTGTAAGGTGGCCCCTGAATAGATGGGTCTTTGTTCAGCTTCATTAAGGGATTAATAGGAACCCCACTCAGACAGAACTTTAGTTTTCCGCCCGTCCAATATTTGCTACTATTTTCTTTATCCGCATGAGTGTTTCAGTTGGGAGAGTCACATCAGGGGATGCTAACTATATGCCATATGAGATAATTTCTTCTTAACAGAAACCTTGAGAGAGGAGGTTTTATCCAAATTTAGAAAAATGTTTGGGATGTTGACCAGTAGATTTGGCTGTGGGAGGGGGGCTTCTTGATGAAGGAATGGCATTTTAATGTATTTCAACCCCACGGACCACTCTCTTATTATTTCATCCTTATGCTGTTAAATATTTGGAGCTGAATTCAGTCATCCCCTATCTCTTCATCTGGAAAGCAAAACAAAAAAACCCTCCAAAACCTGAAGAGTTTTCAGAAGTACCTGAAATTGCATATAACTATCAAAGAAATAAAATCTTTGTGCTGGTGATTAATTTTTTTGTCATTCTCAAATTTATATGCTTTTAAGAAATACTGTTCATTTAGCATAAATCCATAAACACCTAGAGGGATATTGAGCTTACAGCTTTGTCCTGAAGCAGATCCTTAGTGGATTTATAATAGAAAGACCTGATTGGATTAGAATTAAGTTTATGGGATTAAACATTTGTATTTAAAAATCCCATTCATATAATTATCACCCTGTATTCTTTTCTAAAGTAATGCTAATGTGTATATAGAATAGTGAAAGCGAGGTATAATAGAGATTGTCATAATGTATTTAATAATGCTGACTAGTATTTTATGATTACAGAATTACCTAAGAATTTTAAATCCATGAATGAAAGGGTTTACAAAATCTTAAAAATATCTGTATTTCTGACACTGAGGACTAACACTCCACACCTCTCTATAACGTTCTTCTCAAATTTAGACCACAGTTTTTCCTAAAAAATGGGTTGTCTTGGGCAACTGGTGTTGTGATGATTCAGCTGCCCCCAGTACAGCAAATTTCTCCCCGTTTCTCACCTGTGCTCTGCAGTCTCTTACATCTCCTCCTTTAATTCTCCTCCAAAGTTGGTCCCCCCTTTGGACCACAATTCCAGACTACTCTATCGTGCCTTCCCAATAAGAATTTGTCATCTTTCTGAATACCGTTTGTTCTTCACCTGCTCTTCTCCAGTGACAAATATTTTAACTGTTGTTTAGGTAAAATTCTTGTTTTCTTTACTAGAACTATGATTTTAGGACAGTTGATGGCTCTTTCACCTCCGTGTTTTGTAATTTGTTGTGGGGATTGAAACAACACTGCCTTGCATAGCATAGCGCCTTGCAAGAAAAGACTTTCGCTCTTAAAAAGGCAGCATTATGCTGCCATGAGTTTTTGGGTTCTGGGTTTGAATCATGACAATGCAGTGACTTGGTGTTGTTGAACTTGGACAAGCTACTAACCACCCTGAGCTACAATTGCTCCTTCTATAAAATAGGCGCAAAAGTTGTTCCTGACAGTGTTTAAGTTTGTAGTATTTGTAAGAGTCATGCACACACTAAGAAAAATATGTGACATATAGTTATTCATGCTGACATTATAAAATAAATATACCATGATGCTAATTTTCACTCTCCCACCAGCTGGCATGTATTAGAGGCCTGACTATATACTTATTATATGGATACCAGCTGGGTCAATGACTAATTCTAGACTCTTTCAGGCAAGTCATTCTCAATTTCTGTTCCTCAGTTTTTTGACGTATAAAATGCAGATATCAAATAAAAGGAACCAGGGCTCCTTGGAGAAATGGCTGATTCTGTGATTCTGAAATGTGATTCCCTTTTTTTCTTTCTTAAAGAAATTGAGGGTTTACAGAACAACCATGCATAAAATACAGGATTCCCATACAGTACCACACCACCAACACATTGCATAGGTTTGAAACATTGGTTAAAATTGAGAGCACAGTTTTTAAATAATTGTACTACTAATCCAAGTACTACAAAGTCCATGGTTTAACTTCAGGTTCACTGTGTATTGTAATTCCATAGATTTTTTAAAAATTGTGTTACCATATATACAATCTAACACTTCCCCTTTTAATCGCATTCAAATATATTTCAGTGCTCTTGGTTGCTTTCTCAGTGTTGAGCACAGTCACGATATTTCCATTTTTTTTATTCTTCTGTAGTCATATAATGTCTACTGTAGAGTAAAAATAACAAGTTTTCTGTAACAGGTGAACAAAATCATGGTGCTAATACTAGATAATAAGGCCCTCATTGAAGGGAAAACCTTCATATTGGCTTTGATTTCCAAATGTTATAAACACACCTGAGAAAAATATAGGTTTCTGATTTTAAATGATCTGTTTGATGAAGGCATGTGTTTGACTGTTAGGATGTTGAGTATAGTCTGAGTGACATGAAATTTGATGTGAGTGCAATTTTTTAATATGTTGGTATTTGTGAATGTGAGCATGAGGGAGAGAAGCAAACACCTGTTGCATTAAATCAAGCATGGTGTAGCAGTTTGATATTTTTTATGAATTCCAAAAAAAGATATTGATTATGTTTGTAAACTGGTCTGTTCCTCTGGGCTGGATACCCTTTGATTATATTAGGTTCAGCTGAGATGCCTTTGATTAAATTATGTTAAGATTAAGGCTTTGATTCAACCATGTTAGTAGGGTGTAACTCAGGTTCAGTCCCCGCCCCCTTGGTGAGCTGTATAAATGGACACTCACTCAAGAAGATACACAGAAGAAGATAGAGAAGAGAACTTGGTCAGTTTTGATTGTGGAGACCCAGGGAGAGCTGAGCCATTCACCTGATAGTTGGCAGATGAAGAGACCAGAGCTCTGAGCAGCTGAGAAGGCACAGAAAGAAATGAGCCGTCCAGCCTACAGCTGAGGTCAGAAGAAGCTGGGCCCACAGAGCCTTAAGAGGAAGAAGAAAGCTGAACCCTCACAGACATCGCCCGCCATGTTGCTTCAATCCGTGGCAACAGACTTTGGTGAGGAAGTACCTCTTTTGGTACCTTGAGTTGGACTCTTTAGGACCTTTTAACTATAAGCATTTACCCCAAATAAATGCCCTTTATATAAAAGCCAACAGATTTCTGGTACTTTGCACCAGCACCCCTTTGGTTGACTTATACATAAGGTTATACTGCATAACAAAAAAGCCCAGAATTTCAGGGTCTTGCAACAACAAAGGCTTGTTATGAAGTTCAAGTCAACTATGAGTTGGCTTTGCTTTGGTCTATCTCCTTGTCTTTCCGAGAGAAAGGCTCAAGGCAGAGTGTCTATTTGGTTTAGTGGTAGAGGCGGGAAAAAGATATAGCAGAAACCTGATGATTCAGAGTTTCAGCCAGGAAAGAAAAACATGCCTCTTCTCTTTACATCTCATTGACCAAACTGATGTTAATAGATTGAGAAGGTATAATCCTACTCCAGAGATGGTGTTTTAGTTTGGTAAAGGCTGCCAAGGCAGTATACCAAAAAAGGGTTGTCTTTTACAATGAGCATATATTAACTTACAAGCTTACAGTTTTGAGACTGAGAAAAGTGTCCAAATCAAGGCATCTCCCCAAAGAGTCCTCCAGTTTTCTCTTTACTTCTTTGGCTTTCTTTGTTCCGGGTTCCATTGATTTCAGCCTCTGGTTTCCAGGACTTCCACAGTTTCTGGGGTTTTCTGTCTTGTCTCCAAGGCCTGCTCACTCTGTATTCACTCATTTTTAAGGACTCCAGTAAGAGGATTAAGACTCACCCATGGCTATGCCTTACTGTAGGCATACAATCAAATGGACCTTAACTGAGTCTGATCAAAAGGTCTCACCTACAATAGGTTCACACCTACAGGAATGGATGTAGGACATGATCTTTTCTGGAGTACTTACAGTTTCAGATGACCACAGATGGGCAGTGAGTATTTTGAACAAATAATACAACTCAGCTTCTCTGAACGTGCTCATTGAACACCAGTACATGGAATTAAGGGATGAAGAGCCCTTTATAGAGATGTACGGTTTCCCTTAAGTTTGTTTCCTTGTTGCCTTTGCTGCTGTTAATATTAGTAATTCCTTGTTTTTTAACTGGATAAAACAGACACTAATTTTTAAAAAATAACTTTATTTCAAATTCAAAAAAAAGTAAAATAACAGAAAAAGGCATCTCAACAAGTTAGGGAAGGAGTGCTCCTAAAACGTTCAGTCTAGGCACTTTTATCTCCTCTAATTTCAACTACTAACTCAGTTATTCTTCTCCTGTTCAGAAAGATTCACATAGGAACACAGATTTGTTAAATGACATAGCCAAAATCTCCTTATTAATGAAAAAATGAAGAGGAAAAAATGCTTAATCATATTCATATCTCACAAAACCAAACTTCATGTTCTTTTTTTTTTTTGGCCTTTAGCATTAATATAGTACCAACTTTGCTCTTGCTACAAAAACATTACAATATTGTTGTTAACTATAGTATATCAGTTATATTAGGTATATTT
The DNA here is from genome assembly GCA_026826555.1 of Tolypeutes matacus. Lineage (NCBI taxonomy): Eukaryota > Metazoa > Chordata > Mammalia > Cingulata > Chlamyphoridae > Tolypeutes > Tolypeutes matacus. The sequence continues at coordinate 3,386,149 of JAKSZT010054573.1, forward strand.
TCCCAGGTATCACCACATTCTGAACACCTTTAATTAGAAGAATATTTCTGTATTCATTTTATTAATCAGAATCCTCATCTACTGTTGAAATCACTGTTACACATTCCCTATTTTACATTGCCAAATTTACATCCATAAATCTTTGGTGTTTGTTACATTCATTATAATGTGTTACCATCAAGTCATACCATTACCACATATTTATATTTGATTTTATTAAATATTATACATATATCCAGCATCTTCTCCCCCTTCTCATCCCACATTCCATGTTCCACCAACCTTCTCTTCATAGGCCAACTCCATCAGTCTACTCCTTGTATTTAGTTCCTAACTGTGAGATTGTACAATATTTGTACTTTTGTGTTTGGCTTGTTTCACTCAACATAATATCTTCCAGCTTCCTCCCATGTTGTCATGTGCTGCTTTAGTTGATTTCTTCTTCCAGCTGAGTCATATTCCATTGTATGACTATACCACATCTTATTGATCCATTCATCGGTTGACAGATGCTTAGATTGTTTACATCTTTTAGCAATTGTGTGTGATGCTGCTATGATCATTGACATGCAAATACCTGTTGGCATACTTGCTTTCATTTCTTCAGAATATATTCCTAGTAGCAGGATTGCCAGAGCATATGACAGTTCTATATTTAGTTTCCTTAGGAACTCCAGATAATCTTCCACAAAGGCTGCACCATTTTATGTTCCCACCAACAATGAAGGAGTATTCCTATTTCTCCATATCTTCTCCAGCACTTGTAGTTTTTTTAAATAATGGCCATTCTATATAGCATGGGATGATATCTCATTGTAGTTGTGATCAGAACAGATGCACATTCTAACGTGACCAATTAACTAAGTTAAAAGGGATAAAGTGGCAGACATTTTTATCTGTTTTAAGAATCATTCCACATCCCAAGGCTGTAATGGCCTTATGAGTCCTAAAAACAATTTTGAGAACCCTTAATTGAAATCATTTGGCTTTGCCTTTTCTGGCATGACAGATCATGAATTTATTTAAAGGTGGGGTGATTTTGTATAAATCTGGACTTTTTTTTTTCAATGACTAAAAATCATGTGTCTGTGTCAAGCACACCCAAGACAAGGCAAGTTTCATATCAAGTCCTGCCTTATTTTCTTGATAAATACCAATAAGCCATGTTAAGATTTACACCTTTTATTCCTCACAGAGACAGCATAAGGAGAATAAGTCAAACATGCCAAGTTCTAGTAATCCATGTCTTGCACCCCAAAAGGTTATATGGCATAGAAATTCCACCCAGTAGTCAGCAGTCTATGACCTTACTGTAGAAAGATAACTTTTCAGCAGAGTAAGGCTATGCAATAGAACTCAAAATCTTCCAGAATCTCTTTGCAAAGAAATTGCAAATCCTCTACCTGCAGAAGATTATTGTTTTTTTTTAATGCAACATTTCAGGAAAAGTCTTAGGGTAAATGAAAGCCAAAGTTACTTTTGACATGAGTTCTCTAAATAAGAATGCATGGAGACAGTGTAGCATAGTACATATTAAATTAGTTTCAGGTTTAAATACATTGTGATTTAATCTCAAACTTATGGATTCTTCAGGGAAGCAATATATACTATCAACTGAAAGTTCTAATAAAAATGGAAGAAACTCTTGTAAATCTAATAGGATTTTTCTTTTCTTCCTGGGGACATAAAATTTCAATAACAAATCACAACAAATAATGCTTTTGTAAGGTTATGTCATGCTCTGGGACATGAATAAGCATAAGCATAAGCATAAAAAGGAGATGTGTAGAATCTGTAGATTTATTTTGATTCCTGCCTAAGAGAATGCAAAATCATTCTTTTCTAATTCCAGCAAAGCAAGAAAGGAAAAGTTTTACTCAAATTTTTCTCTTAGTCTAACTTCCAAAGCCAGTCAGGGAAAAAGAAGAAATTATACAACAATTATTTCCATTATTACAATGCAACATTTTTGAACTGTTAGAAAATTAGAAAGAAGCAGACCTTGCTTTAGCTGTATCACAAAAGTACGTCATCAATTTCCTGTAATGACATACCTAGATAATTTAAATGATAGAACTTTTATATACTTTATGAAAATAGAATTCCTTATGAGGCCAATTTATGATGAATTAGAATGCAACATCTTTTATGAAGATCATTTAAGAGGAGCCACATAGAAGACAGTATCAGAGTAGGCAGACAGGGCTCAATCTCTCACAAAAACAATGGAGAATGGGCCAAGAGCTATTTAAGAGACTTGCTTAGGGAGTCAGCAGACCAAGTCAGTGCTGCACAACTCCCAGGAGGGCAAGGGGCAGAGAGATGAAGAACCCGAAACAATAAACATGGGTTTACTAACGCCAGCGGTGGCTGGAAAGAGCTGCCACCACCCACCCTCAAGACATTAAGCCTGGATAGAACCCCTGGCTCACTGCAGCTAACTGAGAGGAGAACAGCCCTCTTCCTCCCTGTCAGCTATTACAGAAGAAGAGGGAGGGTGAGTTGGAGAGCCTCTCTCCATTGAATTTGGCCAGCAGAGCCTTATTTGAATCTCAGCTCTGGCCAGACCCGAAACTCAGGAAAGCAAGGTTACCGGAAACACCTCCATGGAAAGGTTTGCTGATGAGCACCATCTGCTGGGTTGCCAGTAAATTGCAGGGAGAAAAACTGCTTTTATGTTTCTCTTTAGCCCCCCCCCAGCCCTGAGAGAAAATCTGTGCCCCATATAGTGAATGTCTGGCTCCATTTTGATAACTTAAGTGGGCAATTTTAAAGACTTAAAAGCTGTGTGAGGAAAAAAACCCACTAGGCAAGAAAGAGAAATTGACCATCAGAGTGAATTAGCCAACATATTCAGATGTCTAGACATCAGGAAAAAAATAAAAGTCGTACTAGGAAATAGGAAGATATGCCCCAGCCAAAGGAACAAACCAAATATCCTGAAGAGATACAATTAACCAATGATAATCACACAAATTTCCTTAATAAATTCAAAGAATTGAAAGAAAATATGACTAACAAGATGAGATAAAGAGATAAAGGATATTAAGAAGACATTGGGTGAGCATAAAGAAAAATTTGAAAGCCTGCAAAGAAAAATAACAGAGCTTATGGGAATGAAAGACATTGTAGATGAGATTAAAAATACATTAGTGGCACATAACAACAAATTTGAATTGATAGAAGACAGAATTAGTGATTTTGAGGACAGAACATTTGAACTCGAAAAAGCAGGAGAACTGAAAGAGAAGAATGGAAAAAATGGAACAGGGTCTCAAAGAATTGAATGATAACACAAAACACACAATCATACACATTATTGGTGTCCCAGAAGGAGAAGAGAATGGAAAAGAAGCCAAAAGAATATTTGAGGAGATAATGACTGAAAACTTCCCATCCCTTGTGAAAGACATCAATATCCAAGAAAGACAAAGCACCCCAAACAGAATAAATAAGAATGCACCTATCAGACACCTACTATTCAAAATGACAAATATTAGAGATAGAGGATTCTGAAAGCAGCAAGAAAAAAGCAAAGAATCACATATAAACGAATCTCCATTAGATTAAGTGCCAACTTATCATCAGAAACCTTGGAAGCAAGAAGAAAGTGGTATCATGTATTTAAGGTACAGAAAGAAAAAACTGCCAGCCAAAAATTCTGTATCTGGCAAAACTGTCCTTCAAAAATGAGGGTGGCATTTATCCTCATTTTTTTGTTTGATGTCTCACAGACAAACACTGAGAACATATATTACCAAAAGACCAGAATTAAAAGAGATATTAAAGGGAGTGCTTCAGCCTGAAAGGAAAAAACAAGGGCGAGAGACTTTGATAAGAGTGTAGAAGTGAAGAATATTAGGAAGGGTAAATTAATGGGTAAAAAGATAATAGTAAGATATGATAACTAAAAGCCAAAGGACAAAATTACAAAGTAATGCCTTTACAGTAGTAACATTGAATGTTAATGGTTTGAACTCTCCAATCAAAAGATACAGACTGATAGAATGGATAAAAAATATGAGCCATCTATATGCTGTCTACAAGATACCTCAGATGTAAGGACACACCAGGTTGAAAGTGAAACATTGGAAAAAGATATTCCACTTAAACAGTAACCAAAAAAGAGGTAGAGTAGCAATACTAATATCAAAGAAAATAGATTTTAAGTGAAAAATTGTTGTAAGGGATGAAGAAGGTCTATGAATTAATAAAAGGGGCAGTTCACCAAGAAGGAATAACTATAATAAATAATTATGCATCTAACCTGAGCGACCCAAGATACATGAGGTACACACTGGCAAAACTGAAGGGAGAAATAGATGGCTTTTTGATGATAGTTGGAGACTTTAATACACCACTCTCAGTAGTGGCTAGAACACCTAGACATAGGATAAATAGAGAGCTTGCATAGTATGATAAATGAACTAGACCTAAGACATTTATAGAGCTTCACACCCCAAAACAGCATGATATACATTCTTTTCAAGTGCTCCTGGATCCTTCTCCAGGATAGACCATAGGTTGGGTCAAAAGATAGACCTGATTAAGTTTTAGAAGATTGATAGTATACAAAACACTTTCTCTGATCATAAAGTAATGCGTCTGGAAATCAGTAATGGGTGGAAAAAGGGAAAAATTATAAATATATGGAGATTAAACAGCACACTCCTAAATAATCAGTGGATCAAAGAAGAAATTGTAAGAGAATTCAGTAAATATCTTGAGACGAATGAAAATGAGAACACAACATATCAAAACCTATGGGACACCACAAAGGTCATGCTGAGAGGGAAATTTATAGCTCTCAATGCTTACATTAAGAAAGGAGAAAGAGTTAAAATTGAAGATCTAACTGTACACCTTGGGGAACTACTTAAAAGAATAGCAAACTAATCCCAAACCAAGCTGCAAGAAAGAAATACTAACAATCAGAGCAGAAATCAATGAAATCAAGAAAAAAATAGAATCAACAAAAGCAAAAGTTGGTTCTTTGAGAAGATAACAAAGGCGAGAAACCCTTAGCTAGACTGATAAAGAAAAAAAGAAGATGCAAATAAATAAAGTCATAAGTGAGAAGGGGAATATTACACTGACCCCGTAGAAATAAAAGATATCATAAGAGGCTAGTATGAACAGATATACACTAACAAACTAGAAAATATTGATGAGATAGAAACATTCCTAGAATCACATGAACAACGTACACTGAACCTAGAAGAAACAGAAGACCTCAACAAACCAATCACAAGTAAAGAGATTGAAACAGTCATCAAAAACCGCCCAAAGATGAAAAGCTCAGGACTAGATGCCTTCACAGGTGAATTCTACTAATCCTTCAAAGATGATCTAAAACCAGTCTTGCATACACTCTTCCAAAAAACTAAACAGGAAAGAATGCTACCAAATTCATTCTATGAAGCCATCATCACCTGTACCAAAACCAGTCAAAGGTACTATGAAAAAGAAAAGTGCAGACCAATATCTCTAATGAATATAGATGCAGAAATCCTCGACAAAATACTTGTAGACAGAATCCAAAAGCACATTAAAATAATTATATACCATGATCTGATCGGGTGAGTTTTATCCCAGGTATGCAAGGCGGTTCAACACAAGATGATCAATTAGTGTAATAAACCACATGAATAAATTGAAGAGGAAAAATCATATGATTCTCTTAATTTATATAGAAAGGGCATTTGACAAAATACAGCCTCCTTTATTGATAAAAAACCCTCCGAAAGATATGAATAGAAGAAGCTTTCTTAATATAGTAAAGTGCATATGTGAAAAATCTACAGCTAGCATTGTACTCAATGGTGAAAGACTGAAAGCTTTCGCGCTGAGATCAGGAACAAGACAAGGATGCCCACTGTCACCACTGTTATCCAGTATTATGCTAGAAGTTCTAGCTAGAGCAGTTAGGCTAGACAAAGAAATAAAAGGCACACAAACATGAAAGGAAGAAGTGAAACTTTTACTAGTCACTGATGATGTGATACTCTTATCTAAAAAAATCCTTAAGGTCCACAGTACAAAGCTACTAGAACTAATAATTGAGTTCAGCATTCAGAGGCGGGATATCAGATTTATATGCAAATATTAATAGCGTTTTTATATGCTACTGATGAGCAATCACAGGAGGAAATCAGAAAAAAAAATATTCCATTTATAATAGTGACTAAACGTATAAAATATTTAGGAATAAGCTTAACCAAGGGGACATAAAGGACCTATATTCAGAAACCTACAAAACATTACTGAAAGAAATGGAAGGAGACTTAAATGAATGGAAGGACATTCCGTGTTCATGGATTGGAAGACTAAATATTGTGAAGATGTCAGTTCTACCCAAACTGCTTTATAGTTTCAATGCATCCCAATAAAAATCCCAACAGCCTTTTTTGCAGAAATGAAAAAGCCAATTATCAAATTTATTTTGGAGATAGGAGGCCCCAAATCGAAAAAAAAATGTGTTAAAAAAGAATGAAGTTGGAGGACTCTTTACTTCCTGACTTTAAAGCATTTTATTTAGATACAGTGGTAAAAACAACAACAACAACAACAACAAAAAAAAACAGCATGGTACTGGCATAAAGACAGACACACTGACCAATGGAATCTACTAGAGAACTCATAAATAGATTTCTCACATCTACAGTCAAGTGATTTTTGACAAGGCTGTCAAGCCCTCTTGGCTGGGCCAGAACGGTCTGTTCAACAAGTGGTGCTGGGAGAACTGCATATCCATCTCCAAAAGAAAGAAAGAGGACCCCTATCTCACACATTATATAAAAGTTAATTGAAAATGAATCAAGGACCTAAATATAAAAAGTGACAACCATAAAACTCCTAGAAGAAAATGTAGGAAAACATCTTCAAGATCTTGTGGTACGGGGTAGTTTGTAAATCCTTAAACACTAAGCTCGAGCAAAAAGAAAAAAATAGATAAATGGGACCTCCTCAAAGTTAGGCACTTTTGTACTTCAAAGGATTTTGTCAAAATGGTGAAAAGGCAGCTGAGTCAATGGGAAAAAATATTTGGAAATCCTATATATGATAGAGGTTTAATATGCATGATTATAAAGAGACACTACAACTCAACAATAAAAAGACAAACTACCCAATTAAAAAATGGGCATAAGACTTGAATAGACAATTGTCCAGAAAAGAAATACAACTGGTGAAAAAACACATGGAAAAAAAATGTTCAACATCACTAGCAAGCAGGGAAGTGCAAATCACAACTACCATGAGATATCATTTTCACACTATTAGAGTGGCCATTATTAAAAAGTCAGAAAAGTGTAAGTGTTTTAGAGGTTGTAGAGTGATAGGAACACTTATTCACTGTTGGTGGGAATGTAGAATGGTACAGCCATGGCGGAGGACTATTTGGCAGTCCCTATGGAAGTTGAATATAGACTTGCCATGTGACCTGGCACAGGTCACATATATACCACTATATATGGTATATATACACATAATATATACCACTATTAGGTTCATACCCAGGAGAACTGAGAGCAGTGACACAAAGATGTCTGAGCCCTGATGTTCATAGCCGACTTATTCACATTTGCCAAAAGATGGGAACAACCCAGGTATCCACCAAATGATAAATGGGTAACAAATTGTGGTGCATACACACGATGGAATATTATGCAGCTGTAAGAAGAAATGAAGTTGTAAAGCATATGACAACATGTATGAACCTGGAGGACATTATGTTGAGTGAAGCAAGCCAGACACAGAAGGATAAATAAAGTATGATTGCGTTATTATGAACTAATTATATTGTGTACACTCATGGAGTTAATAATTAGTATATAGTTGACCAGCAAATTGAATGAGGGTAGAGAATTGAAAGCTGAGAATTAATCTGTGCAGAATTGGTAAAAAAAAAAAAAAAAAAAGTTTGTTTATAAATCTTTGGAAATGAATAGATATGGTGAAAGCACATCATAGTGTTTGTAACTAGCAGAGCTGTTTCATGGATATGACAGTGGTTGAAAGGGAAAGTCTAAGGACATGTATAGTACTAGAAGGAAAGCCAAAGAATGTAACATGGGATTGTGTAACATAGTGAAACCTAATGTGAAACATGAATTTGGGAAATATTGTATATGTAAGACTTTTTTACAAAATGTAAATACTTGTAGACAAAGTGGTCTTGAAATAAATGTATGGTTCATCTCATAGATACATTTATCTATCATGTGACTTTCATAGATTGGTTATGTTACTCGCCATTGAAGATTTGAGAATATTATTTTTTAAGTGATTTTGCTAACAATTTAATGGGAAAACAGTTATTGAACAAAATTAAAATTACCATTACCAATTGTAATAAATATTGTGAAGGAAAATTTCTGCCAGAGTGCATAAAAGAGGAACCTAAATTAGTTTAGAGATAAGGGTTAGGATGATTAGGAAATGCCATTCTGAGGCAATGAATTTAATATGAAGAATACAGAACTGTGATCCAGTAGAATATTTTAGGAGAGTTATATGGGAGAGGAGCAGGGAAAGTTTTCCAGGAAGTGGGTATAGCAGAAGGTCGTGAAATGTCCTAAGGAGATCTGATTATATGAGTTAAATCATGTTCATAGTGTGTATCAGTTAGCTTTTGCTGCATAAGAAACCATTCCAAAGCTAAGCATTGAAAAACAATAACTTTTATTTAGATCGTGATTCCATGGGATGGAAATTTGGACTGTGTTCAGCCTGGCAGATTTTTCAGGATTTGTCTGGATTCATTCATAAGTCTTGAGTGTGCTGCCAGGTACGTTGGGGGCTCATTGGAGAAGAACTGCCTTGGCTCAGATGCTCGTCTGTGCTCTCCACATGGAATGTTTCTTCACCGCCCACCCTGGGATTGTTTACTTGGCAGCATAGCAGGGTTCCATGTGGAAATGTGCAAGCCTTCTTACATACCAGGGCTAAGAACCACCGGCGTCTGTTATCCCAGATCCTGTTGGGCAACTTAAGTCACAAGAGCAGCCTAGATTCAGGGACTGGTGAAATATACTCCAGCTTTTCATGGAGCACCTAGAAAGTTAAATTGAAAAAGGAGTGGATACAAGCAGATGTGGAGAATCTGGGACAGTTGTGCAATTCATTTTGCACAGTTAGAAATGCCAACTAAGAGATATGAATTGTCCTGTTTAGTCTATAAATTCAATATTGCTTTAACTGGAGAATTAAGGGATTTTTCATATTTGATTTTAAAATTCACAGGGAAGAATAAATATCCTAGAATAGATAATGGCAGTTCTAAATTGAAATGATAAGAAAAGGATACTTGCCCTTCTAGTTTTCAAGAAAAATCATAACCCAGTACCCAGTAAGTACATATCTAGGTATAAACCCAAGAGAGTTGAAAACATATGTCCAAAAAGATGTGTACCCAAAATTTCATAGCAGCATCATTACTAATAATCCTAAAGTCGATAAAACCCAAATGTCCATCAACTGATGAATGGATAAAACAAAATATTATACTCCATCCAGTGAGGTGTGATTTGGCCATAAAAAGGAATGAAGTATTGATATATGCTCCAACATGGAACCTTGAAACATTGTGCTTAGTGAAAGAAGCCAGTCCCAAAATGACAAATATCGTTTATTTCCGTTTGTACAAAATGTCTAGCATAGGCAAATCCAAAGAAATAGAACACTTATCCCTTGTCTCCAGGGCTCAAGGTAGAGCAGAGCAAATGGGAACTGACTGCTAATGGGGTTTCTTTTTGGAGTTACAAAATGTTCTGGAATTCATGCTGATGCACAGATTTTTGAATTATCTCTGTAAATCTGCTATATATACAACAAAAAAAGTAAAATTAAAAACTGGAGAAATTAAGACAGCTTAGGAGCCTTGGAATATAGAAAAATAGATTATTGGTATAGAACAAAGGAGACAAAAACCGGCCTTAGCAGATATAAGAACTTGACATCTAAGTGAAAAGGAGTAACAAACCTGTGGATAAAAATAGTATTGAGGTTGAAGGAAATAATAAAATAACCTGTATGTTACAGTAATCAAGGAAATCATTCCCAAACAGATTCTGACCCCGTGTGAACTGAGACGGTGTCTTAAGCCCCAAAGCACGCGCTATTGCTTGTAAGTCTGCAGGCGAGGTCAGCTGCAGAGTTAGTTTGGCTTGGCAGGGCTCATGCGTCCGCCTGGCTGACTGAGGTTGGGTGCTCTTACATATTTGAGATTCCACTGTAAGTAAGCTGGCACTTAATTGGGACCACTGAGCATTTCTCTATGCCTCTGGCAGGCTAGCCTGAATTTGTTCACATGCTAGTGGCAGGGTTTCAGAAGTGTGAGAAATCGCACAGGGAATCGCAAGGCCAAGTCTGAAAACTGGCACATCATCACTTGTCTTTTAGAAAAGAAATCATAAGGCTATTCCAGATTCAGGAGCTGGAAAGAAAAACTTGATCTCTAGATAAGAGGCACAGCAAGGACGACACAGGTAGGGATTTAGAATTGGGGACCTTATGCCAACCAGTTAATCATATCCCACAGCTCAACAATTCTGCATTTAGTTCTTTGTCTTAGAGCAGAAGTCTTGAAACCAGGGGCTGCTTGTTCACATGTTTTCAAAGTAGAAATGTGCAGATAATTCTGAAGAAATCAATTCCCACTCTGCCTCCAGATGTTCTCTTTCCTGAGGCTTTCTCCGAAGATGTCTGTGATCCCCCCAAACATCCTGCCATAGTAGAAAACTTGACCTTCACTGCTCTTGACAGACCTCATCAAACTACATTGCTATGGCATTTAAGAAAAGAGGGATTATTCATTCCAAATGCTAGATTCTGGGAAGCCTCCTTAGTGAAAACTCCAAATTACAGGCTTCCTAGTCTTATGGGTATTTCTGTTAAGAGTGAAGCTTGGGGGCGGATGTGGCTCAAGTGCTTGGGCATCCGTCTGCCATATGGAGGGACCTGGGTTCGATCCCTGGGACCTCCTGGTAAAATAAAATTAAAGAAAAACAAGAGAGTGAAGCTTGGTCCTGTTTAGATGTTCTGATTCCAGGAAAAAGAAATGAATTGAGAGGCCAGCTACACTGATTCTTTTCAAGGTAGCTTTCCTTTTTTTGTAGTTACCAGATTTTCATGATGCATGTACATTTGACGAAACCCAGAGATAAAAGTTTACATGCTGTCTTTCAGATTCACTGTGCTAATAACATTCAAGTGGAAATTAGCGTCTAGCTTAAAAATGAAATGTGAAGTAGATACCCAGTTACAGTCAGCCTCTAGATGTAGGGGTCTACAGAAGACATGTCCAGCTTGGTGGCGGCCCTGCTTTCTTCGCTCGCATCCCCATCATTTACCAACCTGCCCTACTCCCTCTCAGCAGCAGACTTCCTTTGCTTACAGCAATTTGGCCCTCAGCCTGGCTCTTCAATTCTTGATTTCTCATTCCCCTGACATCCTCAGCAGCGCACTCTCACATCACCCAGTTCTACCCCTAGATCCCGAGCAGTTGACGTTGGAGGATTCTCATTTACACCATCCATGTCGCCCCTAAGCAAGTCTGATCAGTGACTGTCCTTAGGTAAGCTGTGTGGTCCTCATCCATACCCCATCTCCTGGCCAGGGCTGGCATAATCCAAGGGTCCATACATATTTGCTGAAAATCAAGTAATGGCCCCAGGGCATCAGAGTTTGGCATCATTCTGCCCATTTATGAGGCAAGCCCAGGATATGGGAAGGATTTGCTGACCTGCTATCAGTATTCAATTAGAAGCTTAAGTACATATTTCTCTGTGACTGAGTGACAGATTAATCAATAAAGCATATCTCTGTGATGGACAGAAAAGCATTTTCCCCCATAAAGCATTACACGACTTCCCCTGTATTGAAAATAATCCATTTAGCTTAAACAATCTATATTTAAGATAACAAGACTAAGTTGCTCCTGGACTGTTTAAGTTTGCCAAAGGGCTGCTGATGCAAAGTACCAGAAAAGGGTTGGCTTTTATAAAGATGATTTATTTGGAGTAAAAGCTTATAGGTCCGAGGTCCTGAAATATCCAAATTAAGGCATCAGCATAGATGCTTTCTCAAAAAGTCAGCTGCATGCAGCAAAGCCACATGTTCACCGATCTCTGCCGAGGTCCCTGCCTTGCCCTCCAGAGTCTGTTGTCTCCTGGAGCTCAGCTGAGGGCAACCAGGCTTGGGGCTTGTGTCTTCCCAGGCTTCCTCTATAAGTCTCGACTTCTCTGCTTTCTTCCCGAGTTCAGCTGGAAGCTTATCAGGCATATGGCTCTTCTCTCCCTGGGCCTCAGCTCTTTGAGCCTCTTGGGGGCTTCTTGCAGTGCAGCCGTGGGCAAAACTGGAGTCCTTTCTCTCATATGGCGGGATCAAACATGGCGGCCCCCTTTTTCTGTGTCTCAGTTTTTATCAGACCCAGCGAGAGGGGGAGACTCGACCTGAGGCATGCCTTGCTGACTATTCCAACTGAATGGGTCTCACAGCCATACGAATGGATTATTTCACAGCATAATCATTCTCTTTTGGGGATTCATGAAATAATTTCAAACTGTCACATGGACTTTGCCGTCTTGAGAAATGAGAAAATAAATTGTGTACTCGTGATTACGTTTTTAATATTGCTCTTATCAAGAACAGCAATTCTAAAGGTTCTTTTCGGTTCTGTTATTTACTTATATATTTTGCATGTGTAATATCACAAAATAGTATCTGATTACTTTATTTGCTACTATACATACATAAGTGGCAACAAAATTAATATATATTAAGAAGAACATAAATTATATTCCTGCCTCAAAATATTGACCAAAGTATCTGAGTAATAAGTTCCCTGTTATTATTTTTCCATTTACTGTGCTCTGTCTTCCAAATTCTCTGCAGAATGTCTGTATTACATTTACAATAAAAATACTATTTTATATGGTTTGACTTTTGAAAATGGTGTAGATAAAACACTAAAGGCGATCATCAGAAGAGGAGTATTAAAAAGAATGGAGGGGAAGCGGCTGTGGCTCAATCAGTAGGGCTCCCGTTTACCATATGGGAGGCCCCGGGTTCGGTTCCCAGGACCTCCTGGTGAAGGCAGGCCCACCTGCACGGCGTGGTTAGCTGACCCAGCGAGCACAAGCAGCAAGGGGGGGATAAATGAATAAATAAATAAAATCTTAAAAAAAAAAAAAAAAAAAAAAAAAGAATGGATATTCTTCAGGACCAAGGACTTTGGGATATGTTAGTGATAAAATCAGATTTTGATTTTAACAATTAATGGAATACCAAATATTCCTGACTACGCTGTAGGAAAATCCCTGCTTCTGTGTTTACTATCCCCACAGTTTCCATGGTTCATGATTGTAATTAATTTAGATACTCAAGACAACTTCCGTTGTTTTTATGTCATTTAATTTGTTTTATTTTCAAGGGCAAATAGAGCAGTAGCTTACTTTTTTAAAAAGGGTGAAAGCTTTAAACTATATATGTAGGCTCTGCTCTATAAAATTAATTTAAAAATTGTGGTTCATCACTCTCTATCAAAATCTCAGCAGGCTTTTTTGCCTAAATTGACAAGCTGATTCTAAAATTTGTACGGAAAGGAAAAGAATCCAGAATAACCAATGTGATCTCGAAAAAGCAGAACAGATTTGGAAAACTTACACTTCCCTATTTTAAACTTTCCTGTAAAGGTACAGTAAGTGAGACAGTGTGACCCAGACATAGGGATAGAAATATAGATTGATGGAATAGAAGAGTCCAGAAATGAACCTTCATATTTATAGTTAATTGATTTCTATAACAAGATACAGCAGTTCAATGAGGAAAGGATAATGTTTTCCATCAACTGTGCTGACATAGTTCAATGCAAAAAGATGAATTTCAACTCTTACCTCAAACCAGATACAAAAAGTAAAATGTGTGGAAGATATAAATGTAAGAACTAAGATTTTTTAAACTTAAAAAAATATTGGAGAAAATCTTAGAAACTTGAGTTAGGCAAACATTTCTTAGATATGACATAAAAAACACCATCTATAATGTAAAACAATTTATAAATTGAACCTTCTTCATCAAATTTTAAAAATATAATAAACTTTTGCATTTCAGTGACACCGTTAATAAAAAAGGCAAGGCAAAGACTAGGAGGACATATTTGCAAATTATATTACTAATAAAAGTCTTGTATCTAGAAAATATAATATAAAGAACTCTTACAATTTGATAAGAAGGAATTCCAATAAAAATGGCAAACTATTTGAATAGACATTCTCCTAAGAATATATTAGAATATCTAGTAAGTTCATGAAAGATAGTAAAGTCATTAGGGAAATTCAAGTTCACGCTACTAGAATGGTTATCATCAAAAAGAGGTAATGACAAGTGTTGGCATGGAGGTGGAGAAATTGGAAGCCTTACTCATTGCTGGTGAGAATATGAAATAGGGCTGCTACTGTGGGAAACAATTTGGTGATTCTTCAAAACTTTAATCATAAATATCCTTTATGAAACAGCAGTTCTACTCTTAGGTAAATATCCAAGAGAAATGAAAACATATGCCCACAAAAAATTCTTTTACACCAAACGTCATAGCAGTATTACTCGTAATAGCCAACAAGTGGAAACAAACCAAATCCCATCACCTGATGAATGGATAAATAAATATGGTAAATCCATACAATGGAATATTATGCAACCATAAAAATGAACGATATTCTGGTCTATGCTACAACATGCAATAGCCTCAAAAACATTATGCTGAATTCAAGAATTCACACAATAGACCATCTATTAGATGAATTCATTATATGAAATGTCCACAGTAGGTAAATCTATGGAGACAGAAAGTAGTAGACTAGTGACCGGAGTTGAGTGTGGGAACATTGGGTGCTGCCTGTGAAGAGAACTTTTGGAGTAAAGGCAAGGTCATAAAATCATATTGTGCTGATAATTGCACAGCACTAAAAATTTGCTGAGGGTCATTAAATTTAAATTTCAAATGGGTTCCTTTATGTTATGCAAATATTACATCAACCCAGCTCTTGAAAATTGTACTTTGGACAGCAAAAGAATTTGATATTCAAAGAATTGGTAAATTGGCCTGGATGGCTATTACAGATCTTCACCACATCTTCCTCAAGCTGATTGGGGGAAGTTTCTCTGAATGCTGCCCCTGCCCCAGGGGATTTTCTCAGATTGTTCAGATTCCCTTCATTGATGGGGGAACCTGATGACCTTGGGAGGCTGCATCCCAGACCTTGCTGCAAAGCCTTTGGTGGGTTTGATTCAGACCTGGGCAGGGCTCCTGCTTCTCTGCTTCCTGCTATGGTAGAGAAGAGAGATTGGCAGGAAGGAGTCAAGAAGAGGACAGGATCTTTAGAGCCAAGGGCAGGAGAAAGCTAAACTTCAGGTGTGGCCTCCAGGGGCAGAAGGACCTTCTCTCCGACTACCTCCTGCTTTCACGAGAACTCCAGAGTCCAAATTCTGTTGTAAAGAAGAGCTTTCACCCTGAACACATTCTCTTTCCTTAATCCGTTTCCCATCTTTTGAGTACAAAGTTTTTTTTCCCTAGTATTTTTTATAATGAAAGAGCATTAAAAAATTAAGTGGCTTATTTCCAAGAATTAAAACATTTTTTCAAAACCTTGTTTTTGGACTTGTTTTCTAAGACAAGCAAACCCTTAAGCGTGTCATTCATGTAAGTGTATTTCTCTATGAAAGGCTTCCCTTTGCACACTCTAAACACAAGTTAGTAAATTCAACCCGTGGGATAGCTTTTAAATATGTTTTATACTGATGAACACTAATTAAAAAAACACCAAAAGGACAGTTGGACTAATTTGATGGAGAACTACTTTTTGGAATATTTTTTAGGCATCTAAATAGAGTAGAATTCTTCGACGTGGATAGATTTCTCTATCAAGCCAGTGAGCAATACTGACACATCGGTATCAGAATACTTTCTAAGGCATTAGTAATGAATGGGTTGGGACAAGAATTGGTTCTCTGTGTGGGACAGCTCTGCCTTCTTTACGTGCAATGCTGATGTGTTCAAGCTGTTCAAGGGATTCTGACTAACACTTTAACTTTATGACCAGTGACCTCCTGTTGGTAGCTGGAAATTGGCTCTGGTGGGTGAATTTATGCCACAAAAATTAATAAATACTGCAAATCAGGACTCTCCCCACAGAACTGGCTATTACATTGGAACTATTATAAAATGGCCGATATTTTACCTTTGTTGGACCAAGGAAAACAGTAATTCCGTATCTTTGCTTCAAAACCTTTTTTAGCTCTTTTGACCTCACAACTGAAAAATGCCTTTCAAAAGCAAGTATTGTGGGTGGCAGTTTTTATTCACCTTAACTCAGCCCCCTTCTACGAGTGCCCTAGGGGCAGGCAAAGATTTTTTCCGGTTGATAGAGACAATTTTTGTACTTGGATGCACATGTATAGACTGTCTCTGAAAAAGAAGACAGATGGAGCCAAATCCCCAAATGATTTAACAAAATGAGATGTTTTGGCCTCTTGTATCTGGAAAGCAACAAACCAAAGTAGTGTACTGCATTCACAGGGGTTGAGGGAATCATTTTGCACAGCTATGTGTGTGTGCATTTTGCATCTATGAAAATGACTATAGAGCACATGCTTAAGACTATCAAGGTAGGTGACTTCCATTTTTATTTTTCATACATTTAGATAAGTATTTTGAACGCAAGGGACATAGCTAAAATGTTTTATTTAGACTGAAAATATTTAGTAATGTGGTAGATTGCAGATTATGGTAGGAAAATAGAGTAAATAATAGTGGCTCACTTAGAGGTGGATCTTTGTGATTTAATTAGTGTCATTTCTGATTTTTATTAATTGTATAGTGTTCAGTTCTTATGGATGTAACTAACATGGATTTAACATTAAAAGTAAAACATAGGTAAGCTATCTTGTTTAAAGTACATAAGATTGCTTAAGTATGTTTCTGTTTACATTATGAAATTTCCTAATCAAAGTATATGTATTATTTCAAAAATTTACTTAAATTATACTGTGTCAAAATCAGAGGAACATTGAATACTTCATATGCATTTCTTTTAAGAACGTGGGAAATCTCTTTTAGAATAATTTAATTTTCTCTTAAAAAAAAACTCACGTTAGCTTTGTTTGTCTTTTTTGTGTTTTTTTGGCAGTAGTATCATTTTAAACCCCAAACTGCATTTTCACAGGATATCTAATTTTTTTTTTTTTTTTTGGCAAGTAACATTTTGAATTTGTTCTTCTTGACATCTTTATGTTTATATGCATTTTGTATCCGCCCTATTTCTTTTTTTTTGAAATACAAATGTAACTTTTTGTGTTACAGTTTTTTTCCTTTACTGGATAGTATCTCTCTCTTCTGATTTTTTTTTGCAAACCTGTTGTTTTTGAATTCTCTTTTTTCCCTCTATTTTCCTTCTCACTGTGACCCCAGGAACCAACACAAAGAAAAGCGCAGATGATATAACGAGTAATGACCGTGGTGGAGATGAAGGTATTTTTTTTTTTTTTCCCCAAAGCTCGACCCTGATGCATGATTTTATATCTCTTATCTATATATACTTTTTTTCCCCCATTTCAGCCTGTTTTTCCTCCCTTTATTTAAAACTAGTACACATTAGTGTGCTGCTTTATTTTCTTCTTGTGTGAAGATCACAGTCATTTTTAATCTAAATTACCATGTACATGACTGCAAATCACTTGTGAGAAGAATGATAAAAGTTGTTGATAAAGATACAGTGAGTAATAAAATGCTATTTACAAGGAACTCTGCCTTCTTTTTTTTTTTTTCTTGGTCACTAGAAGAGAAACATGCATGTATATGTTCTTTTCTTTCTTCCAAAGATTATTTTGTAAGTTATTGTTGTATTTTGGAACTTTGGTCTTCTTAATTCTTTCTATAAACTGCAGACATTTGGGACAACTCAGTAGAACTTTTTTGGGAGCTCGCATTTCATTTTTTTCTTTTACAAACATATTGATTCCAAAATAAGTTGTTCTGTCTCACAGTGAAGTACATCAAAAAGTGTTTTAATGAGATGTTGTTGTTTCTTTCAGGACTACCTTTTAGCAGCATTTAAGGAGAAAAAAAAATAGGGATTTCTAAGAATTGAAAAGGTCAAAAGGCTAGTTATATGCATCTTTCTTTTCATACCATGACTATTTTGAAAGCATTTTTCTCCCCGAAATATTTTGCTGCTATGGTAAGTTTCTTCTTGAAGTATCCCAAATTGCTTGACAAATTATCAACTCGAAGGAAGTGAATTTTTATTTTTTCATTTTTTTTTAAGTCAGAAGGTTTGTAGAATCTAAGCAGACTTCTAGCACATTATATTCTGGGTCTTTAGTAGAGTAAATGTTTGTTTTTGTTTTTGTTTTTTTTCCAATGGAAAACAAAAACTAAAATACCTTTGCTTGTTGAGAAGCCTCTCTAGGAGAGAGGTAAAAGCACATTCCTTCAGCCCCCATCTGGGTAGCCAAGTACGTGGAACTCCATTTATTTACCTTAAAAGATGAAGGTCCTCGATGAACCCTTAGTTCTGTGGTTGAAAGGCAATTTAAACCCAGAAAGTGAGTGGTGAATTATCCTTGTCAGCTTAACTTCCCTGAAAGTGCCTTTTTAAAAAATCAGTTGCTTGTTTTTGCTGCCCTTTTTGATTTCTGCCATAAATCAACTGCTTCCCAAGAAAATAGATTTTGCTAACATTGCTTTCAAGCCTGGTCTTTTCCTTAACATTATTTCTTTACTGAGCCTGAAGTTCAGAGGACTGTCACTCTCAAATAGCTCTCTAAAATAGTGTTAGGATATCATCTATACCCACTCCTTAGGCAAAGGTGTCAGAATGCCTGCCACTTCATCAGCATTCAAGAGCAAACAAAACCCAACCATTCTTACTGTTATAAATTTCATCTTGCTCTGCTTTCTCCTTTTAATATATTTCCTTTTGATAATTAGGATCTGTTTTCACAGAACTCTCAATCCAACTTTATTACACTTAAAATGCTGTCTAATTTTCGTTTATACCAATAAGCTGTGGTTTTTTATGTTGAATTAACTTGGCATCTGGTTATCACTTCCTCAAGTTCAAGAAAACCATGTCCTATTTTTCATTAAGGTAAGAGATGTTAATATAATATTTTCTCCAAGGGACCTCCTTAAACAGGCATTTAAAAGCTCTGCTTATTCTTTTTCCACAATTCTGTAGCCAACATCCAGTAATGGCGAAATAAACAAGGATATAGATCCAGACAGGACCCGGAAAGAGGCAGTGGATTGTGGGAAGCGGCACTGCACATTCAGCTAGCTGGTAGTTAAAAAAATTCCATGTAGTTTGTGTTCAATGAAGGACTAATAAAAAGAGTTGTATGCTAGAATTTAATTTCATATGAGCAAATAGACTCAATATCAACAGACTGATGGGAAGCTTGACGCTCTTTTCTGTACTTTACTGTGAACAGTGCATGGTAGAATTTGTGGGTTTCTCCTTTCTGTATGCTTATGGTCGCACGCAAGGAGTGAGTTCGAGGTAATGAGTCATTCTTTAGTAGCCGCCATCAAAACAAAGGTAGTTTACTTGCTCAAAATTTTAAAAGTTCACTGTGAATTGGTGTGTGGGAAGGTTATTGAAGGAATAAGTGAAAATAATTCTGCATGGATACATGCAGTTCAGTTTGATAACATACAGGTATTTACACATTCTTATCCAAAAGTAATTGAGGTTACTCTCTTTAAACATTGAATATGGTCCAAATCGTGGATTAGGCTGGTTCGTTCATTTCCTTTGACTTTTCAGAAAACACACGCCATAGATTGCCTCCAAATTTCTATCATAGTCCATTGCAAAATATTGTTTTTGCATCTTTGTTAGTTAAAATAAAAACAATATTAAGAGTATATATTGGTTGCATATGATGGAAATTTTTATTCTCTGTGAAAACATAAATCATTTAAATAATTTCACCTAGAGTTTAGAGTATTTTACCATTTTTATTACGTGTCTTTCCTATTTTTTTTTTTTTTCATTCAAATATGTTGGGATGTTACTGCAATCAGTAAACTAGAGGAAAGATACTTATATGGACTTAAAACATATTTCTGTTGTGTTAATTTTTAGTCATTTATTTGGTTAAGTCATCATCTGTCCTCTAATGAGAGTTTATAGTTTTACCACTGCTTTGATGTTTTATTTTTAAGTTGAGATGATTCTATACATACTCACTTTTGACTTAAGATAACAGTTGTATTAAAAATCAATTATAATTTTCAAGTTGATTTTATACTTAGATAATGAAAATTTATATTTTGTAATGGATGTTCTGTACTTCTTCAATTCAAATCACCATCAAGAGTTTCAGAAATATTTAGGAAAAAAGTGTCTGAATTTTTTTATATTTTAGTATTTTATACATGTACATAAGTTTACACATGCATACATATTACTCAAAGTTTCTGTATGCTTCTCCAGATATTTCTAGGAATAGAAGTCAGTGACAGCATTGACCTAAAGGCTTATATTATACATAATCATAAATGTGATGACTTCTCCTGAAAAGTAGTGCAATTAATGAACGTCTGACCTTTATTAGCATCAATCAGTTTGATTCTTTATTGTATTTTCCTTACTTGACTTTCCCCCTCAGATATCCATGATCAGAACAGTAAGAAGCCAGTTATGGTATATATCCATGGTGGATCTTATATGGAAGGAACTGGCAATATGATTGATGGAAGCATTCTGGCAAGCTATGGAAATGTCATCGTTATCACAATTAACTACAGGCTGGGGATTTTAGGTAAGTGATGGATCACCTCATTTAAATGGCATTGCAAGAGGCAATGATGAAAGGATGTGTTGTAATTTGAAGGGATTGTTTGATTTGAATGGTATCACTCTATTTCCTCAGATTTCTGCTTTACAGAGCTCACTTTATGCCATTGAATATGTTTGTTCCTTCAGAATCAATTATAACCGTGTTCTTCTTAATAATTTCATGTGGCATAGCCTCATTTACAATTTTTAATTCCTGTGTTTTGTTTTTTTAAATTTTGTTAAACTTGAATCCCTCCTTAATTAAGTGCAGATTTTACCATCAAATTAAAGTTGTTTTACTCTAAAAGCACTTTTCTTTCTTTGGGCTAAATGAGTGTTTTGTTTTTGTTTGTAGACAAAGCCGTATATAATGACAATGTGCTGGATAATTTAATAGTTGATAAGAGCCATAGATGTTAGCTTTCTTGCCAAGTTGTGCTTGCCAAGGTGTGTAGGTGTATTAATTAGTCTGTTGTGTGTAGGAAAGTATTTTTTATCAAGTTCCTTAACTGATTATTTGTGTATTTTGCATCTTGAAAAACTTCTGTGTGCCTATATTGCCATTGAATTTGTATGCCATGAAACATCTTTTATTTCAGTATTATTTCATTTTATGATTTGTAGTTAAAGAACACTGGTTCTACTTTTCTTTTGGTGCTTAGTTCATTTTCCCCTAATTGCGGGTTGGAAAATTACACATTCTGGGGGTAAGATTTCAAAATTCACTGTCTTTAATGGTTTTGCCTACTGTTGTGTTCTTCATGAATAAAATTTCAGGCCAATTAAAAAAACTTTAGTTTTCAAGGCAAAAATGCATTTAATTGGTGCATGAAATTGAGTTTTTAACAGTGTGGCTCTGAGAGAGAGATGAATTTGATACAATGTGGTTATGGTAAAATATAAACAAATAAATTGCACTAATTGAGCTATATCAACCAAAAAATAAGGCTGAAAATATTTTCTTCAAACAGATAAATATTGCCAAGGATATTTTATTTTGAAGTTGATATTTTATTTTGAACATTTTTATTTATTTATATGTGAAAACATTAACCTACAAAAGATGCTCAGTAGTGGTGATTATACAAATGTATTTTTAATTTAGGGATGTTGATTGCAAAACTTCCCCATATATTGGTGAAATTGTACCGTTTGAAGCATGATAAAGGACTCAGTTTCATATAGGTGTTTTTTTTTTTTCACTAAAACAAACAAAACAACTCTTGGTGTCAAGAACCTTATTTCGTTATTTTATTTTATTTTTTTTTTTTCTCGTTGGTTCTATGAGCTAGATCTTTGAGGAACAATTTAAATTACTTTGCATAGAAATAGTTGCATGCCTCTGAGTATTTTTCAGAGGTTTCTGGCAAGCTAGTTTGGCTCCTGGTGTCTGAAATAGGAAATCACGTTTCTTTACCTTTTACAAAAAGAGAGGTGGGGAGAGGAAAAGCCGCATAAGGCACATGACCTTGTCCGTGAGAGCTGTGCATTTCACTGTAGCAGTATCAGCCTGTGGAGGACCATTGGGACAATGTTTTCTGAGTAAAGCACTGGATAATTTAACCAAGAATTGCATTGGTGAAGCAACCGAAATGTTCTTCAGCTGCGTGCATGTGACTTCCCAGGCTGCAATTTCAAACAACTGATGTTTTTACTAAAGCAGAATTGTATTAAGGGTCGCTGCACTGTGATTTCTGACCAGCTTTGCCCCCTGGTGAATTAATACGCTCAAGAATAGACCTCATTTGGTTTTTAGGAAAGGGGAAAAAAATTGCTTTTAGAACTTCTCTCATTGAAAAATTTTAAGTGTCCCTTTTTGTTCCTCAAAGTTAAAAACAAAAATCCCCAAACCCATGGTAAGCTAACTCAGCTTTAATAGTGGGCAGGGAGGAAATAAAAGAGGCGATTTAGCATATCCATGGCAGGCGATTTACATTCCAAGGATGGGCTGCTGAGGAATAGCTGTGAACTGCTAGCAACACTGCAGCCCCCCTTTTATATGAAGGAGAGAAATAGAGAAATGTGCCAGCTTTGCTCTTTATGCAAGGCTAGAGATTTTTAAATGCGATTTAGTTTATCTTTATCGTGGATAATGCATTTGTCATTATCCTCTTGAAAACTTGTGCCGTGTTCACAGTTTGCTTTGAGGAAGTCGCTGTCGATGGTCTTGAAACTGTATTTAATTTTTTGGCCTCCAGATATTTAAAAAAGATGATCCAATACAATGACATGACATGCATTATGTTAATCATCCCAACTAGTGCTTTTAAGAATACACACTTTTTAAAATTATATATATATATATATTTTAAAGGTGCTTAGATTACCTAAATATTACACAGAAGTTACAGGGATTCCCATGTTCTTTCTTTAAATAAAATGTTAACATATTGTTTTTTTTCTTCATAAAGTAACAAATGCCATTTTACTCTCCAACGAATGAAAAAATATTATTTAAGGGTTTTAATTAATTAATTTTTGTTACAGAGAACAATTGGTATTTTCCTATCCAAAAAGAGGTGTTTACCAAAAAAAGGTGAATTATGTAAAGTGTAAACTGGGTGCTGGAGTGAAAAGAGCACAGAGTTTAGATTGCCAAGGACGAATTAGCATTCCCCCTCCACACTGCATTTACTGTACAACTTTGGAAAAGTAAGGTGAATTTTTTGGGTTCTCTTTCCTTAGCTAAACGTGGAATTGGTGATCTCTCCCTAGCCAAGGATATTGTACAGTGTAAAGGTTATCAGTGAGTTCATGGATGTGAAGTTTCCTAATCCATGATTGCCCAGCAGTGTATAGTAGAAGTCAGCATCAACAGATACAGTTTTAATAGTACAGAAAATACAACGATACTACAGTATTAATAGTACACAGCCTAACATGTAATGACTAATATCCATCAAATACCATCATGCAAAGTGAACCACCTCAATTAAAGAGCAAGTACATGACATTTCTAGAAACAAATGAGAGGACTGCTTTCTGAATTACAAACTGTAATCAGGACTGTATGAAACAATGTGGCTAGTCCTGAAGG
This sequence comes from Tolypeutes matacus, assembly GCA_026826555.1. Classification (NCBI taxonomy): domain Eukaryota; kingdom Metazoa; phylum Chordata; class Mammalia; order Cingulata; family Chlamyphoridae; genus Tolypeutes; species Tolypeutes matacus. The sequence continues at coordinate 3,410,029 of JAKSZT010054573.1, forward strand.
GGGCTGGGGTGGCATATAACTTACTCTCCAACCAGGACCCTTTGGAGAAAGACAACAGGTGTTGTTTCTATCCTGTTAATAAAGTGGGATTACCCCAGGTTAACTGGGATGGACCAATGTAGCTCTAAAGTAATTATTTATATCTACCTATGGTTTATCCATTGAATGGCTGTTCAATCTAGAAATCTTTATTTCTACAGAATCCTTCCTTACACAATCACATTTCGTATGTGTTCAGCTGTACACCTTTATCATTAGGAGGGTGTGTAGATCTGAAAACTCTTTTCTTGCTCTAAGCTGCTCATGATAGGATAACTTGAATTCTGTCAAATCTGCCTACCTTTAAATTTTTTATGTGATGAATGTCCAAAGACCTTTGCTGTAAAAGAGAAAGATTCTTACTGATGGGGACAAAGAGATCGTATTTATTTGTGCCCCTCACCCCAAGGAATTTCTCCAAGTTGCATGTCTTTGCAACTTCAGTGGGTTTATTTGATCTCCGTTCAACTGTCCTTTTTAGTTTAGCCCACATTTTAGAACCTTCTTGTTTATACTTATATCCAAAGCCTAATTTTTGCTGAAATAATTGCTGCTTCAAAACTGATCCTACATATATGTTTTTGCTACGATTGTGCTTGCAGTGCGGCTGGCCACAAGTCATTTCACTTGAACCTCTTCACCTTTCCTCGTTGGAAATTAAGGCTGGCAGGAGCTGGGAGTCAGTGACCATCGTATAGTCCGTAAAGGACAGAGCTGTACCCAGGACTAACTGAAGCTTAATCTCCCACTCTTTCCATGGAGACATCACCTCCTGCCTTGTCAGTCAAAGTTAAATATAAATTAGCTAACCTACAGAATGACTTAGGGAACTAAATATGACTTTAGCATCCAGTTTAGTCTGTATAACTACACAAAAATTGTCAGATGCTCTGCAGATCTAGATGCAAAATTATGGTAAGATGCTTCTAGTGTGTTTCACTGTCCTGAGACTGAGTCCTTAATTGATGGAGCCTTTCCATCAAATCACTCTTCATGTGTTCCATGGTGCACACTGGTGACATGAAACCTGACAATGGCATACAAAGCCTTCTGGTTGCCAGAGAACCAAGGCTCTGTCAGAGAGATGGGTGTCTGCTAGTGCGTTTCATGATCTGCTTGCTGCCTCTTGTCTAGAAATGGAGTTAACCGTCTTGGAACTAGTGTTGATTTTAAGGGATTTCTTACCTGACCGCTAGTTCATGGTTTCAAGACATGGTTCTCACAGCTTTATATAATTGACGCATCCAAATATTAAAAAAATAAATGTCAGGAACACCTGCTAATTTCCCCAGTATCCTCGCTATCCTAAAACTTTTCATCTCTGAGAAGATTGTTAAATAGTTTTCCGAAGTTGTCTTTCTCTTCAAGGCCATTAACTGCATAAACCTATTTATTACTTTGACGTAGTTTTGAATACAAGGAAGAAATGATTTGCATTAAAGGCAATCTCTGTCCATAGCAGGAGGGACATTTGAACTAATGTCTTGGTTCTAAGAATGTTCTTCTTGGGATACTGTTCTTGGGATGTCTTGAGCTGTGTGCATGCTGTTTGCACAGCCTGTGTAGTTGCCTTCCTTTTTCTTATCTTCTTACCTGGGTTTGCTTTCATGTGAAATGGAGGTGGGTTGGGATGCGCTTTGAGTCAGCCCTGCAGCTGTAGCCAGAGCTGTTCTACCATTACTCGTTTGATAACTGGGGCTCCGTGTAAGAGCCCATTCGATAAACAGAGTTTGGAATCATTAGAGGAGATAATCAGTAAGGTGCCTCTGAAGGGGGAGAATCTGAAGTCCGCGTTTGGGTATTGGTGTGCTAGCATTTTATATTAGTGAGAATTTAGTGGGCCCCTATAATACATCTTAAGCACAGCTCTTGTACATACAGTACATACATTCTCACCCGAGAGTTAGACACTGCTCATTATTTTGAATCTTCATTGTTTTTAAGCTGTTTTCCCCTTTCTTTGGTTTCCATTTCTTCTGTACTTTATTAAGGATTTTCTTTTAAGTTGCAAATATAACATCTTATTATTATTATTATTTTTTAAGATTTATTTATTCCACCCCCCACCGCCCCCCGTCTGCTCTCTGTGTGTTCTGTGTCTGCTTGTCTTCTCTTTAGGTGGCACCGGGAACCGATGGAGAGTGGGAGAGATGCCCAATCTCTTGCACCACCTCAGCACCCTGCTCTGCTGTGTCTCTTATCGTCTCTCCTCTCTGTCTGTTTTTGCTGTGTGATCTTGCTGTGCCAGCTCTCTGAGTGGGCCAGCACTCCTATGTGGGCCAGCTCGCCCTGCGGGCCAGCTTGCCTTTCACCAGGAGACCCCGGGAATCGAACCTTGAACCTCCAATATGGTAGATGGGAGCCCAGTCACTTGAGCCACATCTGTTTCCCATATAACATCTTAAATATCAAGTTAAAAATTCACAAGTGGAAGTAAATAAACCTGAAAAGAATCCACGCCCCCCCCCCCTTCAAGGATACCCACCTGATATTGCCCTCTTCCCAGCCCTCTCTTCCTGCAATGAAAATGTCTCAACTTTTTCCTTATTTGATAATCCATAACTTGCCTACTTTGACTTGGAAGTTTCCTTTCTCTGTCTTAAAAGGGTGGTTTACACTTTACTTAGTGGCAAGAAAACCCCACAGAAGGTTAAGCAGGGAGAGGGGAAAGATAAGTGAGGCACTTAGGGAAAATAAATGAAGAAAAGCAGAAAAGGGAAGGAACCATGGGGGATGTGAGAGAGTTTGGATCCCAGAGAAGAGATGACGTTGTGATGACCTAAAAGCAGGATATGGAAAGGCAGGGGCAGGAAAGGGGTGAGACTCACGGACTAGTAAGTTCTGTTAGTGGCGTGTGGTCCTCAGCCAGCCTGGAAACAGGTGCTGGCTTTGCTCCCGAGCGTCTCCGAGATGTGCTTGGGGAGGCAGGAGCCCCATGCTCCAGCTGCACCCAGAGTAGGACCTGGGCCTTGACGCTGGCTTCTCTGATGCGAGAGCAGTAGAGGAGTCCTGACTGTAAAGCCCTGTAATTTGACCATTGCTGCTGTTTCTGTTGCTGTGAACCATCGGAGTACACCAGCTGGGGCTGCTTTGCTCTCAGGAATCATCCATCACCTCGGGCTTTCCTCTCCTGCCTCCCAGTGGCCAGCGGTGCCCACGACACCAGTTGGATTCAGCCTTGAGGACGGAGGGTTGAGAAACCAGGAAGGAGGCTTTGTCCTCTGGGCCCTCAGAGACACAGGGAGAGCAGGCGTGCAAGCCATTGCGGTGGGAGAAGGACCCTCTCTTGCCAGGGCACAGTTTATGTACTGAGTGACAGAAACAGCAAAGCAATGAGCCTACTTTGTCCCGAGGTGACGAAGGGCCAAAGTTGAAAGTCAACTGTGCAGCAAATTGCAACTTACAAGATATACAGGATTTTTTTTTTTTTTTTGGTGGTGGTGGTGAATAAGATCCTGGGAATACGATCTGGGAAGATTGGAGAGAGAAGATAGACAACTATTTTTTAAACCAAAATGCACAGAGAACTGTTGATTGGAATGTGACAGGCTACAGATCTATTTATAAATGATTCAGAATTTCTTCAAAGAAGTTGGGTTTTGTACTCTTCTAGGCAGTAACCATATTGGGAAGTCAAAATGTTTAGACAAACTTGATAGAAGAATCTATTAAGTAAATACATATTCTCTAGTTATTATTTTCCAGAGTGTCATTTGCATATGACTTAAAAATCACACAGACAAAACCTTAAAAAAAAAAAAAAGTTCTTTCCTAGAAATTTTTACATTCAAAATAGTTTCTTATGATTCTTAATTCTAAAAGAAATTTCTTTCTACTGTATATTCTGTTTCATTTTGATTTTCTTCTCCTGCATAAAGAGCTGATCATTTTCAGTTGATTAGGATGAGGTGGCGTCTGTCTCCATGGAGACAAAGCATTGCAATAAATGAAAAGGACATGAAGGACATTTGAGCACAAGGGGAAAGCAAAGAGTTATGAAAACAAGCCTTGAAATTGAGAGCCCAAATCCATTAGGTTGATTGCAGTGTGTTGGGAATTAAGAATCGTGGTGATTATTTTGTCAGCAAAATGGTTTTTGAACAGTCCCTGAAAGATAAACCCCTGTGTACTTCACGTGTATGTTTACATCCTTCCCAAGACATATTCAAAGTCAGATAAATGAAAAAAATCTCTAAAATTCACTTTGGGTGGGAAGTTTAAAGACTGCTGGTACAGAGAACGCGATTATACAGATTCTGGCCAGCACCTTTTTGTTTGTTTTTTGCATTTGCCTGCACACCTGTAACAGCGTGATATTTTCCATGGAATGTGAACTGTCATGGTGAAATGCTAAAGCCATGCACTTGAGCTGCAAACCAGCCTGTGCTAGCAGTGAGTCCCCCAGTCTCCACGGGTTGGTCTGTGCAGCCTTGAGTGTTGCCTTCACTGGCCTTCAGGCTGTCAGTGAGTTCTGTGTCTCAGCAGACGTGCACAGCCACCTGCATACACGTCAAAGTCGTGCTCCCAACAGGTACACATTCTGTTCTTCGCGTCCTCTCTGTTTGGCCCCATCACACACCAACAGACAACACCTCTGTGGAAATGAACTCCAGACTTCCAAATAGGCTTTCTTAAGGAGCAAAATGGAATACAGACAGGGCAGTCCAACCGTGCCTTGGACAATATGAAAATAAGTTCAGATGAAGGTACATTCTTGTGTACTGATGGGCTAAGTCTAGTCATCTGGAGAGTGTCTGTTTCCATTAAATAAAATAATAAATGGCTTTTTGAGACAAGTTAGCACTTCCCAGTATCAGAAATTCAGAAATATTTCAGAACACTGAAAAGTTAGGACCTTGAGATTCATTGCTTATCAAGATCTGTCGTTTCCATTAATTATTTGAGATTGCGTGCACTGAGTTTCATTGTATTAAGTATACCAGCATCCAGATGTTACAGAGAGAAGGCTGTGTCATGTTACATGTCTGTAGTCATAAATGAGTGCATGGGATAAGCTCATTGATTATAAACACAAAGAATAGACCTAGGCTTCATATGATCTCTCAGGAGACACTACAAACGTGTACCCAGTGAAACTAACTCGGTACCGAAGTTTGGAGAATGATTATTGTAGCAGTTTGGTAGTTTGATAGAGTTATGAATTCCAAAAATAGACATTGGATCATGCTTGTAAACCGGTCTGTTCCTCTGGGCATGATTAAGTTATGATTACGGCTTTGACTGGGCCACGTCAGTAGGACGTTGAGCCCCACCCCTTGGTGGGTGGGATCTCAAAGATAAAAGACATGGCAAAGGACGGAATTGTAGTAGTTTTGATGCTGGAGCTCAGGGGAGTGAGCACACAGAGGAGCTTGGTCGTGAGGAAGGAGACAAGGCTCCGGGGATAGAGACGAGCCGTTTGCCTGTTGGTTCACAGCTGGCCTTGTGGAGAAAGGCAAAGCCTTAGAGAGCTTCATAGTCTACAGCTGACCTTGTGGCACAGAGCAAGCCTGAGCTCAGAGGGAGGCAAGCCCTGGGAAGAGAGGAACCCAGGAAGCCTGAACCCTGGCAAACGCCGGCAGCCGTCTTGCTCCAACACGTGGCAACAGACTTTGGTGAAGAAAGAAACTTATGCTTTATGGCCTGGGAACTGTAAGCTTCTACCCCAAATAAATACCCTTTTGTAAGTGCCAACAGATTTCTGTTAATTTGCATCAGCACCCCCTTTGGCTGATTCTAACAATTATGGAATGATGAAATGATTCCAGATTGTATTGATAGATGTCTTCTAACATTCAAAGTTAACTGTGCCTTTTTACCACATATCCCAGTGATTATATTTGGGCCTTGGTTGGGTTTTTCCTCTTAGAAACCTGGCTGACATACTTCCCCCCCGCACTCCATCTTGTACCTTTTGAACACATGGAGGATATCTCCTTCCATCTGAGCATCTCTGTTCAATGTAATTCTGACTGTTAGGCATCTTTCATCTTCATTTCCATCCCACTGTTCCTTCTAAGCTCGAGCACAGAATATTTACTCCTCTCTCCCTTCCCTCCTCCTAGTGGGTGTGAAGTGGTATCTCATGTGGTCTTGATTTGCCTTTCCCTAGTAAAGTAATAATGTTGAACATCATTCAAGTGCTGCTTGGCCATTTGTATATGTTCATTGGACAACAGCCTGTTTATTCAAATTCTTTGCCCATTTTTAAATTGAATTATTTATCTTTTTATTAATTAGTTGCAACATTTTTAACATTCTGAATGCATGCCCCTTACTAGATAGATATGTTATTTGCAAATATTTCCTACCATTGTATGAGGTTTTTTACCCCACTTTCTTGATGGTGTCCTTTGAAGCACCAATATTTTTAATGAAGTCCAATTTATCTTTTTTCTTTATCAATTTTTTTTTTCTTTTGTCACTTGGGCTTCTGTTGTATGTAAGAAGCCTTTGACTAATAATTTATTCCTAAGTTTTCTTGTTTTGGCTATTTACCTCTGATCGATTTTGAATTAATATTTGTAAATGAGCATGCTGCAATTTTAAATAGAATGGACAGGGAAAGCATTGCTGAGAAGGTGACTCTTCAGCAGAAGGGAGTGAAATGTGCAGCTCTCTGGAGGAGGAGCATTCAGGCTAAGGGAAGAGGCAGTGCAAAGGTCCTGGGCAGAAGAATCCTTGGAAAAGGGGGCAGTAGGAGCTGACGCCAGAGACATTGTTGTGTGTTGAATCTCATGGGCTTTATGAGTACTTTTGTCTTTTTCTCAGTGAGAAAAGAAGCCAGTGGAAGAGTTAGAGCAGAGAGGAGTGGCATATCTGTCCCTTCAACTGCTGGGTGTAGGGAGACAATGAGGAAGAATGGCATCAGTTATAACACTGTTGCAATAATGTAGGGGGGAATAATGGTTGCTTGGACCAGAATAGTAGTAGCAGGGGTGAAAATAAAGGTAACTCTGGGTCTATACTGAGATGGATCCAAGAGGATTTGGATTAGATGTGGGGTAAGATGTGATGTACAAACTTCAAGGCACTGGTACTGGTCAATCAGAAGCATGCTTTGGGACCATGAAAAGTCTATCATGGGAGGAACAGGTTAGAGAACCAGAAGATCTCTGGAAGGTTTGTTAGACATGAAAGCAGACATATCGAGTAGGCTGAAAGGGGTGAGTCTGGGGTTGAAGGGCCAAGCTGCATGCAGCATATAAAGTCCAAGAAAGTGAATGGGATTTCCAAGGCAAGGAGAATAAAGGGGAGTTCCTAAAGGTGCAGCCTGTGGCCCTCCTGACAAAGAAAAGCCCAAGACCAGATGACTTCACAGGGGAATTGACAGGACATTCTAAGAAGAGTTAACACTAATCCTGCTGAAACTGTTCCAAAAAAATTGAAACGTAGGGGACGCTAACTCATTTCATGAGACTAACATTATCCTAATGCTAACACCACATAAAGATGCCACAATACAAGAAATTACAGACCAATATCCCCTGTGAATATGGATGCAAAAATCCTTAGCACACCACTAGGAAAACCAAATAGAACAACACATGAAAAAGAATTAGACACCATGACCATGTGGGATTTGTCCTGGCTACGAAATAGTGGTTCAACTTAAACCAAAGATTATAATACACCACATTACCAGAAAAAAGGAAGAAAGGCACACGATTGTCTCGATGCAGAAAAAGCATTTGACAAAACCCAGTATCCTTTCTAGATACAAACACTTAGATAAATAGGAATAGAAGGAAACCTCCTCAAAATGATAAAGGAAATACCATTTCCCACTCCTAACATCATTCACAATGGTGAAAGGTTGAATCCTTTCCCTCTAAGATCTGGAACAAGACAAGGATGCCCACTGTCACCACTGTCGTTCAGTATTGTAATGGAAGTCTCCTAGAGCAGTTAGGCTAGAAAAAGAAGTAAGACATCCAAATTGGAAAGGAAGAAGTAAAACATTTGTTTTTTGCGGACAACATGATCCTTTTTGTAGAAAGTCCCAAAATAAATCCACAGCAAAACTACCAGAGTTAATGAACAAATTAAGCAAACTGTTGGGGTATAAGATCAACATGCAAAAATCAGTAGTGTTTCTATACACTAGTAATGAAAAGCATGAGGAAGGAAATTAAGAAAAAAATTACATTTATACTAGCAACTAAAAGAATCAACTTCCTAGGAATACATTTAACCAAGGACATGAAGGACTTTACTTAGAAAAATATAAATCATTGCTAAAAGAAATAAAAGAAGACCTAAATAAATAGGACATCCCATGCTCATGTATTAGAAGATTAAATATCGTCAAGATGTCATTTCTACCCAAGGTAATTTACAGATTCGATACTATGCCAATCAAAATTCCAAGAATATTCTTTGCAGAAATTGAAAAGCCAATCACCAAGTTTATATGGAAGGATAAAGATAGCTAATGCCATCTTCAAAAAGGAAAATAAAGTTAAGGGCTCATACTACCCAATTGTAAAATTTATTATAAAGCTGCAGTGGTCAAAACTGGTGCAAAGATAGACATATAAATCAATTCAATTGAATTGAGAGTTCAGAGAAAGACCCTGACATTTCTGGCCAATTTATTTTTGACAAGGGTACCAAGTCCACTCAATTGGGGGAAAAAGTTTCTTCAAATGATCCTGGGAAACCTGGATATCCATATGCAAAAGAATGAAGTGGACTCCCTATCTCACAAAATTAACTCCAGTGGACCATAGGCCTATTGCTGTAAGAGCCAGGGCTATAAAACTTCTAGAAGGAAACATAGGGAAGTGTGTTCAGGACCATGTATTAGTCGATAGTTTCTAATATCTTACCCCAAAAGCATGAGCAATAAAAGAAGAAATAGAAAAATGAGAACTTATAAAAATTAAAAACTTTTGTGCATCAAAAAACTTTATTGTGGAAGTAAAAAGAGAACCTACAGAATAGGGAAAACATTTGGGCATTACATATCTGATAAGGGTTTAGTATGTACAATTTATAAATAAGTCCAGCAACTCCAGAGCAAAAAGATAGACAACCCAAACAAAAAATGGTCAGTAGATTGAATAGACATTTCTCTGAAGAAGATAGACAAATGGCTAAGAAGCACATGAAATGATGCTTGATATCGTTAGCCATTAGGGAAATGCAAATTAAAACCACAACGAGATGCCACTTCATGCCCACTAGACCGGCTACTATTAGAAAAACAGAAAATAACAAGTGTTAGAGAGGATGTGGAGAAACAGGGGCACTCATTCATTGTTGGTAGGAATGTAAAATGGTACAGCCACTGTGGAACACAATTTGGCAATTCCTCAGAAAGTTACTTATAGAATTACCCAGCAATCCCACATCTTGTGGGATATTCACAAGAACTGACAGTAGGGACTCAAACAGATATTTGCACACTGATGTTCATAATTATTCACAGTTCCCAAAGGATGGAAGCAACCAAAGTGTCCATCAGCCAATGAATGGATAAACAAAATGTGGTATATACACACAATGGAATATTATTCATCCATAAGAAGGACTGAAGTTCTGATAAATGTGACAAGATGGATGAACCTTGAAGACATCATGCTGAGTGAAATAAGCCAGACACAAAGGGACAGATATTGTATGAACTTACTGATATGAAATAATTAGAATAAGCGTATATGTAGGGTAAGAAACTAAGTGCATGTTTCCAAGGCCTGGGGAGGGTTAGGAAATACAAAGTTAATGCTTAATTGGTACAGAAATTCTTTTGGGGGTGAAAAAGTTGTGGCAATGGATAATGGGGATGGTAGCGCTCTTTTGTGAATGTAATTAACATCACTGAATTTTATATCTGAATGTGGTCAAGGAGGGGGGGATTTTAGATTGTATATATTTACTAAAATAATTCAAGTATATTGAATTTTCAAGGAGCATGATATATACAACCTACAGTCAAATACTTAGAAAATAGGTAGATGCAGAGACAGGAGGACAGACAGACAGGTAGCTATATTAGGAAGGAAGGGAGGGAGGGCAGGCAAGTGTGTCAAAATGTTAAAAGTTGGTGGATCTGGGTATCTGGGCAGGGTATATCAGAGTGCTCTGATTGGGTTCTCTATTGCTTTGCAATTGTCCTGTAATTTTGAAATTATTTCAGTTAGTATTTCATTCAGAAAAATGCAAATATATAGGGTTGGCCTTGTCTGAATCATTGAATGTGATTTCTGCGTAATAGAAAGGTAAATTCATGGATTCAGAGGGTAAAGACAGTGGGTAGGTGGGAGCCTGTGGAAGTTCTCCATCACGACAGCTGTTGTCTCGGGGAAGCAGGAGGCAAGGCTTTCGTCTCAGTGGGATGATGATGGAGGAGGTGATGGAGGTTGAAGAGAGAGAAGTTATGAAATGGTCCTCTGAGATGACTGGGCAGGAACAGGCTTTCTTATACTTGGGCAGCTCTCGTAGTCCACCTCTAGTTAGGAGTCCTGGATTCTACCTGAGACCAGGTGCTGTTCTTTGGTTGTAGGTCTTGCTTCTGCATAGTCCTCCAGCCATATATCCCTATTTGGGGATAAATGTCAAGTAGGAAGAAAGTTGGCTTTAACCGCCTGTATTAGTCTGCAAAAGTGGGTGCTGATGCAAAGTACCAGAACTGTGTTGGCTTTTATAAAGGGTATTTATTTGGGGCAGAAGCTTACAGTCACAAGGCCCTAAAGAGTCCAACTCAAGGTCCCATAAGAGGTACTTTCTCATCCAAAGTCACTGGCCAGGTGTTGAAATAAGAAGGCAGGTGATGTTTGCAAAGGCTCAGCCTTCCTCCTTCCTCTTAAGGCTCCATGGTCCCAGCTTCTTCCAATACCAGCTGTAGGCCGGCATAAGGCTAGTCTCTCTCCCCAGGGCTTGTTTCTTTCCAGGCTCAGCTACTTTTTTCTCCCCACAACGTCAGCTGTAGGCTATCAGGCTCATCTGTCTTCCCTGGGCTTCTGCCGTGTCTCATGAGCTGCCTCTCTTCCTCTGTGTTGTTCTTCTCTGTGTATCTACTTCCGTGCGAGTGTCTGTTTATCAGCCCACCAAGAGGGGTGGGATTCCACGCTGAGTCACACTCTAATGATGCGGTTGAATCAAAGCCCTAAGCGTTACATAATTTAATCAGACGTCTCAGCTGAATCTAATACAATCAAAGGGTTATCACGCCGAGAGGAACCTTCCAGTTTACAAACATAATCTATGTCTTTTTTGGAATTCATAAATAAACTGCCACACTGCCATTGGGAGAACCAAAATGGAGAGGGGGCAAAACATTTTCTGTTGTGTGTACAAGAGAGTATGTCGCCAACTGTTGCTCTTGATTTACTGTTCATGGCTGGGCTGGGTGGGCACCGGTTTATTTGCTTCGCTGATGATCCTTATATCTTTTTTCACCCCATTGATAGCCATTTCCCTTTCTTCTGGATGTACTATTTCTGTATCTGTTTATACCTTTAATCTGTAGTTACTTAGACACGGGAGCTTTCTTGTAACCCTCTGCTTGCATGTGTTTTAACCAAATTTATCTGAAAGGATAGTCTTATTTTCCTTACTTGCATTACCTAGATCATCTATTTAGTGGTTTCTCACACTCTACACTATTGACATTTTGGACCAAATGATGTTCTTTCTTTGGAGCTGACCTGTCCATTGTAGATTGTTTAGCAGCATCCATGGTCTCTACCCGGTAGATGCCAGGACACTGCCTCACTAGTTGGGAAGTCCAAAAATCTCTCCAGATATTGTCCAAAGTCCCACCAGGGATGGAAAAGGGCTGGGGAATGAAATGAACTCCAGTTGAGAATCTCTTATTTATTGTGTATTTCCTTTCTCCGAGAATTGCAGGTCATGCTGGAATGATCTCCCTGTCCCTGAACTCGTTTTGTGCCCTCGGTTTTGTGTGGCTTCGCTTCTTCATGTGGATAATTTTTGCTTCCTTTAACTGATTTCCAAGCTCCTTGAGGACTGGGGCCCTAGCTCATATTGCCTTTGCCTTTGTCCCGAGTGTCTGCCAAATAATAAACACTTTCTGGATGATTAGCTGCTGCAGTGTTTTTGACACCAAAATGCAAAAATGCAAGCCAATTAACAAAGGAGAGAATGTATTTACTTGAACATTTTTATTTCAGTATGAGTGAATTCCTGATTGTCAAAAATCAGTGAATGCCTAATTTTATGCAAACCATGTTTATTTCCACTTCTTAATTGCACAGCTGTTCCTTTTTTCACAAATACCAAAGGTTCCATTTTCCTCGAAACATCTACTTATGCCTGTGTCATCAGTTCATGCTTTATCCTCATAACACATGTATTAACTTGAATGGAAATACTTTATAACCTTGGCACTTATATTATCTTGAGTTGGAATCTAAAGATAAAAAAATACTTTAAATCTACATTTCATAGTAGCAATTACAATTGATCAGATTTTGATAGTTATAAAACAAATCAAAATAATAGCTCTCCCATGTCATTTTTTCCTTTAATTTTTCTCATGGGCATTTTAAGCCATTCATGAGGAAATTTAGGCCCAAATGATGCTTTTTTCGAAGGGTATTGCTAAATTTTTGCTAATGGCTGCCAAGTTTCTTAGAAGATCTCAAAGTCCCAACTTTATTAGATGAGATGTGATCATCAAAGCTTGTCACATGATCCTCTATTTCCGAATAATGTGGTCAGGGGATTCTGGGACGTTTCACAGCTCTTCACTTCCTTCTTGCAGCCTCTTTGCTTTCAAATAATGTAATCCTGAAGTATCAAGAAGTTTACTTTCTGAACCTTAAAAAAAAATCTGTACCTGTTGTAAATGCAGCAAAAGCATTTTTCTCGCCTACCAAAACCAGTACCTTTGTTCTGGAAATGCATGGAGTTGCATTTCACATTTTTTAATCAAATAACAAGGCTGTAAATATGAAGCAAAAACTGTTACCTGGTGTTTTAGTTTGCTAAAGGCTGCCAAGGCAACATACCAAAAGTGGGTTGGCTTCTACAGTGGGGATTTACTAACTTATCAGCTTACAGTCCCAGGCGCTTTCTCTGAAGACACGAACTTCTGTCACATGGCGGGGCAAAATGGCGGCTTCTGTCAGTCTCTGCCCTCTTCTCTAGCCTCTGTTGCTTTCAGCCTCTGGCTGTTCTTTCTGTGGCTTTCCCTCTCCCGGGTTCTGTTGGTTTCAGCTTCTTGCTGTCATGGCTTTATCACTCAGCTTCTGTGGGTTCCTCTCTGAGCTCCTGGGTCTGTCTGCTCTGTCTGTCTCCATATTCATCCTGCTCATAAAGGGCTCCTGGAAAAGTTTCCTAGAATAGTTCCAGAGAATTTGACTTTAGGAGCAGAGCTGGATATTCCAGAATTCAGATGAGGGTAGGAAGGCTTCATATGGATGGATATGAAACTTGCTTTCTTTAGGCCAGTCTTCTTCTCCCTTTTCTCCCCAAGATGACAAAGGTACTGCTTCTGACATAAGGGGTGGTATGGGGAATAGAGAGTGACTGCTTAATGAGTACAAGTTTCCTTAGGGGGAGGTGAGAATGTTCTAGAACTAGATAGAGATGCTCATTGCATGGCATTGTGAATGCACTAAATGCTGAATAATTGTACACTTTAAAATGTTTACTTTTATGTTGTGTGAATTTTACCTCAATTAAAAAATAGTCTGAAAATGGCACTTGACTTAATGGACTCCTCTCTTTAAAATTTTATTAAAGCAGCCCAGGTTAGAGTAAGTTCTTAAAAGGAATGCATAAAAACCTACCAAACGAATGATGCCAACACAAATATAAAACTCTAAAATGAAAAACAAAACAAAACAGACTCCAAGGTTCTTTCCATTCCTTTTTATTTCCTTCAGAAACATGTTATCATATGTTCCTATTTCCTCTTTCACTGTCCCAATGTTTCAATTTGGTTTCAGAGCAAATGTGAGTTGCTAATGGAATTTCCTTGGTTTGACAAAGTAAAGACCTATTTTTTAAAATTTCTTTCAACATTGTGAACTTTTAGAAAAGAGAATTTTGTATGTATCCAGTCATCACTTCCTTCCTATACCATCAGACATTTACAACACTCTGTGTTCAAAACTGGATGATTTCGTTTCCATGTACTGGCACCCACTGTTTTGTTAGCAAATACTATTTTAGTGTGTGTTATTATTAAATTTCCACTTAAATACAGACCATTCAGGGATTGAATAAATTCACGAAATTATTATTAGAATTTAACTTTGTTCACCCCCATACTCTAGAATTAACAAAACATAGACAACTTAATTTGTACATGTGTGATTTATTAAATTTGCTAAGCTAGTAATTTTAAATATTTGCTTAGTTATACCAATTGAACAACTGTTGTGCTTTGTGAAAAATTGCAGTGGTAACCCAAGTGATTATTTGGAAATTGGGATTATTCATTAAGGGAAGAGTTTCAATATTGAAGCTTATTATTCAATACTCCGTTTCCTTTTTTATTATAATTAGGTAAAATGATGACTTTAAATAAGAAAGGGGAAGATTAGGGAGGCATTTATTAAAGCCATAATTTCTAGTTAAAAAACCACAGTTAAACCCCATGCTGAAGAGAAGCTAATAAAATAGTTCATGGGTCAAATAAAATAAATTTGGGGAGTTAAACTTTTCAGTATGATAAAGGTATTTGAGATCCAATTTTGGTCTAAGTTTCCTGTTTTTTTCTTTGTGGATTCTTCATACTCCTAAAATAATTCTATCTTTGAGTCAAATAGCAAACTATTTCTTATTTTTATTTGAATTCTAAAATTTGGGACTATTGGTAAATAGATGATTTTCATTGGATGGATTTTTGGGCATTTACATCTAATGTTTAGATTATTTTATGTCTTCATTTGCTTCTCACACTATTTAAAATCTATTCTCACCTTTTCTTTCTTGTCTGGTGAAAATATACACTAGAGTTATATAAAAATGTTTCTCCTTAATCCCCTAGACAGCATTTTCTTTTTCTCATTATTAACCTTCAGAAGCTCTGCTTCTGTTTCTGATTCCTGCTCGAAGTCTTGGTTTGCTATGACAATAGCACAACCTGCTTAGCTTCAAAGACAGGAGTGTGACTCACCATTCTGGAGGCTCCAAGTCCAACATCAAGACGTCACCAAAGAGAAAAAAGAAAAAAAAAAAGCTGTGCTTTCTCCCAGACTCTAACGCTCTGGTGCTGCCTTGCTGTCAGTCCTTGGTGTTCCTTGGCTGTGGATCCATCTCTGCCGCAATCTCATGGTGATCTCTCTCTCCTTTTCTGGCTTCGCCAAACGGATCGCATTTGAACTCCCTCTGTTTATAAGGACTTCAGTCGTGTTGAATTAATTCAATTTGATTCAAGTTGGCCTCAGCCAAGTGGGATCTTCCCTTGAAGGTCCTGTTGACAAATGAATTCGCATCTGCAAGACTGGGGATTAGAACTTGAGCATGTCCTTGTGGGGGACATGATTCATTCCCTAACAGACCTTCCCAGAAGTGTTGTCCGGAGCGCATTGCTGGGTCCTGAAGACCCCGGAAACCTCATCGAGAGCTCCAACTCAAAGTTGCTCAGTGGCTCAGGAGGAGGCTGGATGCCGCGGGGTCAGCTCCAGCCTTGCAGATGCATTTGTAATGCCAAGGACAGTTGGCCTTCACAGAGCAGCTATCAGCTGTAGTTCCAGTGGTTTGGTGATAGGAGGCCCATGGATGGTATTTATTGGTCTTTTTTTCTTCTTCTTGTTTTGAGGAACACATTTTAGTTGCGAACACAGGAAGAGTACGAGTAGAAATTTGCCCAGGGTGTCTGCATCTTGACTACGACCACTTCACAGCATTTCCTCCTAATTCTCTTGATAACTCTTGTGAATGTTTGCTTTGTAAGGAAAACTTGTTTTCTTGGATTTTTCTTTTTTTAAATGTTTACAAACAGCCTGAAGGTAAAATTTTAAAAAACTAAAAGGCAGTTATATGGTAATATTGGGCTATTTGAATTTGGGTGGTTCTGGAAATTTCTTTTCCTTTATCAAAATGCCGTTCTTTCCCCAATTGCATTCTGGACTAGCGGTGGTCAGATGTGAAAATTTACTTTAAATCCATATATGTCTAGTTAAGTTCTGATGTGTCCTACAGGCCCTATCCCTGTGGGATATGTTTACCCTTAAAGAACTATATTCCGTAACCTGCAGGAATGTGAAACATTAAAATCTTTGGAGAAGAGTATCAGCAGGAGAAATTTGACAAAATATTTAAAAAGCCTGCACTTTTGTGTGAATGGTGATGGAGACAAGGCAATGACAAAAACATAACTGTCAATATGCCAAGAATCCAGAGTTCCGTGTTTCTAAAACTCAACCTCTGCTGAACTAGGAAGGAAAGAGCAAACTGGCATCATTTAGTGTTATAGGCTAGGAAAAGAAAAGCACACCTTTTCCCCATTCGCCAACCTCTTCCTGTTTCCTGTGAACCACTCATATAAATGTAATTTTTTCCTCTCCTTAGTCAACCTGTCCTATTTCTATGGAAGATTTGCTTAAAATACTGCAAATGATTGAGTAAAGATACTTTCACAATCATTTAAATGGATGGCATCCATTTTGAGAAACATCTAGCATTAGGTAGAAAATTTAGTCTTCATTATTCCATTCCATTTATTTTTATAGTTTAAATTTAATTGTATCATGAGAGAACATGTGTACTCAAAGGAACACTGTATTCATTATCAGTAAATTTGGTTTTGTAATTGTTTTTCTGTGTTTTTGTGTGTGTGTGCAAGACTTACGTTGCATTGGATTTAGCCAAAAATAAAATATTTAATTGTTTTAAGTCTTCTTTCATTCATTTAAGAAATCCACAATGATCTTGTAATATGTGCTGGGCTGGGAAGTAACACACAACTAATGGCACATGGTCCCTGATTTTAGGGAACTTCCAGCCCACTGTGGGAAAGAAATCACAGGTCTAGTTACTTTCTCTCAAGTTCCCTAACCAATCAATTATATTTATCCCATATCCTTTAGAACTGAGTGGCTTTATTGTAAAACTTGCTTTTGTTTTAAAATAAGATTAGAAAAATGAGATGTAACAGCTTCCTTTATAAGAAAATGAAATATAATGTATTCCGTCTTGGGTTTGTCTTTAATTTTTTTAATAAGTTTTCGTTGGCTATGGAGTTTAATTAGTAACTGCTTTACTTTTTCAAGGGCCCTGGTAAAACTTTTTTGACCTGAATGTATGTTTAGTGGGATCAAAACCCATACTTTCAAAAAAATTCCACAGCCTCAGATCATTCTTCTAGTTGCTTCTGAAATGGTCCTCAACAGAAATGCTTTTTATTCATACATGAATTGCTTTTTACTTCAAAGTTCTCAGATCTAAAACCAGCAGATTTGCTTTCATCAGAGCCTTCATTCAACAGGTTAAAATCTTCATCTTCTTAATCATCTCTGATAGTGGTCTTTGAATCAGTAATTTACTAAGAAATGGAGGACTCTCTTCTCTCTAGTATAACCTATCTCTAAGCATAAGGAAAATTAATTTTAAATTATGTCATCTTTCAGTAAGCATGTTAACTGAACCATACATATTTCCACTGGTTTTATATTAACCTTAGATTTCATTTTTTAACCATATTTGATTTGGTTTAGAAAGTTCACATAGTATCTTCTGCATGGCTAAATGCTTCTTGGAGATTTCACCAAAGATCCTTGCACATGTGAATGTTTCTGGGGTTAAAAGAGCAAGTTTTGGAACATTCATTCGGAAGTCCTTTCAGAGATAAAATCGTGGCATGTTTTGGCAGGGGATTTTCCTGGACCAAACACCCTTGTAAGTGTACTTATGTATTTTCTGAGTCATCAGTCAGTATTAAATGCCCAGCAAGTGCTGAGAGTTGGATGTTAGCCATTCACACACAGTTCTTGGACTGGACTCCTCACATTAATCCACAGGATGTGTGTGAAGGGGCATGGATAGTTTGTATTTATAGTTACCAAACCAGTGCTTCCAAAGTGGGATTGAGCTTTGGTCTTGGAGTTGAGATGATGATCATCTGGCCTAAAGGGGGAAAAAAAAATCCAAAGACAGAAATTACACTCACTCAATTCTTTTGTTAGCGAATACTAAACAAATGATACAGAAATGTTTGGTCATGAGAAGGAGAAATCTGTACTCCTATTAATATGATTTCCTAAAAATGCAGTTATTGACAACATAAAAACAATTTCCAAGATGACACAGAGATTTCAATGAATTGCAGAAGGTTGAGATAACGGCAACAACAAACAACTAAAAGAAGCAGATTAGGATTTCTAAAAAGTTTAAATATTATAATTACATTCTAGATCAATACTTTGGACCATTAAAATCTATATTGTGTAGCTACCAAACTAATTCACCATCCTCTTTAAGCTGGATCTTGCTTGCTTTTTATATGTTGAAATCAGATTTTTATGGGGTAAAAGCTTTTCTTTTATATTTCTAATGAAATATAATGACTCAGAAAATATGTAAGTACACTTACAAGGGTGTTTGGTCTAAGGACCATGAAACACTTATAACTAAATAGGAAATCTGCTTCAGATGTTTGATAAATATCCTGATGCTAAGAGTAAAAATTATCACAACCAGAACTTGTGTGTCACCCTATCCTATAGTAAGTTTTTTGCACATAATGTACTATTCATCCCAGAAAACAAATATAAATGGAAGATGCTATTCCTTTTGTAGAACAAGAGACTAAGCCTCAGAGAGGTTA
The DNA here is from genome assembly GCA_026826555.1 of Tolypeutes matacus. NCBI lineage: Eukaryota > Metazoa > Chordata > Mammalia > Cingulata > Chlamyphoridae > Tolypeutes > Tolypeutes matacus. Next base: position 3,428,813 of record JAKSZT010054573.1, read on the forward strand.
AGTACATTCCCATTGGCAACATGTGTAACCATTAGGTTTTATTGTCTGGATAGGTGATATTGATCTGAATTTTTTTTTAGGAAAAAGTATATATAACCTCAGTTTTCATCAACCTTCCTTATCGGTCAAGCCATTTGCCTTTATACCACAGAGGTCTCCAGAAGATGTGAGAGCTGCCTCATGTCTGTTAATATTATTAGTAATATCGTATAGTCTGTAATCGCATTGGTGTTTGGACTGTGTGCAAGACATGTTCTCATTGAAGTAAGTCTCTGAGCTCAAGGTTAGTAATAAGTTAGAGAAAACTGAGATGCCTCATGAAGTTGTATAATTTTTGATAAGTCTACAACAGTCCCTGAAAAACCTTTGATTTTTCAGACAGAAAATTATCTTCTTGTCCCCAACACATAGTTGGTTTGACTTAGGGGATGCTAATTCTGCCTCTTGCATTTCTCCAGATATCAAAATAATAATTATGATTCCATAGCTGTCCACTTTGTTCAGAATTGACGTGTATTAATGGTAGTATATGTTGTATGTATTACTTACCAAAACCCACATGAAGTCGTCATTATCTTTATTTTCACAGATAGTTGACCACCAGGAAACACTCACCCCAGAACCCAGTTGGGTTTATTGACTCACTGCAACGAGGTGAATCCAGTTGGGT
>JAKSZT010054573.1:3429492-3609479 GCA_026826555.1 Tolypeutes matacus
CTCACTGCAACGAGGTGAACCCAGTTGGGTTTATTGACTCACTGCAATGAGGTGAATCCAGTTGGGTTTATTGCCTCACTGCAGTAAGGAAGAACATGCATCCTGGTGGTGGGGAGGGGGGCTGTTCAGTGAGAGGTGGTCAGAGAGAAAAGCACACATGGCTAGATTTGGCTTATGTTCAGTGGTGATGGGGAGGCCTCCAGGAAGTAGTTTTGGGTTTGGGTTGTATGCTCTTGAGACTAGCAGGTGAATCTATGGTTGGTTATCTTAGTGAATCATATCTAAAAGGAGCAAAAATAGGGAATGTTTGAAATTTGGGGGGCTTGGGTAACCTTCTTGTTTGTGTTCCTTCCACCATGATCACAAAGTGTTCTTGCTTTTGTCTTCATCTACCACAGGCACAGAGTAGACTTGTCTGGAGTTGCTGAACCTTGATGTAATACTTGTTCAATAAGAGAACACTGCAGTCCTGTCACTGTAAGGGCCAGAGTTTAGTGGGGAGTGCTGGGCCCGTGCCAGCCATCTGGAGCTGCTTTTCTCTTTCTCAGCTGAGACTCAGATAAACTAGGTAATGTGACCCAAATCCTACAGTCAGTCGACTGTGGTGCTCAGTAGAGACTGTGCCGTGGAGTCTGGGCTATTTCTAGGAAACTAAATGCCAAGGTTTTATTTCTTGCGGGAATGAGGCATCATTTAGGGTCAGCACATTCTACAGTGGGAATTTTAGATTTTAAGGAATCATAAAACGAAATTAAGGAATGTGAGTTCAGGAGACACCTGGCGGGGACTGCATGGCAGGTCCACCTCCGTTCTAGGCATGAGGCTGCCTCGAGGGAGGGAAAGTTCTAGTCGTACCGACGACAAGCTCTTCTCTTGAGTTTCTTGGATAGCAATACCCAATCCCAGGGTTTTTGACTCTTGGTTTTATTGTATTTTTTAACGTGTCTGGTGAAGACCTCTTCTTCTTCTAAGTTTTCTCAGAGTTTATTTTCTGCTTGTTTTGTTTGTTCTCTAAGTCTTTCTAAGAAGAAGGTGCCACGTTATCTTTGGAGAGCAGTGACCTTGTCTATTATATGTGAATTCCAAAGAGTGACCCGTTACTCTTCCATCTTTGCTTTGTTCCAGTGGCAGTTAAACTTGCAAGCAACATTGAGGAGAAGGGGGGGGGCTGATGCTAGTAATGCCAGTGAACCTTGGAAAGAATATTACATGCCCTTGAAAAGCCAAGAGAAGAATTCATGTGCATCCCTTCCTCTTGGATTTAAGGAGCATGATAAAATACAAAAGAAAAATTGACAGAAGACGTCTTGTAATTGCTTTTCACTTATTAAGATTGCTATTGGTTCCAGGTTTTGTTTCTTAACAGCGTTTTTTACTTTTTGAGAACCAGAAGCATATATAAATAAACAGGTTATAAAGGAAGCTGATTGACAGCTTTCTCATTGTCAGATACAGAGCTTTATGCTTAGGATTCTTTAGGTGATATTTAATTCCATGGCATTTAAGCCATATCTGGGAAAGCATGTGCTTGCACAGAAGAATTCAGGCTGCGGGCAGACATAGTGGGCAAGAGGTGGGTAGAAAAACATGTACAATTCCCATTTCAGAACCAGCTGCTCCTGATTAACCAGGAGAAATCTGTTGTGACAGCCGTGTGACCCCTATTTGGATTTGTCTAGTTCAGTGCTAGAAAAAGCTGCCAAGAGGTCATTTACCCCTAAAATAAGGAAGAGACATGTGATACTTTTTACAACATTTAATTGGGAAAATTGAGCATATTTTCAGTAGAATACTAGACATAGAGACATGTTTTTGCCTTTTATTAAAATTCAACTAAGACAATTTAAACTAAAAATTTGATGCCGGGTAATTTTTTAAAGTCTTATTTTTTGGTGAAAATTTTGAAGACAATGCACGTCCTATATCATCTTCTTCCTCCCTCCCCCTTCCCCCTTCCTTCCTTCCTGCCCCCCCCCCCCGGGGTTTACTTCTTCGATGAAGGATCCCAAGTTTTCAAAGTAATTGACCAAGAGAATTACCTGTTTTTTTTTTTTGTTTTTTTTTTAATACAACTGTCACGAAGCCAAATTAGCTGTTGAAAAAAAATCTGCCTTGCTTGGATTGTATATCTGAGCCATCAGAACACTTGGAAATAGTTTCCTGGTACGTTTTCCAAACATTTTAACATAACTTAAAAGTATTTTCATAGCTTATGATAGTGTCAGCCAGTTGTTCTCAACACATGGTGGTAGTGCTAAAAATCTGTCTGAAATAAAGCCATTTTGAGAGGAACTTCCATTGGGGACATGAACTAAATGTTTATCAGTTAAGCCAGGTTCCTCAATTAGAGTTATTTGGTACAATATCAGAGAAAATGCAAGGAACTTAAAGATGTAGCATGGAGGCAAAGGTAGATTAAAGCTCACTGGGAACATGGCTCCCCACTACATGCTTATACCTCCGTGGACGTTAATATTTTGTTTATGAACTTTGTGACCTTGGGCTGTGTAATCTTGTGCAGTTGATTTAGCCTCTCTGGGCTGCATGTTCTCTCTGCCTCAGAGAATCCTATAGTGCTGGAAGGATCAATTTACTAACTAGACAAAAGGTGTTGCATGGAAATGTACAGTACATTTTAGCAATTATTGTCCTCATTTTAGAGATTAGAGGCTAAGATTTAAAGCATTTGTGTAATTTGGCCAAAGTGTCATATTCCTGGTTAGGAGTTGGGAAGTGGAATCGAAATCTGTAGTGGTTGAGGCATTTCTTTGATTCCAATGCCATGAAACAGTTTAAACAGCACGGAACGTATTTCTTGTTCTCCATTTGGAAAGAAGTCACCTGTCAAAACTGCTGTAGACCTAAAAGTCCTTTTTCTGTCTAGTTCTTTAACGACTTTTAAAATTTCCTTCCCTTTAACGTTATTGCTGTATTCACATTTTCTGCTTCTTCTCTATTCAGTTTTGGTGATTTGTGTTTTACCATAAGAAATGGTAGAGGAAATGTTATAGATTTCTGGTTGAGGAAGGACACCCATGGCATAAAGCAATAGAAAAAATTCAAAATATACAACTTTTTAAGAAAATCAAAATAAGAGGCAGTGTACATTATATGATCTCAATTTCATAGAAGTAAATTATGTATACATTCGCATATATACTCATATGTATAAAACAGACTCTTAAAATATATATCCATATATTCACAAGTGAGGTTAAAGCTTTTGCTTCTATCCTTCTTACCAATTCTCTGTAACAAACTTTTTAAAACCCACATACCCCTTTTGGCAGAGAAGGCCAGAGTTCATATTTTAGCTTCTAGGAGTTTCTCACACATACACCCCAGGCCCTCTGCCCTAGTTCCCAAGCCCGTCTTCCCCTGCTTGGTCCAAAGCCCCATCCTCTCACTCCAGGCACTTCCCTCCCTTGTCCGTTCAGGGCCTCTAGGAGGACACTGAATGCTAAAGGTGACCCGACACCCCCTGCTCAGAGCCTTTGCTCGGCTTTCCATGCCCTGCAGAATACGTTTCACCCCCCTTATTGCACTGGAGAACTTTCAAGAACTGGCTCCAGAGAAAACAGTAATTTGATGCAGAACCAACATTTCAGCTTATAAAGGAAGATGGAAGAGAGGCAATGAGTAGAGGGGACATGCTAGGGTTATCAGGAGATTGTGACGGGAACATTGCTGAGGCAGAAACTTATTAGAATAATTATATATATTGCATTGCATTACATTATATAGTACATTTCATATTATATAATACATTTAATATTCAAGATTTTACATTATATAAATTATATATATCATATATATGTCTATGTAGAATAGTTTTCATATAGGCTGCTCATGTTTGTTTAATCCATTCCCCTCTAAAACAGAAACAAACAGAGGGCAATTTCAGGCCCCATATGTTTCATTTGAGAGCAACAACCTGGACTAAAGAATACTTCAGGCTTTTTAAGAAATAGAATACTTATTTATTGTGTTCTTACATGGTTCTGCTTTCCTTTCCTTTTTTATTAAAAAAGGCCTGAATTCTTTTTATTTCTGTGAGCAGGTCCACAAGATTCAATTCTCTTGCACGATCTGATTGCAGCTCAAAATGTGAAATTTTCTAATTACCTCTGACCTGGCTTCAAGGGTTGGTGATTTGTTATCCCCGAATGCCTTTCTGGAACTCGCTGTGCTTTAAGTCGACTCCACAGCGCCTCTGTTATCTTCTGGTATCTGAGTGAGTCTGATGAAGGGGAAATCGGGGAGAAGAAAGACTGAAATCAAGTCCTGGCAGCGAAGAAAGATGCCCGAAGGCAAGGATGAAAGGGCAGCTGGAGCACACGTCGGAATCCTCCTCTTAAGGCCTTGCAACTCGGCAGCCTGCAGAGCTTTTAGACGTCCCTTAAGCTTTATTGATCTCGTTTTGATCTGCGCTTTATGTCGGTGAAGGTGCTTGTTTGAATGGTTTAAGTCGCACCTGCCTTCTGAGGAAATCCTTCCAGGGTCTGGGCACCAGGAACTCTGTTTGACATCACTTTCATGGTAGAACGGTTTTCACTTTTGACAGAATGCATTTAGGTCCCTGTTCACATGCTGTGTCGTGAAGGAAGACGGGTTCTGGGCTTCTAAAAAGATTGGGGGTCTGTGGGTTGTGTGGGGTTCACAGACATTGCCTGGCTGTGGATTTGTGTGTGCAGTAGGTGCTCATTGAATCCCTCCTGGCTAAGAAACTGGGCTCCAAGGTCTGGGAAAGGAGGGGTGACGGTGAAGGCTGGCTGAGGTGCCGGGGCGTCCGAGGCCCTCCTGCTGGCCGCCAGAGTCTGCCCTTCTAGGTCTTGGTTCCAGGGGCCCTGGCACTTCAGCCTCGCCTCCTCTCCATCTGCCTGCGAACACAGCTTCCCGGACGGCCCGTCTCCGGAGTCCAGCCTGTTTGGCATTTCACGTGGACATCCTTCGCTGTCTCCTATCAGGGCCACCACCAGCTCTCCCCATCTGGGGAGAGCTGAGCCGAAATCTAACCACTGGGCAGGGACGCTCTCCTCTCGGTCCCCAAACTCTGGCGAGGTCTATTTTCAGGTCAGAAACCACAAGTGTGCTCTGAGTTCAGCCCTTCCTCAGTTTTCCTGGTTTCCCTTAACTCTCCCGCCAGGTGTAGACTTCCGTAGTGGCAAACAGCCTTCCTCACGCAGAAGGATGGCAGGTGTGACGTCCCCAAGGGCAGAAGAGGGCAGGACCTTCCCGGGAGTTCTGTAGGATTCTCTTCCTTAACGAAGGCATGCGCTTCAGTGAGCCCCGTGAGGGTGGAGAAACTCATCCAACCATGGCCAGGTGGAGATGGGTTAAGAGCGTTTGTTCATTTACTGGAGAGGCAGCGACGACCTGTAGAAACAGGAGTCATATCGGAAAACACAGATGTTTTAAAAATAGGATAAGAGATGAAAGGGGCCTCATAGATCACCTCATTTCCAGGTCTCTGGCATAAGATATCCCTTTGGGTTTTCCATAGTTATCTGTGGCTGGTTGTTATATACCCCAAATGCATATTCTTAATATTGCCATTGACTCGCGTTACTATTATGTTATTCTGATTCTGCTTCTCTTTTTCTGAAATAATAATATTGTTATTGTTATAATTGTTAACTTGTCTTTGGTTTTTTTCTTTCCAGAAACATTTGGGATCTTTTGTTTTTTTTTCTGGCCTTCAGAAATATTAGTGTACTGTTCTTAAGCATGAGTGTTTTTAAAATTTATTATGCCAGGCACGTCTTCTCCATCTGAAGACTCATTTCCTTTAGTTTTGGGAAATATTCTTGCTTATTTCTGTTTTTTTTTTTGTTGTTGTTGTTGTTAATTTCTTACCATCCATTTTTGTATGCTTTTTATCTTTGAAAAATCTCCCAAATTCTAAAAGAGATTTAAACCCTATCATTATCTAACTTTCTCATTTCTTTTTGACGTCGCCTTTGTATTTTACGTTACTTTCTGGGAAATTTACTTTTTGTTGAACTTTTACTCTAGTTATTGTATTTTTCTTTCTTTCTTTCTTTTTTTTAATTTCTAAGAACTCTTTCTGGATCTCTCTTCCTAGCATTGAACTTTGTGTAATGGACATGCTATCTTCTCTTATCATTCCCATAATACTCAATACCTTTTGGGGAATTGTGTTTTTTTTTTTTGTTTTTTTTTTTTTTTTTTTTCTTTTTTTAGATTTCCTTTTGTTTCCTTCAGTTCTTCATTTCTTCTAAAGTCCTGTTTCCAGTTTTGTTGTTATCTTTAGATCTATGAGTATGTGTATTTGTGTGTGCTTTCACTTTTGGACTTTGTCTTAAATTGTCTTGTCTGTCCTCAAATGTCTGGCGATCATTTTGTATTTAACATTGAGGCACTAAAGGCTGTTTGGAAGTTCTCTTAAGAGTTTCACAATAGGAGAGTAGAAACGTGAGAATTCTTTCCCACTGGGGAAGCTTTCAGGATTGCAGCTCTCTATTTTTGGCGGGAGAATCTCCCAGGCAGCACCCAGCGAACTTCTGAGTCTCTGCAAGTTCACATTTCTCTGTCACTTGTTTCTGCTCACATGTTTATCTGTGTCCTCCTCCTGTTTCATAACAGAGCTGAGTTCCTGTATCAAGCACCTCAGATTTCACTATCTCCTCTTCAGTTTTTTTAATGTTATGTCAAAATGGTTTCCAGTTTCTTGAATTATTCAGAAAATTCTTAATGGCTCCCACCCACTGACAGTTTATCTTTTATTCTCCTCTTTGTGGATTTTGATGAGAGGGACCGAATAGATATGGACAATAAACAAAACCACTATCTAATATATTTCAGGACTTCAGAAAAAGTGTATTTTAGGAAATCCAGAAGGTATTTGTAGTAGCAAAATTTTAGGAAAGCATATTCCTATACATTGAAATAAAAGTTAATTTTGACATGTTCTCCCAAGTGATTTTGGTTGGGAAATATTTTAATAAGTATTAGTAAAATAATAAAGGTGTAGGAGTATTGGCTGCTACATGATTGGGCTGATATAATCTAGCAAATATATCAGAAATTATCGATCTGAGGTAGCATTAATATATTCAAATTATTCATCTCAGAGGCAGTACATTAATTACAGTAAAGTAAACCTGCTTGAATCTCTGGTGTTTCTCAGAACACAGTTAAAATTGCGTCAAGCACATAGTCATTTATTTTCAAAATCATGTGAGGCAGGTTTTAATCCTTAGAGCTTGGTTGATGCTGGGAAACAGCCAGTTCTCTTAAATAAGGTCAGTGACCATGCCACATAATGCCGTTTTAATTCAAAACCAAGGCACAACTATAAATTGATGTAGTCTTCATTAAACTAACTCTTGAAGTGCACTGACATGAAAAAAATCAAAATGCTTTGAGCAATCTAAGTGCCTTGCACACACCTTTCCAAATTACTCTAAAGGCTGTCATTTCCTTGGAAATTTACTTATCCCATGCTTGTTTTTTGGCGGCTGCATTTTGTGCTCTCACCTGTTAGAACTATGTTTAATGAAAGGGTCCCTGACTCCTTAATGCATCCTCAGTAAAACTTTCACCAGTTGTTGGTCAAAAATTGGTCACCAATTACCAGTTGAAGGTACTTCCTCATTGTGAAATAAAAGGTAATCTACTTTCTCTTAAATTACATTATTTCTTTCCAAATGTCTTTGAATAATTGAAAGTTAGATAATGTGGGTTCTGTAGAAATAACTAAATATTTCATGTGCCTAGATAAATTGCTGAAGAGACGACGATGATTGCCTTAGACATCCAGAGAGTAGTAGTGATTCGTTGCGCATGCAGACATGCAACCGTAAGAAGGGGGAAAGGGATAATGCTCCAGAACGAAGGGTCAGTGGTCTTGGGTAGACGGCTTAGTCCATTCTGGAGCTTTATGTCTCTGAGTGGCTGCACTTGGTGCTCTCAACTGGCTGCTGGATTTGGAGAAAGTATGAAAACTCTTTGGTGGCTGGAAGAGCTGGGAGGTTGGACAAGGTTCTTCCAATAACTTTCCTGATTAGCTAGATGGCAAGCAAAGAATTGTCACTGCAGGATTCCCTCCTTAGTAAGAAAAACTCTTAGGTGATGTGGTTGGCCATGATTTCTAATGGTATTTTCATGACAAGATGGAAAATTTCAAGGCAGCCACCAGAAACCACAAATAATGAGACTATCTGAAGAAATGATATAGATAAATGAGAGTAATTGATTAAATAGTATTTATTAGATTTACACTCATTTTCAAAAATAATTCTACTTGAAATAGAACCTACAAAGAAAATCCCATATACCACAAATGTTCGGTGCAAAGTAAAAGCATACAAATATTTCTGTAATCATTACCCACTCAAAGAAATATAATGCCATCGTCACAAAAGTACATGGTGTATTCTTTGTTCTTTCCCAGTTATATCGTCCTCCCCTCCCCACTAATAATCATTATTCTGACTTTCACGCTTATCAATTCCTTTATATTTTTCTCATTTAAATATGCATCTAAGAATCTCATTGGTAAGTTTTGTTCGTGTGGGGGCTTTAAATGAATGGACTCTTACATTCTTTTCTCATGCATTCCTCCCATGCAAAATTGTGTTTTTAAGATTCATACATATTTTTAGACTATTTCAATCATTTCAGTTGCTGTATAATATTCCCTTGAATGCATATTCACAATTTATCTATTGTTGGTAGATTTGTGTATCATTTCTAGTTTGGGGCTCTTAGAAACATTGGTTTTACAAGCATTCGTGTTCGTGCATCTTCATTTCTCATGTGCATGGGTTTTCTTTTTATTTATTTATTTATTTTACCGGGAGGTCCCGGGGATCGAACCCAGGTCCCTCCATATGGCAGACGGACACCCAACCATCTGAGCCACATCCGCCCCGCCAAGGTTTTCTTAATCTAATCTTATTCCTTGTTGGAATTTGGGGGTAAAAATGACATTATTCTCATATGAAAACTTGAGGTATGTCTTTTTATTTCTTTTTGAGCCACTTAAGACGGTGTGTTATTTTATCTGGAGGTCTTACCACTGTTTTTACATTTCCCTCCTTTGATCTTTTTGACGTCTGCTAACCTCTAGTGGCGCTCGCCTTCTATTTGTGAAATTATATATACCTTGCTGCTTTTATCGGTATGATTAACCCTAGTTTAGTTTCTAGTTCATCAGACTTTTTCACTTCTTGAGTCTGCCATGTATTTGTGTCATTTTTCATTAAATACTTCTCTTTTATTATTGCCTTCTGATTAAGTTTACTTTTATTTTACTAACTTCTTGAAACAAAAGCTTTTTTTTTTTTTTTGAAACAAAAGCTTTTTAATTAATTTTCCAGTATCCTTATTTTCTAATATGTTAACCTATGCCTGTAAATTTTGCTCAAGGACCACTTGAGCTACATTCTACCAATTGGATAAGTGACGGTTTGCTTTACTGTGCATGTAAAATATTTTGTAATTTATATTCTGAGTTCTTTCTTATTTATTTAGGAGAGCTTGTCTTACTTTCTAAATATGTGTAGCTGTCTAGTTATTCTTTTTAATTTTTTTCTTTCTTGTCAATGTTTTGTGTCCTTAGGAAAAATGTTCTCTGTGTAGTTGTGGGACACAGAGTTCCATGTATGTGCAGTAACTCAAGTTGTGGAATTATAATGTCCAAATAGTCTATCATTTCATTGAGGTTGATTTTGTGTTCTAACTTTGACTAAAATAAGTCTGTTAAATATTCCCATTAATTATGGATTTTCTTGTCTCCTTTATATTTTTCCATGATCATATTTTAAGTATTTTATGTTCTTATCAATTTAGTGGATAAACATTTAGAATTTTTATTACTTTGTGCTTCGGTGAAATTTTTACTGATAAAATGATCCACTTTATTCCTGGATATATTTAATTTACTATTAATACAGTTACTTTTTTGGTTAGTGCTTAAATGGTGTATAGTTTCCATGCATTTACTTTCAGCCTTTCAGATGCCTCTTGTATAACTGATTATACTACATATTTTGCTTTATGACTATAGACCAAGTATATTGATTTATAATATTAAATATAATTATGCTTAAATTTTCTATCATAATTTTATGCTTTTATTATCTCAGTCTATTTTTGTTTCTCTTTTGCTTTATGGATAGGTTTGTTTGTTGGTTTTAATCATTCCTTTCCCTTTCTCCCTACACCTACCCACTACTTCAGACATTTATTTTTTAAAACAAACACTTTGCTTGTTTTATTTTAGTGGAGAACCCTAGAAATTACAACAGGTATCTTTACTATAATAAATAATTTTAATGAATACATTTGAACATTTATCGGACAATGCTAGGAACTGAGTACATTTTAGCTCTATTTTCACCCTCCTAACTTATCTTCTATGATTGCCATGTGATGTGTGTGTGTGTGTGTGTGTGATTTCTAGGAAACTCACCGATGCTTTTTTATTTCATTTAGTCCATATTAATTAGATTTTCCCAAAGTCACACCACCTTTTTTTTTTTTTTTTTTTAATTCTTCATTACTTCCTGTATCTCTAACTTTTATTTGCAAGCCTTCTTTTAAAAATTCTAATGGTGATCTAAAATATATTTTCAGAGCATATGAGCTTTTGGAAATCCTCAATTATCATCTCTGAAAATGTCTTTATATACACTGTATTTTTGAAAAAATATTTTTACTTGCTATAGGATTTTAATTTGGCAGTTATTTTATTTTAAACATCAAGGAATTCACTCTCTTGTTCTCTAGATTCCATTGTTGCTATTGAAGTTAGCTGTCAGTTATAATCCTTTGAAACTAACCTATTTTCATGACCCCATTCTCCTGGATGCTTTTAAAATTTTCTGTTAGTCTTTGTGTTTCTGCAGTGTTTCTGTGATGAGATTATATATTGTATTATTTTTATTATGTCTGCTTGGAATCCTCTTCAATTTTCATTGTGAAAATCATCTTCAGTTTTCACAATGGTGTATTTCTTATGTCCTGGAAAACTATTAGCTATTACCTCTTTCAATATTGCTGCTGATTTTCAGCTCTTCTCTCATTTGCTACTCTAATTACATATAAGTTGGATTCTCTCTGGGCCTTCTCTTATTTTTCATCCATTTTTCTTTTCAGACTTCATTCTGGATTAATTTTAGTTCAGATTCTGCTTCTCTGATTCTCTCTTCTGCTTTATTTAATGTGTGGTTTAACCCATGCGTTGAATTTTAAGTTGCATCTATGTATTTGTTGGTCACTTCTAGAAAAGATTTTTTTCTTTATAGTTTTCACCTCTTTGCAGTTCTCAGTTTTGTCTTTCATTATCTTGAACATAAAGTTCCTACTTATTTTAAAGTCTGCACCTTATATTTCCATATCTCGATCCCCCACAGATCTGTTTCTCCTTTCCTATTTTTTGCCTTGGTGTTTGGTCTCATTGTCTGATATCTTTATGCTCTAATTATTCTAATTAGGCATATACTAGCTCTTCTGATTTTGATCTCCATATTTCTAATTCTTGTAACTATATTCCCCATGAATTGATCTCTCCATAATACATTCTGGATAATTTCTTCTGTCCTATCCTCAAGCTCACTCATTTTTGGCATTGTCTGATTTGCTCTTAATTCACTCTATTAGTTCTTCATTTTAGTTATTATATTCTTCCAATTTAGAATTTCTATTTGGTTCTTTTTGTTATATGCTGTCTTCTTTCTTTTTTAAAAATAATATCTAACTCCCTGCAGAAAATTTCAGTATTGTCTTTTCAGTTCTTTGGGTTATCCTTTAAGAAAATGGATTATTATATGTAATTGTTACAAAATCTTAAGTCCTTTGCGGTCTCTTTATGTTGACTATAATTTCTGCTCGCTCTTAGTTGAGACTTCTTGAATCTTTATTTTTATGCCTGATCATCTTGGCAATCTGGTCATTGCATTTAAAATATATATTTATATTTATAACTGTTAGTCAATGCTTGAACAATGGCATATTGCCTCTGGGAAGACAAATGTCACTGCAATTCCAAGACCCATAATCCATCCAGAGCTGATCTTTCCTGAATTGCTTCGAGTCCTGGAGCTGGGCTGCAAGTTCCTGAGTGAATTGAATTACTTTTGTTTTGTGCTTGCTCTGTGGGTAAAGCTCATGGAGGGGCCCAGGAAAAAGTTTAGGGCTATTTGTCAGACTGCACACATTCAGCGGAGCCTGAGGTTTGATATTTGTCCATTTATACCATGATGCCAGAAGCAGTTCCTTCCAGAGTCTTCCAGATTGGCACATGCCCTAGGGCAGAAGCTGCTTTCTTTGCTCATCCTGCATACTAACCCACCCTTCTCATAGGTAGGATTACTCATTCCCAGTTCCCAATTTTGGAACTGTGATATCTAAGCATGATTTTAACATTGCTATTCTTTTAAGAAATATTTAAAATATCAACCACATTTTAATTTGTCCTCTAAAAGATGGTTGGTTTCAATCATTCATTCTCATTTTAACACAAATTCTTAGGTAAGAGATACCAATTTATAGAAATAGTAGGATATTGTTTATTAGAGCTATATTCACTTAAGAAAAGCTCAGAGTTCAGAGAATTACTACTTTATCAGAATAAACTAAATAGGCAGTCTTAGTACTTCTCACAACTCAAACTTCAGAGATATTTCAGTTAATCACCATTTAACAAGAGAGCGCATGAAGCCTGGATTTTAAATAGGATTTATGTTATTGCTAGAGTTATGGATGAGAAAAGGTTTTCATTAACATTTCTTTGTCAAACACTGATTCACACTCTTGCTTTTTAACAAGTTTTGTTAAATTTTTCAATCAGTATTTGGGAACTGTGTTTTTTCTACTGTAGTTTATTTGAGAATATTTGGTCTTTTTAAAAATACGCGATTAAAAGTCATTTCAGAGATAAGATCATGAATGTTTTAAGTAGCAATTACTCAATCCTGTGTTTCATTTAAAATTCAGATGTTCATAATTTTCCTACCAAGATGCTCTCATATATATTTGGGTGAAGTTATTTAAGTTCATTGAACTTAAAGATTGATGATGGAGTTATGGCCAGCTGTTCATTCAATATACAATATGGCAATAATGATAACAAATTTGCAGAGTTACCATGAGAAAGAAATGTGACAATATATTTAAAGAGCTTAGCAATATTCTTTTCATAATTTATTCAATAAATAATAGTCCTTGTGATTATATATCTATTGATCATTCCAATAACAGTAAACAAACATTTAAAATTCAGGCACACTCTAAAGGAAAAATGGTATATTTTATGCTGAAATTACAGTTTCTTGGAATATAAAAACAATACATTGTTCTTGGAATGGGAACTAACCTTTTATATCGATCATTGTTAAGATTTGCATCTACATGAAACCCATTTTAAAATTTAATTGGCTTAATCTTAATGCAAATGACCTTTTAAAATGCTCTGTATCAGGAAAGCTTTAATAGCAGTGAATTTCAGTTCTGTAGAAGTGAAACACACACTAAATCCCTATAGACAAACATATAAAACTTCTAAACAGGTTTGAGGGAGCAGGAGCTGAATTTATGTGTCAATGGAAAAGTAGATAAAACAAACTAAGATGTTATTAAAACATTGACAAATACATTAAAATGGAAAATTAAAATTTTTTCATATTTCTCAAGATAATCTCATAGCATAATGCTTCTCAACGATTTGTTATGCAGAATCAGGTTTGTTTTTATTTTCAGTCCATCACAGAAGATATTTTTATATGAATATGATTTTATGATTTATCTAGGAATAAGTCTGAAAAAAAGAAGATGCAGTGTATGTACAAGTATTAGAAGAGTCATTAAAAAGACCTAAATAAATGAGAAAATATGTTGTGTTTATGGGTCAGAAGATTTCAATTTTTTAAAAAATTAAAAAAAAAAATTTTTTTTTAAACAGTTGCTTAAATTACATAAATGTTACACAAAAAAATGTAGGGATTCCCATATGCACCACTTCCCACACCTCCCGCACCCTCCCACGTAAACATCCTTCATTAGTGTGGCATATCATTGCAATTGATGAACACATCCTGGGGCTTTGCCATTAAGCATGGACCATAGTTCACTTTGTAGTCTACACTCTCTCCCACACAGTGCTGCATGTTATGTGATGATATAAAATGGTCTCTATCTGTCATTGCAGTGTCAGGATGATTCCCAAGTCCTGAAAAAGCCCCAGTATTACAACTGTTTCTCCCTCCCCCTGCCTCCAGAGCCTCCAGTGGCCACTGGCTCCAAATCAGTGTTGTAATTTCTTCCATTGCTAGAATCACAAGTCTATAGTAGAATAGCAGTAAGTCCACTCTAGTCCATAGTTCTTTCCCCAATCCTGAGGTTTCTGGGATGGTGATGTCCACTCCACCTCCAATTGAGAGGGGGCTTTGATCCCATGGGGCAGATGGATGGGACTGTATTGCTTGCAGTTGCAAACTCTCTCTGTTCCTTAGGATGGTCATTGTCCGTCATCATCTCCTTAGTTGCCCTGGATGAGTCCAATCAACTGTAGAGTAGGTATTGCAACTCCGCCGAGATCCTGGGCCCAGCTAGCACATGGACAGTCCAAAGACTCGTGTCTCTTGGACATAGACTTACGAACTCCAGCACCAAGTAATAGGTTTAAATAGAAGGGACAGATGAGTCATGTGCAGGGAAGACATAATTGAGTCCAACTCTGTCACTCTCAGGAGCACAAACTCCAAAGTAAGGCCCACTGGCAAAGCATCAAACTCCGGAGCTGTCTGTCCTCACCATAGGACCTGGGTGTCTCCAGAGCCCTCAGGAGCCTTACTGTTTGGGGTAGTATCCACTTTGGCAGTCTATGAGATCCTGCTGAGATGTGCATAAGCGTTACCTCTGGGATGACCTCCCGACTCACTTCCAACCCAGCCTCCCCAATCTACCCACCTGTCAAACCTGCATCACCCAACCCAATAAGATCACTACCCTCCTTTCATAACCCTTCACTACACAACTACACACTTTCACCTTACCATAGATTATGTCTGTATGGGTGTTGGCTCAAAACCTTCTTCTCCCTTTCTGTTTCCTGTAAGTCTGTCTTCCAGACAATAGCTTTCTGAGTCTGCTCAATTTGCTTAATTCATATCAGCGACATCATGTACTGTTCATCCTTCAATGCCTGGCTTGCTTCACTCAACATAAAGGATAACATTCATTCATGTTATCCTGTGTGTTAGCACTGAATTCCTTCTTACAGCTGAGTAATATTCCATTGTATGTATGTACACATTTTGTTTATCCATTCATCTGTTGATGGGCATTTGGGTTGATTCCAACTTTTGGCAATAGTGAATAATGTTGCTGTGAACATTGGTGTGCATATATCTGTGACTTTGCTTTCAATTCTTCTGGGTATATGCCAAGAGGTAGAATTCCTGGATCATATGGCAGTTTTATAGTTAGTTTTTTGAGGAACTGCCAAACTGTCCTCCACAATGGCTGGACCATTCTACATTCCCACCAGCAGTGGGTCAGGGTTCCCATTCCTCCACATCCTCTCCAACACTTACAGTCCTCTGTTTATTTAATAGCCGCCAGTCTAATGGCTGTAAGATGGTATCTCATTATAGTTTTGATTTGCATTTCCCCAATAGCTAGTGATGTAGAGCATATTTTCTTGTGCTTTTTAGCCATTTGTATTTCTTCCTTGGAAAAGTGTCTTTTCAGGTTGCTTGCCCATTTTTTAAAGGGTTGTTTGTCTTTTTATTTTTGAGGTGTAGGATTTCTTTATATATGCTGGATATTAGGCTCCTACCAGATATATGGTTGCCAAATATTATCTCCAATTGGGTAGGCTGCCTTTCTACTTTCTTGATAATATCCTTTGAGGTACAAAAGTTTTTAATTTCGAGGACATCCCATTTATCTATTTTTTCTTTCACTGCTCGTGCTTTGGGTGTGAAGTTCATGAAACCATTTCCTATTACAAGATCCTGTAGATGCTTCCCTACATTATCTTCCAAGGTCTTTATGGTCTTGTCTCTTATATTTGGATCTTTGATCCATCTTGAATTGATTTTTGTATAAGGTGTGAGATGGTGTTCTTCTCTCATTCTTTTGCATATGGATATCCAGTTCTTCAAGCACCATTTGATGAAGAGGTCATTCTCTCCCATTTGAGTGGGCTTGGTGACCTTGTCGAATATCAGACGACTGTATGTGCAAGGATCTATATCAGAACTCTCAATTCAGTTCCATTGGTCAGTATATCTATCCTTGTGTCAAACCATGTAGTTTTGACCACTGTACCTTTATAGTATGTTTTAAAGTCCAGTAGTGTGATATCTTCAATTTCATGCTTCTTTTTCAATGTCTTTGGCTATTTGGGGCCTCTTATCCTTCCAAATAATTTTTTTTTTTTTTTTTAAAGATTTTATTTATTTACTTTATCCATTTTAACCCCCCCCCTTCCCCATTTGCTGTTTTTGTGTCCATTTGCTGGGCAATTCTCCATGTCTGTTTCCTGCCATCTCTTCTCATCCTCCTCCTCCAGTCTTCCCCAGGATTCGATCCTGGAGACTTCCGATGTAGGAGAGAGGTATTCTGCTGCCTGCGCCACCTCAGCTCCTGGCTTCTGGAGCTTTCGGAGCATCTCGTCTTGTCTCTCCTCTGTTATGTCGTCATCCTGCTGCATGGCTCCCGGGGCCCAACAACTCAGCGGCACACAGAGCCTGGCAGCCCATGCACCTTCTATATATATATTTTATATTTTACCAGGAGGTCCCGGGGATCGAACCCAGGTCCTTCCATATGGCAGACGGACGCCCAACCATTTGAGCCACATCCGCCCCCCTCCAAATAACTTTTGTAGTTGGTTTTTCCAATTCATTAAAAAATGCTGTGTTGATTTTTGTTGGGATTGCAGTAAATCTGTAGATTCATTTAGGTAGGATAGACATCTTAATGATGTTTAGTCTTCCTATCCGTGAACAGGGAATAGTCTTCCACTTATTTAAGTCTTATTTGATTTCCTTTAACAGTGTTGTGTTGCTTTCTGCATATAAGTCCTTTACATCTTTAATTAAATTTATTCCTAGGTATTTGATTCTTTTAGTTATTATTGTAAGTGGTATTTTTTCCTTGATTTCCTCCTCAGATTGCTTGTTATTGGTGTACAGAAATGCTTGAGCATTGATCTTATAGCCTGCAACTTTACTGAACTCATTTATAAGTTCTAGAAGCTTTGCTGTAGATTTCTCAGGACTTTATATGTATATGAGCATGTCATCTGCAAGTAGTGAAATTTTTACTTCTTCCTTTCCAATTCAGATGCCTTTTATATTTTTTTCCTCAGTGCTCGAGCAAGTAATTTTAACACAGTGTTAAATAGGAGTGGTGATAATGGGCATCCTTGTCTTGTTCCCGATCTTAGAGGGAAAGCTTTTAGAATTTCACGATTGAAGATGATGTTTGCTGTGGGTTTTTCATATAAACCCTTTATCGTGTTCAGAAAGTTTCCTTCTTTTCCTATCTTTTGCTATGTTTTTATCAGGAAAGGGTGTTGTATTTTTGTTGAATGCTTTTTCTGCGTCTGTAGACATGATCATGTGATTTTTTCCTTCGGTCTGTTGATGTGGTATATTATAATGATTGATTTTCTTACGTTGAAACATCCTTGCATACCTTGGATGAAACTCACTTGGTTATAGTGTATAATTTGTTTGATGTGTTGTTGAATGCAATTAGCAAGTATTTTATTGAGGATTTTAGCATCTAGTTTCATTAGAGAGATTGGTCTGTAATTTTCCTTTCTTGTGGCATCTTTCTTTGGCTTTGGTATTAGTGTGTAATGTTGGCATCATAGAATGAGTTAGGCAATGTTCCTTCTACTTCTATTTTTCGGGAGAGTTTAAGCAGGATTGGTGTTAGTTCTTTCTGGAGTTTGGTAGAATTCGCCCGTGAAGCTTAGTTGGGAGGTTTTTAATGACTGAGTCTATCTCTTTACTTGTAATTGGTCTGTAGAATTCATCAATTTCTTCTTTTGTCAATGTAGGCTGTTTGTGAGTTTCTAGGAATTTGTCCCTTTCCTCTAAATTATCCTTCTTGTTGGCATATAATTTTTTAAAGTATTCTCTTATGATACTCTTTATTTCTGCGGGGTCAGTGGTTATATCACCTTCCTCATTTCTTGTTTTGTGAATTTACATCTTCTCTCTTTTTTTCTTTCTTAGTCTGGCTAAGGGTTTTTCGATTTTATTGATCTTCTTGAAGAACCAGTTTTTGGTTTTGTTTATTTTTTCTATTGCTTTCTTATTTTCTATTTTATTTAGTTCTGCTCTAATTTTTTTTTTTTTTTAATTTCCTTCCTTCTAATTCCTTTGGGGTTAGTTTGTTGTTGTTTTTCCAGTTCCTCCAGGTGTGCAGTTAGGTCTTCCATTTTAGCTTCTTTTTTGATATATGCATTTATGGCTAAGAATTTCCCTCTCAGTACAGCCTTTGCTGCATCCCATAGGTTTTGATGTGTTGTGTTGTCATTTTCATTCGTTTCAAGGTAGTTACTGATTTCTTTTGTGATTTCCTCCTTGACCCGCCATTTGTCTAAGAATGTGTTGTTTAATGTCCATATCTTTGTGCCTAATCTGGTTCCCTGGCCCTTACTGATTTCTAATTTCATTCCATTGTGGTCAGAGAAATTACTTTGTATAATCTCAATCTTTCTGAATTCATTGAAATTTTTTTCTGTGGACTATCATGTGGTCTATCTTGGAGTATGATCCATGTGCACTCAAGAAGAAAGTATATCCCGCTGTATTTGAGTGTAGTGTTCTGTATATGTCTGTTAGATCCAGATCCTCTAATGTATGAATCAAAGTCTTTGATTCTCTATTGATTCTTTGTCGAGATGTTCTGTCTAATGGTGATAATGGTGTATTAACGTCCCCCGCTATAATTGTAGAGGCATCTATTTCTCCACTTAATTTTTCCACTGTGTGCCTCATGTATTTTGAGGTGCCTCTGTTAGGTGCATAAATGTTTATGATTGTTCTTTCTTCTTGAAAGATTACCCTTTTCACTAATATGTAGTGTCTGTTTTTGTCTCTTACAGTAGTTTTGCATTTAATATCTATTTTGTCTGATAATAGTATAGCTACTCCCGCCCTTTTTTGGTTATTGTTTGCTTGTGAGATTGTTTTCCAGCCATTCACTTTCAGCCTCCTTGAATCCCTGTATATAAGGTGGGTTTCTTGTAGACAACATATAGATGGGTCATAGTTCCTTAACCATTCTGCCAATCTGTCTCTTGACTGGTGAGTTTAATCCATTAAAATTTAGTGTTATTACTCTCAAGGAATTACTGTCATTAGCCATATTTTCTTTGGTTTTATGTATGTCATATGTTGTTTTTATTTCTCTTTTTGTCTTTTTAGTTGTTCTTAGACTCTCCTCCAACTCTCTCTCTCTCCTGTTTTTTCCTTTCAACCTGCAGAACTCCCTTTAGTATTTCTTGAAGGGCAGGTTTCTTATTGGCATACTCTCTTAATATCTGTTTATCTGTGAATATTTTGAACTCTCCATTTTTGAATGCCAGCTTTGCTGGATAGAGAATTCTTGGCTGGAAGTTTTTTCTTTTAGTATGTTAGCTATGTCATACCACTGCCTTCTTGCCTCCATGGTTTCAGATAAGAAATCAGCACTTAATCTTTTTGAGCTTCTCTTGTATGTGATGGTTCTCTTTTCTCTTGCTGCTTTCAGTGTTTTCTCTTTGTCTTGAGCATTGGACAGTTTGGTGAGTATATGTAATAGTGAAAGGTAGGAAAGCAAACGTACAAGACTTAGGAAATTGAAAAATTAACATGAGTAAGAAGCACAGAGGAATAAGATTAGGAAAGTGGAATAGAAACAATGAAACAAGAAACAGAAAAGAATACATAGAATGAATTAAAATGCTAGAATGGCAAGAAGATGGGAAAAGAAAACGGAAAAGAGATAAAGAAAAAAGTGAAAAAGAAAGTACATAGAGAAAAAGGGAGAGAGGGAGAAATACAAACAAGAAAACTTGGAGATCAAATAAAAGAGGTGGAATGAAAGAACAAAGGAAAACAAAAGATATAAAGATGAAGGAGTGAAAAGAAATAGTGTAGGTAGAATAGATCAGTCACCAAAAGAATAAAAGAAAAAAAAAAAGAAAAGAAAAAGAAACAAGCCGAGAAATAAAGGGAGTGGATACAAAACAAGCAAGAAACAAGACAGCAGCAACTCGTTTTTTAAAAAAGGGAGGAAAAGAAACAAACAAAAAAACCACTGAAAAACAGCCTTCTTTCTTAGGCCCCTAAGGATCTTCTCAGGCTCCTGGTGTTCCTCATTCATTGACCTTGCAGCCTGCCTTCTGCAGATTTTGAACTGGGTTTTAGTGATTAAAATAAGGGAAATAAAAGAAAATGGACCTTTTTTTAAAAAAAATAAGAGGTCCGAGAAAAGCTAATACAAAGAAAATGTCCATATGGTCCCTGTCATAAAGTTTCAGCTGGATGCCTGATGAATCAGTTCTCAAGGAATAGCCAGGAATTGAACCAGGGACCCCATATATGCTAGGCAGGAATTCTTCCACTGAGCTATTCTGAGTTCTTGAGTTGATCAGCCTTTCGGAAGGTAGACGACTCAGAGCAGTTTCCCATGGAGTTTGACGTCTGTTCTACTCTGTTAGATCCAATTCACCAGGAGTTTTACCCTTAGTGTCTTGGGTGGGGGAGGGGAGCCCTTCCCGGCAGCTGGGAGGTTTAATAACTCACGATTACTTGTTTTGGCTTCTTCGTGTCTCTGACCGTCACTCTTCTGGGAGTTGGTAAGCAGTGTTCTGGTTTGCTGTACCCCAAAGCAGGTCCCCAAGACAGCCTCTGGCCTTTTCTTTGTTGTTTTAGGGAGAGCTAAGATTTATATGTCTAACCCATCGGCCTTGTTCCCGCAGATTCAATATTAATTTATAGATTTTACACAAATTAATCTACAGATTCAATGTAATCCCAAACAAAATATGAGCAGACTTTTTAATAGAAATTGACAAGCTTAATTTAGTATTCACATGGAAATGCAAAGAATTTAGAATAATCAGAATAACTTTGTAGCACAAAAAACAAAAACTAAAAAAACAAATCTAGGAGAACATATGCTACCTGATCTCAAGACTTACAGTGAAGTTACACTAAATTATGTAGTATTGCGTAGAGATAAAGAAATAGATCAATGGAACAGAATAGAGGCTCCAGAAATAGAAGTATACGACTATACATATACTGTACAGAATTACAAAGGTAATTCTGTTTAAAATTTATATTTCCAGCAAATGGTGCTGGAGAAAAATGGCTATCTGTGTGCAAACAAGAAAAATGAATTGTGATCCATACTTCACACTATATACAAAAATTTACTCTAAATGAACCATAGACCTAAATGTAAAATATAAAACTGTAAAACTTATTTAAGAAAAATCATAGGCAAAAATCTTTGTGACTTTGGGTTATGCAAGATTTCTTAGATACGGTATAAAAAGGATGATCCTTGAAGGAATAAATTAATACATTGGAATCCATCAAATATAAATTTCTCTTCAAAAGGCAGTTTTAAGAGAAGGAAAAGAAGAGTCTACATACTAGGAGAAGATACTTGCAAATCGTTTATCTAATACAAGAATTTTAGCCAGAATTTGTGAAGAGTTCTATACACTCAATAAAAAGAAAGAACCCAATATAAAAAGGGGAAACATTTCTAATAGGCACTTCACCAAAGAAGAAATACAGATTGCCAGTAAGTGCATGGAAAGATGCCTAACATCATTAGCCTTTGGGGAAATGCAAATTAAAGCCCCAGTGAGGTACCACTATACATAATTACAATGTCTAAAAACAGCAAGACTGGCCATGCCCAGTGTTTGCAAAGATGTGGAGGAACTGGAACTCTCCTACAATACTGCTGGTAGGAATGAAAAATGGAACAGGATTTTAAAAAATAGTTTGACGATTTCTCAAAATGTTAAACATATACCCACTATTAAGATCCATTTATTTGGGAAGCGGCTGTGGCTCAATCAGTAGGGCTCCCGTTTACCATATGGGAGGCCCCGGGTTCGGTTCCTGGGGCCTCCTGGTGAAAGCAAGCCCGCCCGCACGGCGTGGTTAGCTGACCCAGCGAGCACAAGCAGCAAGGGGGGGATAAGTGAATAAATAAAATCTTTAAAAAAAAAAAAAAAAAGATCCATTTATTTCACTCCTAAGTATTTATTCATGAGTAATGAAAGTGTGTGTCCATACAAAGACTTGAACAGGAAGGCATTATCAGCTTTATTGATAAAAGCTACAACCTGGAAATACTACAAATGTCAAGAAGAGAATGGATAAACAAACCTTGGTAT
The DNA here is from genome assembly GCA_026826555.1 of Tolypeutes matacus. Classification (NCBI taxonomy): domain Eukaryota; kingdom Metazoa; phylum Chordata; class Mammalia; order Cingulata; family Chlamyphoridae; genus Tolypeutes; species Tolypeutes matacus. The sequence continues at coordinate 3,451,889 of JAKSZT010054573.1, forward strand.
ATCCACAGATGAGAATAATATCCAGTAATAAAAGCGAGTCAACTATTAATATATGCTACCAGCCAGATGAATGTTAAAATATTTATCCTGCATGAAAGAGTCCAAACAAAAGAAGTGAACATATTCTGTTATTCTGGGTATGAAATGTGAGGAAATGCAAACTAATTGCATCACCGGTTGTTTGGGCACAAGGTAGGTGGTACAGAAGAGAGAGCATACAGAGGGGCACAAGGAAACTTTTGGGGTGATGGATGTATTCATAATCTTGATTATGGTCATGTTTTAAGGATGTACATATAGGAAAAAATTATCACATTGTGTGCTTCAAATAGGTACAGTTTATTGTGCATCAACTCTTTTTTTTTTTAAGATTTATTCATTTCTCCTCCCCCCTTGTTGTTTGTGCTTGCTGTCTGCTCTCTCTGTTCATTGTGTGCTCGTCTTCTTTTTAGGGGAGGCAGTGGGAACCGAACCTGGGACCTCCCATGTGGGAGGGATGAACCCAATCACCTGAGCCACCTCTGCTCCCTGCTTGTTGTGTCTGTCATTGTGTTTCCTCCTTGGGTCTCTTCGTTGAGTAATCTCATTGCGTCATCTTGTTGCACCAGCCCGTCATGTCAGTTCCCTGTCTTGCTCGTCTTCTTTAGGAAGCACCGGGAACCAAACCCAGGACCTCCCATGTGGTAGGCAGGCACCCAACTGCTTGAGCCACATCCACTTCCCCATCAACTCTATCTGAGGAAACCTGTTACTTTTACAAAGAATTGAGTCACCAAAGTCATTGTGATATGTCCATGTTTCCTTTATACATGTCTTTGTACTTTACAATGAAAGGAATCCGGTATTTCATCAGATAAAAAATAACTTTGATAGAATTTCATGAGATGTCTGTCTGTCCCATTCATTCTGGGTCATGCTGAAGTTCACAGGTAAATCAAGTAGGAGCACTCAGTCTGCTTCAGTGGTGCATTGTTTATTTTACATAGCTAGACAGTCTGAGTTTGAATTTTTAAAAAGGGAATCATTGATAAGAGACAAGGGAATCACGTGCTCTCCAACCCAGTTAGAAACACGTCATTAGCATTGTAAAGTTTCTGATAACTAGAACATTCTTGGAGAAAATGGAGTGTCAGCAAGCGTGAGCTTTCTAACGATATTGTGCGCCTTTGAGGACGACTCGTTCTCCACCCGGCTTGCATCTCTTGAGGACCATTTGATTATCTGTGTGTTTGTTCCTTCAGAAGCCAGCCCTAGAGCACTTTGCTCACGCAGGGTATCTCACCAGCTCTCTGCCTAGAGACTGGTCCCTAAGGAGAAAATGCTCTGAGCACACGCTCCAGGAGCAAGACGAACTTAAAACTGGTGCTGGCATGGTGTGCACTGTACATGGAAGCTTCTGGACGCTCTCCAGTACGACTGCTGAGTCCACCCCACCCCTCCATGGACAAGCAGGAAGTGGATGGATACGTAAAGCCCATGACTTCATGCAGTGATGAAAGACTGTGCCTCCTATTTCAGTGTTTCACCCTTGTCTAAATAAATCGTAGGAGGTCTTTTCCACCTCGGCACTATTGATCATTCTTTGTGGCAGGGTATGGTGCGGGCACTGTAGGGCATTTATCAGCATCCATGGCTTCTGCCCACCTATGTCACCCTGTCTCTCATCACTCCAGAGATTTGAAATCCATAAAAGTCTGAAGACATTGCTAAACATCCTGAATGGGCAAAATCATCCCCAGCTGATGATCCCTCATCTATAGCAGAAACCACAAGTGAGAGACTCTATAGTCCTAGAGGCTATAATAGGTTCAGTGCAGCTTCAGTTGAAGAATTCATACTTATTTTTTATGTGAAAGGACGACAGTGAGTTGAGTGGTCATTTCTAAGCTAAGGACTATATAATATGAATTATTAAGATAACAGAGTTAAGTAGTAAAGAATATTTTAAAAAACTAATTCTGGTTTGTACCACAAAACGGTTTCCATTTTTCCTGGTCAAATTTTATGTTGTATTAGCATTATCAAAATCAGACAAGTAATTTAGAATATAGCATAATAGTGTATTTGAGCATATGATTTGCTTTATTGAATTTGGTCTTGAAGGCCATTTGTGAGTATTCACTGAACAATATTTAAGTGACATGGGTATAGATGTTTGTTGTAATAGTTTGAAATCTTCAGAGGCTAAAAACTTGGCATATAGTGTGTGATTATCAGGAATCTATTACAGAATATGTTTTCAAATTCAGGAGCACCTAGATGATTTTAAAACCATCTCTCTAAGGAAAATGTTTAAATTTTGAGTAATAAAAATTCTATTCAATGTGTAGTGGGCATGAATTTTTATTTCTGCCAGTATTTCCTCCTGATCATCACTTATACCCTTCAAACTGGCAAATCTAGAAATTAAAGGAGAGTGAAAGACTTTGATTCTAGACTCTTCTATATAATCTATATAAATAAAAAGAAAATAAATAACTTATTTACCTTACAAAAGAAGATTTACCTTCAGTGCTCATGTTATATTAGAGCAGACATGCATCATCCATGGAAAAATGTGGGGGATTTCGGTATAATTCAGCTCTGTTAATGTGAATTTAATGCTCCTCTGCATGAGACTAATTATTGAGAAAAAAGTAGATTTATTTTTAATGTGTTACTAATATTGCTCATAGCCATAAGAAAAATATGAGCCAATGCTATGGAGAACATTTTAAAAATACTTGAAGATCATGGGCAGATGAGAAAACCTCAGAAGTTTCATGAGAGTGTTCCTCTCACTATTATCACTAAGAAAAACATATGCGATCATAAAATTCTATAAAGTGCCCATTTCTATGTAATTTGAGGGTCAGGGGTCATGACAGATTTCACTATTTCTTTTCTTATGTTTCTGAAAAGGCTCTCCTAGATTTAGAATAAATGTTGCTTCAACATAAATGCACAGGTCTTTAAAAACAAAATCATTTATGAATTTTAAAAAATTAAGGGTATTGAGATTGGAGAGGCTTTGATCAAATTTCAGATGACATAAAATAAATGCACATGGCACGAAGGAGCTAATTTATTTTGTTTTTGAGAGCAATAAGTAAGTAGAAAAACACATTAACAAAGGGTAAGAATGTTCAGCCTCTATTTCTCCCTCTTGAAAAGCTAGATAAGTGATTTCACAGGAGGAAGGAGGGATATTTGAAACCAGAAGTTCCATTAGTTACCAAATGAGTTTTCTTGGTCATATATTTTCACAAAATGAAATGCATGAAATACCATAACCTTTATATTTCCCTTGGTTTACTGATTTGGCAAGAATATCCGTCCGTCCCATGGCTTTCACAGTTTTGATCTTGCAGTCTGAATTTGGTGGCCTTTGTTTACTAAGCAATATATAGCCACCCGCTTTCACCCCAAATGCAAGTTCCTATTTTGTCATTTAAAAATAGTGCAATCTAGGAGGGGGGGAAAAAAAAAAAAAGCAATATCAGTCGACAGTGGGTTTGCTTAAAAAATATTGTAATTATTAAACTTAGGAAGATGTTTACCCATGGAAGAATATGTTCATAGTTGAACTTAGATGGAAAACAGTGCATGCTACTATGAGTTTTAAAGTGCCAGTGCCCCCTTTTTTTTTTTGCCAAAAGCCCATCCAATAAGAGAGACTTTAGCTGGCCAGGGCAGCTGGGTTTGGCCTTGGGATGGGCTTGCATGATTTAGGAGTGGGGAAGGGAAGAACAGGGAGAGAACCTGTCGTAAGGAGGTCCTCATGGCTTCAGCTGGTTCTGTCCTAATATAAAAACTTTATAAAAATTACAAAGTCTCGGTTAAGAAATATTAGAAATTTTCTTTTAACCCAAAGCAATCATTATCTGTCTTTTGTCAAGCAAAGTGTATGATATCTACTGTTCCTAAATGATGGTATAACATTAATTCTCCCTAAAATGTCAAACCTATCTACATATTTTATTAAATTCAATTATAATAAGTTCATTTTGTTACAACATCTCTGCAATATTTCAGGGGATTTGGTTCCCTGTACCCTCTCTCAGGTGAATTTTAATTGGCATGCACTCCATTTAATCTTTTTAACTGTTGATCCATAACCTGCTGCAGAAGATTTTTTAATTTATCATTAAGCCACTCAGTAGGATTGTGGGGAACTTTGTGTGTATTTTCTCTTTAAATTATGGCTTCTAATTTCACCCTTTCCTTCCCTTCTCTTTAGCTTCACCAATTGACAGCATCTCCTCAGTTATGTTTCACATCTTTGGAATTCACTCCCCATTCTTATAGGTATGCATTCAAAGCCTCCCTCTTTCTCTGAATCCGCAGATGTGTTCCCAATATCCAGATCTAAACCATGCTTCATTTAAACTAAGCAGGTGTTTGTGCTCATTTCTGAAAAGTCTATTGTGTATGCAGTAAAAACAGTAGCAGAATGCCCACAGGGGAACTTCTGTCTCATTCACAATCCCAGGCTCACTCAGTTTCCCTCTCAGATTTCCCCTGTTCCTTGGTTCTTGAGGGTCCTTCTAGAAATATCCCATATTAAAAATAAACTCTCAGATACCATTGGGAAATGTCATCATTTGCCTCTTTGTATTTTCCTGGAATAATATGAACTGGAAATTCAATTTTGACACCTGTAAATCTACTTCAGTCCTCAAAAAGACTCCATGATGTTTCTTTATGTAGACTTACTGTAATTTCTTAAGAATCCCAGCTCAAGAATGGACACTTAGGTTGTAAGCGAGCCCTGGTTACAGTGAGAACCATCTCCGAGAATCTTTGCATGGGGGTTGGGTTTCATCTCTTTTTTTAAATCATGCAGACGTTAGAACATTGTGTTGGGGGGGGCTTACCTCCCAGCCACGATTAGAGAAGTGTATTTGGGGCACATCTTGGCAGCCTGAGGTATTATAGAATGGCATACCTCTGGCTTTGTCTATCCCAGTTCAGTATACTTTCTGTAGAGGTCAGAGAGTACACGGTTTAGGCTTTGCAGGCCAAAAGGTCTCTTTTCTAACTACCCAGTTCTGCTGTAGTGTGAAAGGAACTATAGAAAATAAGTAAATTAATATGTATGGTTGTTTTCCAATACAATTGATTCACCAGTGCAGATAGTGGACATATTTAGCCTGTGAGGTATAGTTTTCTGATCCCTGGTCTATTAGTTAGGTCAATAATAAGTTTTAATTTGCTTCTATTTTGTGAGTAAAGTTGAGCATATGTTCATGAATTTGAAATCCATTTTGGTTTCTTTTTCTGCTAAATATCTCTGGCTTTTACTTTTCATAGTTGAGTTGATCTTCCTCTTATTGTTTTGTAGGAGCTCTTTACATATTTATAACACTGATGTTTTTCATAGGTGCTGCCAAATTAATGATCTCATGCCACAAAGGTTGTAACACCTGACTTTCCTTTACAATCTATTTGACATAGAACTAAGTAAAACTCACTTTATGCCTCTTTGGTTTGTAGCATTTGCTCTTAAAAGTGATCACATCTCATATTGGTGTCCAATCTTACAGTTTAAGGATTTTCAACCAACAGTGTTTTATGCGATTCCTCACAACCTTACTTTGAGATATATTCAAATTTTACAGGTGACTTTATAACCTGAGCAAGATTATATCTTATAAATGTAGAGCTGAGACTCTAAATTGATGCTTTTCTGTGCTCTCCTCCAGTGGCTGCTAGTTTCTACTGGGATTGAAATAACCTTAAATCTATCCAGAGAACTACAACCCTCTCAAAATATTCCGGCTCCTTCTTCCCAAGCCAGCCCCCCCCAGCCATCCTGTTCTCTTAAAAACCTTCTCTTCTGTCAACGTTTTTTTCCTCCTGTTTAACTGATCTTCATTGTGACCTCATAATGCTCATAATAGGGAGGAAAGTGACTGGTGGCAGCGATTTAAAAGCGCTTATTGAGATGGTCACTTAAAGCAGAGATGAAACTGCTCTCTAGACTTCCCAGTTTTCTCACCTTCCCTTCGGATATCCAGCCACAGAGTGAGGATACCTTCAAGCATGAGTACTTGCTGTCCTCACAGGGTAATTTTCATCCTGCTGGCTTTCTCATGTTTTTCTTTCCTCTTGGGACACCAGCCACACACCTGCCCAGGTGCTTACCAGGTGAAGGGAACAGGTGCAAACCGTGCAGGTGAGAGTAGCTGCTTGTTTGAGAGAACTGAACATCAGTCTTCAAGGGCATCCCTAGGCTCATGCCTGAAGCTGCCAGCTGTCTTCTCTTGTGCCTCCTACGGGGAAGTCTGTGAACGCTCGATCTGGGTATGCACTGCGGCATTGGTTGCCCTTGGTCATCTTTTTCCTGGATTTTCCTATCTTATTCACTTCCATTTATATGTAGTATATTGCCAGGACCTTAATTGACAGGACTGATGTATTCAAGTTTATAGAGAATAGGAACTTAGTCAAATGCCATTGGCTAAATTTTACATTAATTTCCCATCTCTCTTGTATAGAAGATTATATACAGTTGTCTCAAATACAAGTTCCTTATTCTTTAATTATATGAGAGGCCCTTTTTAGGCCTTTGGGAGATTAATCCTAGATTAGATTAGGAAATTAGTCCCAAAATACTAGTTTTTACAAGGAAATTCAATGGCAGGGGGAATTTGGAATGCAGAATGACCCGAAGCTTTGGGGGATTGTTTTCCCTTAGTTAAAACAATATGGTAAGTGAGGTTACATGTTCCAACTTTATTCATATTTTGGTAGTTTGCATGTGTGTCCTTAGGAATCAAATGAATGGGATGAGATAGATGAAGGGGTGTTTCTTTTTAATTTCTTCCATCTCAGGGGATCATTTCCTAAAGAATGTCTCAACTTGCTCTCAGAACTACAATCACTGACTTATCTTTAGGGATGAATTTATCTCTGGTCTAGGAGAAACTATTAAAACCAAAAAAAAAAAATAATAATAAAATAGTTCCTGTCTTGACCGTATTGTCCTACTTTGCTTTTTTCCATATATTAAGAGTGGGCTTTGCTTTCAGGACACACATTACGATTCAGTTAATATTTTCAACCCTTGACCCGGAATGGAATATCCTGTGGAAGTCCGTGTTTAAAGCCCAATTCTGTTAAGTCTAATTTCCCCAGAGCCCATTAGGTCTAGGATTGTGCACATCATGCCCAAATGCGGATATGATGGCATTGCTTAAACTGTACAAGGGGAAGAGTCGTGGAGGAAATTGTGACTGTTAGGACAATGTTCTTGAGATCACAAATGTGTCCTTCCTGTGTGCCAACTTAGTCCACCTTCTGAAAGCATTTCTCCCAGGTGCACATTATGGAGGATTACGCTTGGCTCAGCTGTATCTTGATCCTTCAAAGCAGGGGCTGTTTCCAACTCAGAGAGGAAGCAGGAGTCTCCCTCAGCTCTGCAGGTTTCTTATAGCTGGGGTGAAAAGGAACAGGTGGAACTTAGTGCAGGTGCAGCTTCCTGACTGTTCAAGCCTCAGTGAGCAGAAGTCACCGGGCTCGCCCTGGGCTCCCGAAACACAGAGCCGAGGCCCAGCAGCTGCTGGTCTGGAAGGCAGACTTGGTGTCACCTGGGGCTGGTACCCAAGGAGGGTGCCTTCGGGTCGAGAGACGGAATTTTGGATGCTTCATACATTTCTTGGGAGGGCTAAGCTAAGACTCTACCTGGCTTTTGGGATGTCTCATAATTATTTCAAATAATAGAAATTACATTTCTGATAATTACATTTCTGATAATTTCTAATCATTTCTGATAGTTCTTAATTATTCGTAATAAATGATGCACTTCAGCCATGGAATGGACTTGCCCAGGGACGGCAAGTTCTCTCTCACCGAGGTCGTGTTTAAACAGCAGAGGTCAAAATGCTGCAGACAGGGTTCTTGTTTTGGAAGAGAAGCTAAATTCATTTACAGCTGCAGTTCTCTGCCTTTCTAAGATTCTGTAAGTCCAGGCTTTCGTTACTCTGAGCCCCCCTGTCATCACTGTTCTAATTACTGTCGACTGTATTGATTGAAAATAAAGTTACTCCCCTTTCTTCTTAGAGCTGAAAGGCTGCAGTTGACAGCAGATCCACATATGCAGGTAAGAGACTCATGCTTTAGTTAGATGTAAATATGTCACTCACATTACTTACATTCAAAAGGTCGGAATAGCGCATTTCTTGAAGTAGGCTGAAGGAGACTTTGTGTCTCAACAGGATAGATCCAGAGCAGAAAACTGATTTTATAAAAGAGAGGATTTTTTGAATTGCTTCAGGGGAGAGTAAGTTGGGTGTCAATAGTATAGAAAGACACTAAATAAGGAATTCTAGCTAAAAGGCCTCATAGAAATTTACAAATGCAAAGGGGGGGGGTCTCATGGAAAATGCTTTGAGTCCTGGAGGGGCAGAAAACTCCTGTTGAGACTGGTAGAAGGTGAAGTTTCTCGCAGAATTATTGTCGCCTGGCAAGAACCTGAGCTGAGATGGTTATTTCTTCTGCTCATTTGCAATCACAATACGTTAGCACTGAGCAGCCGCAACAGCCAAGGACGTTCTGGAGAGAAGAGGTAGGTGGGGGGAGAGAAACAGCAGAGCAGTCAAATGCAGCTTGAGGAGCTCCAGGAATTCAAGCTGACCATGGTCCTTCCAGGAATGCTGCACCGTGGGGTTTCTGTTAAAGCAAGACTGAGGGCCAAACGTGTAAGTCTAGAGCTACTCAGTCATCGCAAACGCACATTTTTGAACAGCAAACCATTCTTGGATGGTTGCATCCAAGCTTTCATAGGTTTCACGGGCACTACCATAATTACTCAGATGAATGAATTCATTCACACGAGTTGATTTCCTTTTCAAATTACCTGAAATTTTAGATAAATGTCTACACAAGCACAAATGCTTGCCCTCAGTGGTAACACCCCAAGATCTGACTGGTACGAACCAGATGAGGAAAGTCTTAGGGCACATGGGCCAATTGAAAACCCTGGAAGCCATTCCGAAGCATGGCTCTTGATGGAGGAAGGGGGCGGGGGGCAGCGGATCGAGTCTCCACCAAGCTCATCTTCTATATTAAAGTACGTTTAGAGTGTTAGTGCCCATTCACACACAGTTCTTTAGGAAAAGGACAAAATTACTAGAACAGTAAAGCAAAATAAGTCGAAAACCACAATACAGACAGCACACTGGGGGATTTCCAGTTTATTTTTGGTATGAATCTTTGGGTTGTTCATTGACAAAAGTTTTTGATCAGCCACTTCGCTTGTGGTTTCTGCTCCCAGGCTAATGGCAATGCATATTAGTAGGTGGCTTTCTGTGAGTCGGAGATAATCACAGGATGAAATGCTCCTTGGCTTCCAATCCTGACCATAAATGAGAGTTCAGGGCTGTAACTCAGGGTGTTCCCAGGAGTCAGACAGGTAAAGAGAGGAGGGTAGATACTGAGTGATGGGGAGGAATTGGCCCATTAGCAGACCCCATGTTGTACAGAGACTTTGGAGTGGCAGAAGATAAGCAAGGATTTGGGCCCACTGCACTTACTCTAAAGACCTTTCAGGGTTTTGTCAGTATTTCCTCAGTGTCCTTTGAGTGCCTTTCTCTGTGTAAACAGTGTGAGTTCCTGAGGCTTGATGGAGAGCAAGCCAGCCCATGTACCTTTCTCTCCCCCATGTACAGCACCCACGCAGAGTCCTGTGGATGCAAATTAAAAAATCACCTTTTCTTAGACCCACTTTCCCAGCTACTGAAACTGCAGTACCCCAGCAAGACTGTGAGGCAGAGATTGTGCTGCACACAGCACGAGGCGCATGGGATGCCTCAGCTCTTCTCACTTCTTCCTACTGTCCTTAACTTGGTGGTCTCGGTTTTTGCAAAGGAATTCTCCTACACTACCACAGAAACAGGAGAAAGAGAGATGCCAGGGCAGAGAGGGGAAATAAACACCTTTCTTCTGTCCTTCCCCTACCTGGGCTGCCATGGTGCTGCATGTGCAAGCCCTTAGATTACCGATTAAAAATAAAAATGAACTGCACAGTGGAGATTAAATGAATCTTCAGTACATTTGGCAGTGAGAAGTTTAGTCTTTTGTCCTGGATCTGTGCACAGAAAAAAAGGAATACATGTGAAACCTGAATTGCTCCAGGGGCATCTAATCTCTTTCCGCCATGATAAAATGGCCTCATTCCGTGAGCCGCAGTCTGTTCTGACTTCTCAGACAGCCTGCAAGGGAATGCCACTGGATTTGCAGCCAGCAGCCTGCTGCATTTGGGGTTATGATGAGAAGTGTGCACTGCTACTCAGTGTTACAGAAATAGTAAAAATGGAGAGGATCCGGCTGACTCGCCAGCCCCTTTTAGGTAGAAGTCTTATTAGAAGGGTGCCTGTTCTCTCCAAGTTTTAAGTAATCGAGTGTCACAATATTTCCTAGTATCCAGTTTGTGCTGTGGCCAGTTTCCCAAGCAGCCTTTTTGCATTCTGGAAATTCACTTGGTCCTTGACCTTTTATTAAATGATGCATCATCTACTCTAGCCATTGAAATGCTTTGAAAGGGGTCATATGCAAATTAAAATTTATATGTAGTTGCCATTATTTTATCTCCTTGAACATCAAAGATAAGCATATTTGAAGAGTATTTTAAAATGTGTATTAAATCATTTATTTGGTTTTGAATTTATTAATAACAGACTAATGTGCTGTATGTTAAGTCATGACTTTTCAGTGGTTCTAAAAAAAAGATTACTCACTGACTATTGTACATAAGTACTAGGGTTATTATAACAAAATTCATGCCCTCTCCATGAATTTGCATTTGCTATGAAACACAGGAGCAAAATTGCTTCTTAAAGAAATAGCAAAGTAAGCCTTGAAAGTTTAAGCTTTTAAAAGTGGAAAATCGAAGTGATTAATTTACTGTTTATTAATATTTAAGTTAAACTGGCATGTGATTCAGAATCTTACTCATACTCAAAGTCTGTTTCTTTACACCTGAAACTGTGCACGTTATTTTATGACAATTTATTAAAGAAAACAATAAAAGTACATGTCATGTTCTACCCTTTCAAGAGCTCCATTGATCAAATTGGATGCTCTTATATTTATATTTATTTTTTACGCACTCCATTCCATACCAGTTTTTCAAGGCCTGACTTGGAAATGCCCAATCCCAGAAACCTTCTCCAAGTCTCTTATCCTTCCCAGCACGCTCACTTCCCTTCCATGCTTTGCCCCTCAGCGCAATGGGGAATAATACCATATTATAATGAAAAACATCAGAATGATGCATTAAGAGTGGCATAAATAAAGCTATTCTGAGGTAGGAAAGAGTGAATGCTTGGACTTCCTGGAGAGGGAGTGAAGCAATGTACTGAGATTTCATGCAAATTTGTCATTTGAGCACGGCTTTACAAATTCCATATATACTTCAGTAGTCAGAGATGGAGAGGAGAGCATCTCTGCAAAGCCGAGTGTCCTGTATTTCCTTTGTTTTTGCTAGGTGAGTACAATCGAGGACCCAAGTCCAGGTGGGCTGTTGGACTTTTCCAGGGCCCACTTGTCAGTAAATGAACCTTTCTGATTAGCCCCTGCGCTACAAGGGTTTGAGTGTTAAAGGCATTTAGTTGTACTGGCCTTAAGATACTTGTTTTGAATGTGTTTTTAGGAGAGGTAAGGAGATGTTAGAGGAAAATTATTGTTTAGTTTGTAATGTACTCATGTTCTTGTTTCCTCAACTTTTACTCTGTTATCCTTTATCCAGAAAATGAACGCTGACATTGAAGCTTAACTCACTGGCCCCATGTTGCTTTGGATTAGCTGTGAATCTTATCTCTGGCTTCATGGCATCTTGGGAAGGTTATTTATCATCTCATGGTCCCGTCTATTGATTCATAACATGGTACAATGACCCAAATCCTACCTCTCTCATAGGACAATCCATCAAATCATATATTCAAAATACACATGCTTTGAACAGATGGCCTTGATACAACAATGTTTTGCATTAATATCCACTGGGCTCTTGACTGACCTTTTGCCCAGAAAAATACATACTTAATCTTGTATAGTTTGGCTTATTTTTTTAGCTAATATAGATACGCATTGTCCCTGCGCACCTTATATTTATTTGTAACCTCAGTCTCTTACGACTTGAGACACAATGGGCTTGTTAGGTTTGCGTTAACACTAACAGAATGGTAGATCAGTGGAGAAAACAGGAATATGATGAAGAAATGAGACTGAATCTTTCACAATCCTCTTTCTTTGACTTCTGTAATGCTTCAGAGAGATGCTGGGCTCCTATGCAGGAAGATACACCCATACTCAGATGCTACTTTCATGTAGTTCAAAATAAAATATTTTGAGTGTGGCAAGACTTTCAGGGTGATAAATCCTCCTGAAGATACCTTAGTGGTCCAGAAAAAATGTAAAAACATGTTTAAAGTTTGAAATGACTCATGCTTTTCAGTATCCATGACAAGGAACTGCTTTTCCAACCCTAATAAGATTTCAAATTGACATTGACATTTTAGTAAATCAGAATTAGCTTTTTAAAAAAAAACTCCCGTGTCTTATGTAAATGACTATGCTGACTTTTATGGAATTGAGTATTCCAGAAAATGTCATAGAACCTAATATAAAACAAGTTAACATTCTCATTTTAGATCTTAAAGGGATAGGGTGTTAAAATAGAGATTTTGATATCTTTCCAATCTGTGCTTGGTTTTCTGTGTGTGTGAATTTCACATTTAAGAATTTAGTCTGTGTTTGAGGGTATGTCTATGCCTATTGCAAACAGAATTGAGATTAAAATTTATTCAAATGAGAACTCTTATAAGAAGTCAGAGGCTCTATTAATGGAATGACAATACGTTTCTATTGAGAGCTTCAATGCCTGTTCATTCCCCTTAGTGCAATTCTACCAAAATGTTTAAGACTCTGAAAGTCATCCTCTCCTTATGAAAATCATTATTCAAATCTTTAACTTATTTTCACAAAGAAGATTCCGCTCTGACATTGGGACTTATTAGTGATGTAAAATTTTCAGCATTTTCAGAAGAAAGCCTTTTAAGAGCTGATATCATAAGTAATGGAAAACACCACAGTAATGTGTAAAATTTACAAACTTGATAGAACATTCTTCCAATTACCATCTGACCTAATTTTGGACCAGATGCCCAGGCTCAGATGACAGCCTGGCTAGAAAGTATAAGAGGCTATATATCATTATTTTCCTCATGAAATGAGGGTACACCTACTCTCCAAAAATCCCCCCTCACGACGCACTGTATTGCCTATATACCCCCTAATGTAGTATTGTTTTGGGTTAAGGAACCACATATTGAGCAGGCTACAAATAAAAGGTAGTAAATGAATCCTCTCACCCGTGATTGTCTTTTACTAGAACATAAAGATACATTTCTTATTCATTCTCACTCGTAATGGTGCATCCTTTGGCATCCTCACAGCTCGTTTCCAATTTCCATTACGACATGATCTGTGATTATGTCCTTTAAAATATATACAACCCTTAAATGTTCAAAGCATGTAGAGATGTGTAATATAGAAAGTAAAATTCCTCCACCAGTGTTTTCTTTATATTACTCCAGTTCTTTCTCAAATCACACAGATGTAAAGAAGCTACTGCATATACCCACACTCATTTATGCATTTATAGCACACTTGTGTATTTTCACAAAATTGGGGCATTATTTATACTACATTTCAACTTGCTTTATTCCCTGCCTTCTGAATCTTTGTATGGAAGTTTGTAGAAGTAAATGATTTTTTAACAAGTGCATAATATCTGCTTACTGGAACTGTGCCATAATTTATTTATTGGAGGCATTTATGAACAGCAAGGTGAAGAAAACACTCATGCTAGGCCTTTTCATTTTTGTGAGAATTCTTAAAGTAACCAGAAGCTGTATGTAGTCCCATCACAATCTCGAATACACACCCCAGAGCACCAACTGGAATAAATCGGAAATTCATTGCCCACTAAATTCTCCGTAGGTAACGCCTTGTGTCGCTGATACCAGGTTCTCATGCAACATTGACAGTGCTGATAAATTTGAAATATAAATCATAACACAAACAGCAGGACCAACAAGGAACCAAAAAAAAAATTCCCTGAGGGGCTTGAACCCCAAGCCCACTCCATCAATTTTGGAGAAGTACTGCAATAATTAGGTTTCAAAGCGGGGTCTGACAGTTTTTGCCCGTCCTCATCTTTCTCCATCTCCATCAGCCGAGTGTCTCCTAATGAGCATGTCACTCGTGTATTTTCTTCATGACATAAATCCCTGGTTATGTCACGATGAATTCTAGGCTAGGCCCTCATGGGCGACATTACAGGTAGTCTGGATACATGGACAGGTAAGAAGTGTGCTAGAGACCGCCCCCATCCTGGCATGACCCAGGCGTAAGAATCCAGAGGTGCCCATACTCCATGGTCCCACGCCAACAGCCTCCAGTCCCGTTCGTTCTGATCCAAACCATTGGCCAACGGGAGGGGCAGCTCCCCTTAACCTGATGGCGTCCATGAAGTTAAAGGCACCCCCTTGTGCTGGCCTCAGAGTGGGAGTCGGGGCAGCTCCAAGACAGAGGTTGGGTTTCCTGAAGCTTCTGCGACAAGCCTCAGGGGAAGCGTTCTGGGTTTGCGTCCTCAACAGTGACTGTGTGAGTGAGCGGCTTGGGTATGACCTGACTATGAGCATGGAGTCTGGGGGACGGGAGGAAGAGCTAAACACCGCTCACCTCCCACTTCAAGGCTTACTGCCACCTACCAGCATGAGCTAAGAGCCATATCCGAGCAACTCGGCTTAGGTAGCTTGCAGCATCGGCTTTACAGGTGGACCCGGGGCTGTGCCAGGGGCTGAACCTAATGAAACTCAGGCAGGTGACCTGAAATTGCAATGCGCTCTGTGTCTTGGCTTCTCTGGCCTTGTTTCTGTATAGGGTTAGGGTAGCATGCGTTTGCTGAAGGTACATCTTAAATAATCCATGACAGAGAGGAGGAGAGTTGGGTGGTTTATAGAGGGGATGAGACAGCAGCGTTGAATATGAGCCAAAATGATGCACCCGTGTTCAGTTACAAACGTAGGGAGCCTGGTTATTTTGGGAAACTGTATTTTAAGGTTATGTTAATAATAAATCAAGCTTTTAGCATTGTCTGCAAAACCACAGCTTCCATGGTTTTAGCACAACTCTTCAGATATTAGATGACAGGACCCTTTTGCCTATTTAGTGGTGTGTAATCTGGGAAGCTGAGGGTATGTAGTGCCAAGGAGGTGGGCCTGCTATACTTGATATTTCTAGAAAAGACCATTCTACACTTTCCTCCTTAGTCTCCACTACTTCTATGTAATGGTAGTTGGAAAAGAAGATGGGTGGGTGGGTGGGTGGATGGATGGATGGATGAAATGATGGATGGACACAATGATTTTAGTGAAGAGAATATTTATTTAAACTCATGCTGATAAAATTAATAACATACTGCTTTTTAGTCCCAAATTTGTAAGAGTTCTGGACTACTTGTTGCCCATGTCATATAAATGTGTACTCTTTCTGTAAAAGTACTCAAATTTCCCCCTTGCTACCAGGTGCCCTCCACCATCAAAAAGCCCAAAACTTGAGATTTCTTAGCAGTTACCATTTAAATGCATTCCCTTTATCAATCAAATTTTGTACACGAGATTGGCTAAATAGAATCTTTTTGTTGTGGGGAAGGGAGAAGGCAAAATTTATTATGTTAAGTACATTCATATGGTTCTTATTGCCCAAGGATAGTAAGGAAAAGGAAAAGGCCGTTTAAAGGGAACCACTAAAGAAAAGGATTTAAATTTCATTTCCCTCCATTATGAGGAAAATAGGTTAGAAATAATTTTGGGGAAAAGGAAATTAGTTATAGAAATAATTTAATTTCTTAATCAAATATGGATTTGTATGCGCAAATATTTACTATTTCTTAGATGACAAACGAAGAATCAGGAGTATTTTGTCACTGTTGTTTTGATCTGCTTTTAGCTATGATTTATGACTTGTTCACATTTCCATTTGTTAGTGGTTCAGCAAGTGATCCTAGCTTTTCATTAAATTCATGAAATCCTGCAATCTTGGCACAACCTGCGATTTTACTTCACCAATATCTTGCCCTGCGTTGTGTAATAGCTGAATTGGGCAATCAGACAAAGGCTACTCCACAGCTGCCTGAGAGTTTTAATACCGAGGATATCAGTGAAAAGGTGTATCCTGCTGTCCGATAAACTAGATATACGAGGTAGTGAACTTGGCTAAAATCCTCAGTTGGTGGCCCCCTCTTCTTTGTCCTCCCTCCCTGGGATCTCGTGCTAAACATGGTGAGGGAGCTGTGGACCATCCCAGGGAAAGCAGGAAGTGAAAACGTGTCCCCTTCCAAACTTCCAAACGGAAGGGGCTGTAAAGCACATGTAAACATTTTATTTATTTGTACCTTAAAATGCTTACAATTATAGAAAGCATTGCATTTTTGTCTATAATCGGCATGAGTTAAAAATCGTAGTTCATTTGTTACTAACCTATTATTGATAACCTATATTCCAGATTTTTTTTTTTTTTTGTAATTTTATTTTTAGAGAGGTTTTAGATTCCCTGGCATTGAGTGATTATTCTACATTTTTAAAAAAAGGTTCAGAAAGTAGAATATAGGTTACTAGTGGCTGGGAGTTGGGAGTAGCAAATGGGGAGTTAATGCTTAAATTGTACAGTTTCTGTTTGGGGCAATAGAAAAGTTTTGGGTATGGATGCACAACATGCTGAATGCAATTATCAGCACTGAAATAGAGACTTGAATGTGATTAAAAGGGGTTAGATTTTAGGCTGTATATATGTTACTAGAATAAAAATTAACAAAGCATAGGTATGTGCAACACAAACGGGGAGCCCTAATGTAAACTATGGACTGTAGTTAATGGCACATTTATAGTAATATTCTTTCATCAATTGTAAAAAATGTACCACACTAATGAAAGTTGTTAATAACTTTTCTGCCTAGTTTTTCTGTAAACCTGCAAGTTTGCTAATTAAAAAAAAAGGTTCTGGAATAGTACGGAAATAGGAGAAAGAGGCTCTTGAGTGGCACTTTGGTGTGTGCCCTACAAACAATTTTTCATTCTTTTCTCTCCATCTCTCTTTCTCCCTCTCTCTCTCTTACACACACACATACCCACATAGACTCTCTTTTCTAATCTCTTGCACAATATCCACAAGAAATGCCAATTAATAGGACTACAAAGCAGGCAGTTCTTTTCTGTTTGAAATAGCTTTCTATCCTATTGTTTCTCCTATACAAAAAAAAAAAAAAAAAAAAAAAAAGAATAAAGGAGAGTAGGATGCGTTTTGTCATGCTTAAGTTATTTAGTAATCTAAAACTAATGCATGGTGTTTTCCTTTCGGACTCTATGCTGGTGTTTCAAGTGTTTTCCTTGCTTCCATATGGACAAGCATTTGTCCTGCCTTCCTGCCTTACACTGTCTGTTAATCTGCTCAAAGGCGTCCTGGGACAAGAGGTTTTGCCCTGTGGCACAGAGGGTATTTCCAGAGCACTTGGCTGACCCATGGGTTCTCTCCCTGGCCTGCTGTCAGGCAGTAGAAGGACAATAAGAGATGGAGTTTGGGTGACGCACAGAACACATCACCTCAGCAGCCACATTTTCTACCAGCACTACTAATTTTACTCAGCCTTTCAGTTTCTATAAAAGTTTTACATACCTCTCCTCCTGCTTCCCTCTCAGCAAATACCACAACTAAACAATTCTTATCTTATTCCATTCCCATTGTGTGTATATCTTAGAATATCAACTGATACTTTCATACTTAACATTCTACTTTTTTGCATTATAATTTTTTAAACAAACTAGTTTTATTGATGCATATTAATAAAGTATACAATTCATCCAAAGTGTACGATCAGTGGTATTTGTATAAACACACTTGTGCATTCATCACTTCAATCATTATTAAAGCATTTTCAATAATAATAAACAAAAAACAAACAAGAAAATTCCTCGCTTCTCAATCTCTCTGTATATCCCCTGCTGTACATAACTGCTATTTCTGGCTCTTCTTGCACAATTATTTATTTGTATATTAAGTAGTTTTATTGGGAATTATTCACATTCCATATCATCTAGCCATAAGTGTATAATCATTGGCTTTTAGTATAATCACAATGTTGCACCTTCATCATCTCAAAAATTTTAGAACCATCTCATTACTCCAAAAAGAGAGACCCCACACCTCTTCGCATCCCTTCCCCAGCTCTACATAACCACTAATCTAATTTCATCTTTATAAATGGATTTATATGTACATTTTATATAAATGGAATCATACAATATGCAGTATTCTGTGTCTGGTCTCCTTCACTTAGTATAATGTTTTTTTTGTCTGATATTAACGTTTTGTAGAATTAACCTATGTTTGTTCAGCTTCAAGGAAAAACGGTCTTATATATGCAATTTTACTCATTCATATTTCACATAATGTGTTTAATCTCACATAATATATTTAGTTCATAATAGTTCAATCATATAGTATTTGTCCTTTGTGTCTGGCTTGCTTCCCTCAACATAATGTCCTCCAGGTTTATCCATGTTGTCATATGCTTTACGACTTCATTTCTTCTTACAGCTGCATAATATTCCATCGTGTGAATAGAACACAGTTTGTTTATCCATTCGTCTGTTGATGGACACCTGGGTTGTTTCCAACCTTTAGCTATCATGAATAATGTGGCTGTGAACATCGGTGTGCAGATGTCTGTTCGTGTCACTACCCTCAGTTCTTCTGGGTATATACCTAGCAATGGTATTGCCAGGTTCCATGGCAAGTCTATATTCAACTTCCTTAGGGGCTGCCAAACAGTCCTCCACAGTGGTTGTACCATTCTTCATTCCCACCAGCAGTGAATAAGTGTCTCTCCACATCCTCTCCAACACTTAACAGTTTTCTGACTTTTTTAATAGCGCCTAGTTTAATAGGTGTGAAATGATATTTCATTGTAGCTTTGATTTGCATTTCTCTAATCGCTAGTGATGTTGAACATTACTTTTCATGTGTTTCTTTTGCCATTTGTATTTTTTCTTTGGGCAGTTGTCTTTTAAAGTCTTTTGGCTATTTTTTAATTGGCTAGTTTGTCTTTTCATTGTTGAGTTGTATGATCTCCTTGTATATCATGGATATTAAACACTTACCAGATATGTAATTGCCAAATATTTTCTCCCCTTAAGTTGGCTGCCTTTTCACCCTTTTAACACTTTGAGGTGCAAAAGTGTTGAATTTTGAGGAGGTCCCATTTATTTGTTTTTTCTTTTGTTGCTCATGCTTTGGGTGGAAGGTCCAAGAAACCACCACCTAATACAAGATCCTGAAGATGTTTTCCTACATTTTCTTCTGGGAGTGTTATGGTTGGTTGTTTTTTTAAATATATATTTGGGTCCTTGATCCATTTTGAGTTAATTTTTGTATAAGGTGTGAGATAGGGGTCTTCTTCCTTTCTTTTGGATATGGCTATCCAGTTCTCCCAGCACCATTTGTTGAAGAGACTGTTCTGACGAAGCTGGGTGGGCTTGACAGCCTTGTCAAAAAATCCCTTGACTGTAGATGTGAGGGTCTATTTCTGAGTTCTTAGTTCAGTTCCGTTGGTCAATCTGTCTGTCCTTATGCCAATACCATGCTGTTTTTACCACTGTAGCTAAGTAATATGCTTTAAAGTCAGGAAGTGAGACTTCATTCTTTTTTTAAAAGACATTTTTGGCTATTCGGGGCCCCTTACCCTTCCAAATAAATTTGATTATTGGCTTTTCAATTTCTATAAAAGAGGCCAATATCTCTAATGAAGATAGATTTAAATATCTTTAGCAAAATACTTGCAAACAGAATCCAAAAGCACTTTAAAAGAATTATACACCATGATCAAATGGATTTTTCCCAGGTATGCAAGGGTGTTCAGCACAAGTGTAGCAGTTTGATATTGTTTATGAATTCCAAAAATAGATATTGGATTTTGTTTTTGAACTGGTCTTTCCCCCTGGGCATATTAGATTATATTGGATTCAGAGGTTTCACTTGATTAAGTTATGACTGAGACTTTGTTTGGGTCATGTCAGTAGGACGTTGAGTCCCCACCCCCTTGGTGGACAGGGACTCGTGGAGAAAACCACTTGGAAGAGCAGAGAGTAAAGTTTTGAGCTGGAGCCCCTGGAAGTAAACAAAGAGAAGCAGATGAGCAGAGGCCCCAGGAAGATAGATGAGATGTTAGCCTGATAGTCTAAGCTGGCCTTGTGGAGAGAGCAGAGCAGCTGAGCGAGCCCTGAGAGAAACAAGCCCCAGGAGAGGATAAGACTTATCCCAGCCTTCAGCTGATATTGGAAGAAGTTGGGACCACTGAGCCGTAGAGGAAGGCTGGACCCTTGCAGAAGTCAGCAGCCATCTTGCTCCAAAATGTGGCAATAGACTTTGGTGAGGAAACTATGCTTTATGGCCTTGTAAGCTTCTACCTCAAATTAATACCCTTTATAAAAGCCAACAGATTTCTGGTATTTTGCATTAGCACCCCTTTGGCTGACTAATACAACAAGTAAATCAATTACTGGTAATAAACCACATTGATAAATTGAAGAAGAAAAATCATATGATCCTCTCTATTAATGCAGAAAAGGCATTTGACAAAATATAGCACCCTTTCTCGATAAAAGCACTCCGAAAGATGGGAATAGAAGGAAGCTTTTTCAGTATGGTAAAGTGCATAAATGAAAAATCTGCAGCTAGCATGATACTCAATGGCGAAAGACTGAAAGCTTTCCCACTGAGATCAGGAACAAGACAAGGATGCCCACTGTCACCATTATTATTCAATATTGTGCTAGATGTTCTAGCTAGAGCAATTAGGCTAGAAAAAAGAAATCAAAGGCACCCAAAATAGGAAAGGAAAAAGTAAAACTTTCACTATTTGCTAATGACATGATCCTATATCTAGAAAATTCTGAAAAATCCACAACATAGCTACTAGAATTAATAGACAAGTTCAGCAAAGTGGTAGGATACAAAGATTAATACACAAAAATCAATAGCATTTTTGTACACTACTGATGTGCAATCTGTGGAGAAAATCAGAAAAAAATTCCATTTACAATAGCAACTAAAACAATCAAATATTTAGGAATAAACTTAACCAAGGACATAAAGGACTTGTATTCAGAAAGCTACATAACATTGCTAAAAGAAACCAAAGAAGACCTAAATAAATGGAAGGACATTCCGTATTCATGGATTGGAAGACTAAATATCATTAAGATGTCAGTTCTACCCAGACTGATTTGCAGATTCAACACAATCCCAACAACATGCATTATGATTTTTAATAATATTAGTGCAGAGGCACATATATGCACACATACATATATATACATGTATACTTTTTATAATATATATAAATTTTCTTGTTCTTATATAAAAATTCCAGTGATTTCCAGCAAAAGGGTAAATGCTGGAAAGACAACACAGGTGAAATATTTGGAAGATTCGTGGTTACAATTTATTTGTTTTTCCTCTAAATGCTTTTCATGTCATTTACTATTCAGGGTTATCTTGAGTTTTCCAAAAAGTTCATACTATACAACCAGTGTTTCTTTGTTTGTTTGTTTGTTTTTTTTACTGGGAGGTCCCAGGGATCGAACCCGGGTCCCTCCATATGGGAGATGGACACCCAACCATTTGAGCCACATCCATCCCCTCAACCAGTGTTTCTTAATTCTCTTTGAGCTGTGTGGGTGATCTGGCCTTAGAGAGCAGTTTTTGATCTTTTAAAAATTTTGTGTTCCTTCTTTTTACGTTCATCTAGTAAATACTGATATATTTTGCATTTTTCAGACTGGTCTTATTGGGGAATATTATTGACTATAGTTTCGTTTGTTTTTTTTTCCCCATGGTAGTGGCATAACATGCATTTCTATGAAAGCAACATTTTAAAATTTTATTAATGTTCTGTGTAGATATTAGTCTATCGCTATTTATTATGTTCTGCTATATTCCATTGTATTATATTATTATTTCACAACCTCTTTCTGATTCTGGCTTTGGGAATTGATGTTTATTTGTTTGGACTAGGTATTGCGTCCCTTCTCTCCTCTGAGATACTAAGGCTGAACCTCAGTATTCTTTTCTAGGATGATAAAAGTTACCATTCTTCTCTACTGGTTCAGCAAATACTTTTCTTCTTAAATATATTTATTTATATGATTACATATGTTTTAGAAGAAACTGAAACTTCCAAAGTCCGTCTGTAAAACAATGAGACTTAAAGATCTCATTGCTAATGAATATACTCATTTCTTAGTGTGATAGATCAGCTTTGGCTAAAATAGGCAAACTCTTTATTTGTCACTTAGGAATAAGGATATAAAGAGCTCTTCTGTGGTACTGAGTGGATTTTTATACCACAATTAGGATATTTTTAGCTAGACCTTGACATGTTGCCCTATGATAAGTATTTGCATTTGGAAAATATTAAAATGCATGATAAGCTAGAAAAAGAAATCAAAGGCACTTTAGATGCTGTAGTGCCAAACATGCCTTTCAAAGTGTTTAATTTTTTAAGAATACTTTATATTTTAAAAGTCTGATTTAATTTAAAAATCACTTTCATCATTTTTGAGAGCAGCTGTAATCTAATTTGTGGTGCTGGATTTTAATGGTTAAAAGGAACAGTTGCCAAAATATCTGATAAATATTCTGAAGACAGAAATCAAAATATGCTAGTTATAGTAATATTGTTTGAAGCTGGAACTCTACAGCAATAATTACATTGAGGCATCAAATTAAAAGATTTTTTCAAAGCCCCAGATATTAAACAGAAGAGGAAAGACCGAGAACACGGATAATCTGTAAGGTCTCCTGAAGAGCTAAATTCTGGGCGACACACTCGATAACCGCTATTTCTTTTAGCATTGTATTGGGAGCCCTGGGTAAAAAGAGGGAGCGAGCTGCATCCCAAGCACTAGCTGGAATGATTATTCAGAGCCATTCAGGCAGGAAGCCTCAGGGCTGTGGGCTGATTCTCCAGCACTTTCTCTTCCCAAGAAGCACTGCAATCTCCCCCAAAAAATGATGTTTTCCTCTACATTTCCCCGATAATCGAGGGGAAATGGAGTCCAGAAGTGAGATTTTCACAACAGCTGTCCACATTGCTCCGAATCCCTGGCAAGGCGCCAGTGCCGTCCTCTTTAGGCTGTGTGGTCTGGGCAGAAATTACTACTTTCTTTGGTTGAGTACTCTATTAGTCAGGGTTTTCTAGGGAAACAGAACCGACGAGAGATATCTGTAAACAGTATGAGATTTTATAAAATTCTCTCACGCGACCGTGGGGATGGACGCACAAGTCCAGATTCCGCAAGGCAGGCTGCAACCAGGAGCTGCAATGAATGTCCTTGATGAGTTCCCAGGGGACGTTGGGTGGCGAAGCAGAGAAGAGAATTCTCTCTCTGAATGCTGAAATTACGTTCCCTTTTAAGGCCTTCCACTGATTGCCATCACTCATTGCTGACGGCAGTCTCTTTGGCTGATTGTGGATATAACCAGCCATCTCTGCAGTCAACCCACTGATGACTAAAGTCCATGAAATAGCCTTGTATTACAGTTAGCCCAGTGCTTCCTGCATCAGACAACTGGGCACCATCACCTGGCCAAGTTGACACGTTAGCCTAACCATCACAAGCATATAGGAAGATTTTCCACAGAATATCTGCTGTGGGCCAGTCCTTCGGCAAAGCCTCCTTTTCTTTCATTCAAATTCACATTCCATGGAAAAAAAGGAGGCCCTCCGTGCTGCAGCCTGCCATGGACCCTTGGTAGGCACTCATGGTCATCCATGATAAATTCTCGTAAAATGCTAGCCAAATGTTCCAACGCCCTTTTGCTCCTGCTGTGAACACTTCGTATATTATATTTCTAATCTATGAAGGGAAGAGCAGTGTTACAGCCTATTCATCAACTCTTATAGAATAATATTTGTTTAAATCTCGCGTTTTATTTCTTCTTCAATTAAATACTAGGATGACTTTGACTTGTCTGTCAAAAACTGGGCTTTCGTAGAGATGTGGGTTGAAGTGTATCCCCCAAAAGATATGTTCAAGTCCTAAACCCTGGTTCTGTGAAAATTATATGGTTATATGGAAATGGGGTCTTTGAAGACGTTATTGGTTAAAATTAAGCTAAACTAGATTAGAGTGTGCCCTTCCTTCTATGAAGAGGAGAGGAGACTCAGGCACCTAAGAGAATGCCCCGTGAAGACCGAGAGGGAAGAGGGTCACGTGCAAACCTATAGGCCAAGGGTTGAGCGGGAGGCAGGAAAGAGGCTTGAGATAGACTTTCCTCTCCAGACTTTGGGGGAAGCATGGCCATGCTGCTCCCCTAATTCCAGATTTCCAGCCTCCAGACATGAGAGCCAGTCAGGTTCAGGCGTTTCGGCCACCTGGTGCTTTGCTAGGGCAGTATTGGAGCCCAAAACGCTTCCTATTATCTGGTAGTGAAAGGTCCCTCTACATATCACGAGCCTGGACTAGGGACTGGCGAGCATGGGCCTTGGGTCTTCTATATAAATACGCTGAAATTTCTGTTCTCTCTGTCATATCAGCAGAAACCAGATATGCTGATTTTCACCACATTTGGGGTTTACTTTTGGAATAATGCAAATTAA
Source organism: Tolypeutes matacus (assembly GCA_026826555.1). Lineage (NCBI taxonomy): Eukaryota > Metazoa > Chordata > Mammalia > Cingulata > Chlamyphoridae > Tolypeutes > Tolypeutes matacus. Next base: position 3,476,592 of record JAKSZT010054573.1, read on the forward strand.
AATACAGGGTGTGGGGCAGGTGAAAATTTAATTCAAGGGTCTGGTATGATAAGTCAAAGACAAAGAAGTCTTCTAAACCTGCGTCTCCGTGCCTGTATGCATGTTATATAGTGGGAAACGCTGGGTGAATATCAGAAGGGGTTTCTTTACCTAATCTTGGTTACTAATTTGCCAAAGCAGCCCAAGGTTGGACGTTCACTTACGATTAGGGGATTTCATTTTACCTTGACTCTGCTATTTTTTTTTTTTTTTTTTTCAGCGACATTGAAATAACTTAAAATATAACTCATTGCCTGGTGTATATGTTAGAAGCACACACACATACTCTTACATGTGCAGACACGGATATATTCACAACCCAATATAAAAATGGACAATACATACAGGGCAACATGTTCAGCCACAGTGATCTTATGCAGGAAACCCCGTGAATCCCATCCCAACTCAAAAGGCATTGTCTCTATCATCACCCCTCACCTTCTACATTTTCTATGCCCTCGTATCCCCTGGGCACACCTAACGCCACATGAATATCTCTTATTTATCCCATTTGAATACCTTGCTTTCTGGGCTTGCTGTGGCCCCACGTCTTTGTAGAAACGGCCTCCTCTCCAGAAAGTTCTTAGTAATCCCTGCCTTGACCCCTCTTCTATTGCCTGTTAAACCCACTCCAGTCAGTTTATGTCCCCTGCCACCCCAGCAAATGCCTCTTGCCGGTTTGGCTTCTAGGTCACCTTAGCCCAGGACTCAGCTCTCAGGCTCTGACCACGTTTCGGAAGTGCCTGTCTTGGGGACATTTGGGGAAGGACTGAAGTTGGAGTTTTCAGCAAGGGGTGGAGGAAAGAGTGGGTGATTCCACCCCAGCCCACCGCAGCCCCTGTTCTGCCAACGGACAGATCTGGGAGGATGGGGCTTAATTTGTCCGATTCCCCTCTATCCACCAGGGAGACAAATAGGCGCCTTCAAATATCTAATTTTCTTGGCCTTTCAGGTCTGGAGTCAGGCTCATTTGTCAGAGAAATGAGCCAGATGACCTATTTGAGTTTCTGGGGTAGAACAAAGAAAGCCTCTAGACTCACTGTGATCCTGCACTGGAATGACGTTTTACTGAACAGTAAACAAATACGGCATTCCTGGCTCCGGAGAATGTGGGGCAGATGTTACCCATATGAAGTAAAGGGAAATTTTTTTTCTGCAAAAGTATGATTAGTCCAAAGCAGCAGGAGTCATAAATTTTGCTGTCTAGAAAGAAAGAAACATATTACTCTGGATATAGATGGAGGCTAAATGTGGAACGATGGATCAAAGTCTCAGAAAAGAGTTTGTTCTGATTTGCAGCAGCAGCAATGCAAGAGAAAGAAAACAGAAGGGTCCCAATCTGTGCCTTCCCCATAGTGGCGGGATAGAGATGGATACATCCTCCGTCTGCGAATGATTAACAGGTTTTGTCGGAGTAAAAGAAGCTCAGGAAAACATCCCAGTTGCTTCCACAGTTCCTGCTGTGGCAAGAAGTTTCAGGGTCACAATGACTGAAGACCGTGGTCAGTGGTAGAGTTTTTCCCGCTAGCTGAGTAGAACCCAGGAGATAGCAGGAGAACTGCTCAGTGGAGCCCGCTCATCTCCCAGAACTCTGAGCATTCGTCAGAGCCTGTTGTTTGGAGCCATGCATGTTGGGGTGGTTTGTTACACAGCACCAGCTAGCCAGAAGAGCAGCTGAAATCAGAAGTGAGGTGCGATTGTACCCCAAACTCAAAATACGTGGAAGGGTCTCAAGGTGATAGTAAGGTCTTGAAGGAGGAGGAAGAAAATTTGAAGCAGGAGAAAAGAGAGAGAGAAATGAAGCCCTGGGAAATACTTATTCAGAGTCTTACAGGAAATTAATATTATGCAATTTTATGTAAATTTGTCCTTTTGAAATAAAAGGATGATATCCCTATGAACATATTTATTGTTTGTAGCTCCAATGAACATAATACCTAATGTGAATTTCAGAGGTGTGTTATATTTATAATCTTAGTATAGTATAATATCCATTTTATAGCAAAAGGTCAAGGATGTAATTATAATAGATTCTTTTTTATTTGTGTTATGCTTACATGTAAATTGAGAACACATTTTCATTTTATATACTCCATGGCATTCCCATTATTTGAATCATATCAAATTAACCTTCACATTTCAAAATTTGAGAAACATATCCCCACAGAAATTAGCAATTTACGAAGCATGTGGTTTGAAGATCTCTCTCCTTTAAAAGTGAATTTTCAAAAAGTTTTCTTTCTTTTCTGTTTTTGTGCATCTGTGTAGTTATTTTATTTTATTTTTTTTTAAGATTTTTATTTATTTATTCATTTATCCCCCCCCTTGCTGCTTGTGCTTGCTGGGTCAGCTAACCACGCCGTGCGGGCGGGCCTGCCTTCACCAGGAGGCCCCGGGAACCGAACCTGGGGCCTCCCACATGGTAAACGGTAGCCCTACTGATTGAGCCACAGCCGCTTCCCATGTAGTTATTGTTTTGTTACTAGGAATTATTTTGTAAAGTTGGGAAATATCCTTTAAATTCCTTTCAGCTTTTATCTGCCTAACAGGTATTTAGGCTACATAGATATTTGTTTTATTTCCTATTACACATACATTTTTCTATTTTTAGGCTCAAGATATTTTGCAAACATCTGAATTCTAAGGATAATAAAAGCATAAAGGATAGAGCAGCCATATCTTCTTTCATCATGTTTATTTCTTCTCCTAAGTGTGCATATTGTGTGTGTGTGTGTGTGTGTAATACACATTGAAGAAAAATTCCATCAGCCTCTGGGAAAATGTCTACTCTATCAAAAACGTTTTTACCTTCACCTAGTTTATCTTCTTCCCCTGCATGGACAAAGATCCTGTTTCCAAAATCAAAGACCCCGATCTAAAATTGCTTGAAGTTACTTTTGTTCCTCTAAAGATCTTCAAATGTCCTTGCTTCAAACCTTTCATAAACCTGTGTGCATTTTGCACGTCACATCTTGAACACTTCTAAAACTTTTCCTTATCGCTGTGAATCCTTGACTCTCCTAACTTAAATATCTTCATCCACTGCGTTTGCAAACTTTCCTCTTGAACTTCACCTTAAAGACAATCTCCTAAAATTCATCATTACCCTTACTGATGATAAGCTGGCCGCTCTGTCTCTCTCCCAGGCTCTGCTTTCCTTTTGCAATGCTTTTTGCTTACTAAATTTCTTTAAAAACCATCCAGGCACTAATTTGATTCTCTGTATGTCACACTCTTATTTTTTTTTTTCTTTTTTTTCTGCAGTACACTTGCCAAAACTGTTTAAAAAATAAATAAATAAAAATTGAGGTAGCTCATGGTATTGAAGACTTATAAGAAAAGGGTAGTAAGTTTCTGAAATGTCAGTTACCAGCAGTGCTGAAATAGCTGTCTAATTGGATGGTTGCTCTCCTCCAGAGATGGTTGTGCACCCACACTCCAGGAGGCGTCTTCAATGTTTGGGAGCATTTGGGGCCACAACTGGGAGAGGCGTTTTTCCTGGCATCTAGTGGGTAGAGTCCACAGGTGTTACTCAACAACCCGGAGCAACGTCCCTTCCCACACACTCAACACACAACAGAGAACTACCAGCTCCATGTCACAGTGTTGCTGACTTTGACAAAGTCTCCTCTGTGGATAATATTGATGAGTACAAAATTTAGCTTAAGACTGCTAAGTTTATGCTTGATTGAAAGAAAAAAAGTAGAAACAAGAAACGATCGTGGGAAGAAATCAACCCTTGGTCCCGAGGAATTCACGGGGACTACTTTGCCTTTGTGATGATGAGACCTGGGTGTGCGTGTGGAATAGAGAGGTTGAAGGTCAAGTTAGTTCCCAGAATCTTTCATTTTAATGACAACAAGGCACCTCTTAGGTTCCCTGAGGACACTCACTAGATTCCAAAGTGCTCTGTGTGTATGTTCTGTGTGTATTTTACAACCCTGATACCTTGATTCCTGTCAGAGTTCACTGCAAATTGGATTGTTCCACTTTGACCAAAAAGACGAGCAGTCAGCCTCCTTTCTTCTGCTGGCACCTTGCACAGTGTGAACCATATGTCACTTTTCTGAAGCATGTGCCGTTTTGTTTTATTCTGGGCGTTTGAATCGCGTTGCACATCTGTTTGCGTGTCAGCCCCAGTGAGTTCGTCGTGGGTGCCTCCTCAGCGTGGCTTCTTAGGACGATGCCTGCTGACCCACCTCACACGCCTTGCCGGTGCCTGCAGACTGTCTATAAGCTCTTCTCACAGGATTGCCAAGCTTTTCACGAGGCTCCATTTCCCCCTCTACTTTGCATTTTTCACCACTTATTGTGGCTCTTAGTATTGGGTAGTCAGAAGAGAATTGCTAGTAGTTATTCTACTACATAGTAAGTGCTTTCATCTGTTTTTTTTTTTTTTCATTAGCATTGCTTTTTATTTCCTTTTAACAGATGCTATTTCAAAGACTTTATAGCACTTTTTGCTTTCTCTTAACTTCTTATTTTGTTTTCTGACCAGCCTTGTGATGAAGATAATATTATTGCCTTAATAATTCATATGAGGAAAGACATTTTAACCCACCTACGTTTCTCAGCCATTAGTTGACATAATTGTAGATCTAAATCATATCTTCTGGCTCCAAATTGATCTTTTTGTTCCATGTTGTTTTGTATTATCTTATTTAAAATGAGCTAAAAAGGATCTTTCTCTGGATATCAACATAACAGTATGTCCAAAGAGTGGATGTACTGATTCCTTCTTTCATGTCAAAAGAGTTTCCAATTTCAAGGTGATCTGCATATTTAGGGATCTTCCTGATTGATGTGGAATCTTATGCCCTGTTCATTTGCATATTGATGTGGATTGATGAAAACATTCAGACATGGTCTGGAGTGGGGAAGGTATAGGCAGAAGACATCTTCAGAATAAGCACAGACAACAGCCCTCCACTCCAAGATACAAGAGATATTTCAGGTTTGCCACTCTTTGCAAGATCTGAATATTCCCAACAGTCATTTCTCCAAATCTCATAATTTGCAATTCCAAGTCCACCCATCTTACTGCCTGTATTTCCCTGCATTCATTTCCCCGTTCCTACCATAACAAAATACCACCAACTTTGTGGCTTAAAACAACTCAAAATTATTGCCTAGCATTTCTAGAGGTCAGAAGTTGACAGACCCAGCTGGTTTCTCCATTTGACTTCCACTTCCACACATGTTTTGGTTGTTGGCAGAAGTCACAGCCACCCGACTGTGGAATGGAGGTCCCCGTTTCCCTGCTGGCTACTGGCCAGCTGTCCTTTGACCTCAGCTTCTAGAGATACCCACCGTTCCTTGGCTGGAGGCCCCCTTCCTCCATCTTCAAAGCTAACTGCAGCAGCTTCCTCCACTTCCATGGTCTCTCACTTCTGTCTTCTGCTGTGAAAGATCATGGAACAGCATTGGGCCCCCTGGATATACCGAGATAATCTCTCCATTTTAAGGTCAGCTAATTCCTTAATTCCAATCTGCAAAGTCCTTTCACAGCAGTAGCTAGATTAGCATTTGAATAACCAGGAAATAAGACAATTGGAGGGCCACCTTCCCAGTTCTGCCTTCTACATGCCCCTACACGAAAAAGTTTGAGGTAAGTATAAACACCCCTTGCAGCTGACTTCAGGTACCCACCAGGCTAACACCTATTAGGGTCCCCAGGAAGATCCAGATTAAGGGAAGTTCTGCTATAATATTGATGCCTTGTCTTAGTCTCAGAAGAAAAATTCTCAGATGACCCTGTGAGTGGGTCAAGGAAAATTAGTTCTCTTCTCTTCTGGAATATGTGCAGCCACCACACTAAATTATCTGTCATTAAGTTTGCAAGCCTAAACATCAAAATCTTTTTATCACTAAATTGTGTTGCTCAACCCACTTGAGCAATATTAACTCTTTATTTTTATATTTCTCGTAAGGATGCAATTTTCATTTTACCTTAGAGGGACTTAGTGACTGAGAGTACTTGAATTCCAATCTTGTTTTCTTTGTTCTTTTGGATGATCATAGGTTAACATTTTTTCCCTTTATTGCCAGCAGTGAATCCAAGATGGAAACATTTTCATAAATCAGTCATTTGACAACATTTGCATTTTCAATCAGCATGCAATCAAATCAAAGAACAGGGTAAGACCTTGGGAGATTGTTCTGTTCTTTGGAAGTTTTGTGCTCCTAGGAGGAAAGTTACAGTGGCTTTTTCCCTTAATTCCCTGTCCCATATGTTTAAACACTTAATGTCTAAATTTACTAAAATTCAGAGTCAGTGCTCTGTCCTCTTCTACGTGAGTCCTTATTTATTTTACTCAGTGACTTTAAATATGGAAACAGCTCTCTAGAGAAAGCTAATTCGTAACACAATACTGACCTACAGAATTTTTCTGGTTCTTGCTTAGGCAGTGTTAGTACTTTTAATTGCAATTTCTTAGAAAAAACTGTTCTGAACATGAAATAGTCCTTTGTAATGCTACCTCTCACCATAATAACCATAATCATAAATTTTAGCATAACTTACAAATCACATTTTCATTTTTGTTTCCAAATATAGGATTTCCATTGTCTCATGTTGCCTTAGGCAGAGTTTTTTGAAGCAATAGCCTGACTTTGGTGATTTAGTGTTCTAGCCTCCTTATGTTTTCACAACTTCTCCAGTGCCACTGCAGGTCATAGCAGAGTATGCTAGAAAGGTATTTTCAAGTAATTTCTGAGTGTAGATTCCATTTTGCTTTGCTAAAATTTTTTTTCCTAGAAAATGGAACTGAGCAGAGCACTGTGTTACGTTTTCCTTTTAGTTTATTGAACGTTAATGAAAATCCTTGGCAGCATAAAATTTTCATAAGAATATGATTCTATTTTTTTTTTCCCAATTATTAATGGCACAATAGCTATTAAGCCATCTTACTAAAGGCAACAAAAATAGGTTCTTATAACACAGAGTTTTAGTCTGCTAGGCTGCTGAAAACATTATACCAGAAATTGGTTGGCTCTTACAATGGGTATACATCAGCTTGTAAGCTGATAAGATAGCTTCCTTGGCTTTCTCTCTCCTCTCTCTGAATTACATCCTTTATAAAAGGCTCCAGTAAGTGGATTAAGTCCTACTCTCTGCCACACCTTAACTGAAGTAACCTCATCAATAGGCCTTAATTATAATAGGTTTGCACACACAACAATGGATTAGCTTTAAGAACATACATTTCTGGGGTCCATATAGTTTGAAACCATCAAAACAGTAAATTAAAGAGAAACTATAAAGCAATTATCTCTTAAATTGAAACTCAATTAAGAAATAAATCAAAAAATATTTTTTTTAAGTTACACTGAATTTAATCCCTGAGAAGTATTTCTATTAGTATGAGAAATGTGTTTTTTCTTTTCTTTTTGTAATGAAATACACACCCTAATAAAACAAATGTAAGAAAAACAATATATTTCAGTATATTTAATATTACCACAGTGTCATTTCAGCAGCCTTCCAGACTGTTGAGATGAGGTTGTAAAAGTGATGAGGTGACATTTTATATTTTCCCACATGCTCTTACCCATTCTCAAGTGAGTTTGGGCTTCCATCTGTATTCCAGTGCTATCTTACCTGGGCAGGAATTGTAGATGTCCAGGGAAGACTAAAAAATAGCATCTAAGCAGAAAGAGCCTCCAGGTAGTTAAAAGTAGGGGAGCTTGCTGATGTACCACTTCCTGTAAGTTGAGTGTTGCTAAGGAAACCAAATTATTTCAGGTGTTTCTTCCTGATATTTTATCCTTGTGTTTTTTTTAAATTTTGGAACATATCTGGGAACTTTGAACACTATAGATGGTCATTATCCTTTTCATCATTTTGATTGAAAATCATAATTATAAAGATGCATGGAAAGGGAAAAAACTTAATAAATTATACATACTTAATACAAACGTTGAAAGAAATCAACCACAAAATGACTATGCAAGATGGGGGAAGGGTTAATAAAAAGTTAAGCTTTTTTTTTTTTTTTGAGCAAAAAAGGATTCAGAAAATGGATATTTTGTAATATAGCAGTTTAGCTGTTTTACTTGAGGAAGTATGGATGTCTTGGCCTAAATTGAGTCTTTATGTACAAAATGCCACCACAACTCTTTACAAATGAGTAATTTTACAGTTTTCTCTACTTACCAGATTTTAGAATGCTGGTTGCTTTTTCCGCCCAAACTGTGTTTGCCCATCAGATAAGTACTCTAAAGCAGTTTAGGGTACAGTTCAAACTTTACTTGACTGATTTTACCCTTTTCATACCATTTTTGGACTCCTTCATCAGAGTTTCAATGATGTTAGCCATGCTACTGCTTTCACCCACCAAAATACCCGCTAAGACAGGATCTTCATTAGATATGTAGAACAAGTGATACAAAACTCTCAAAGTCCCCAGAGGGTCTGATGGAGGAGGGTTTCCCACACACGAGAAGTTCTTGCTTAGCAAGCTTCCTTCTTGTGACCTTGTGTCTGATATTGTCCAGGCACACCAGCTCCTAATGGGCTGGCCTTGGCATCAGGGTCAGTTTGCTGTCTGAGCTACAGAGATATGTTGTGTGTGTGCCTGAGGTGTCTTCCCTGTGTGACAGTTAACTATTTCATATTTTCGCATGTAAAACATCAATGTTTATTTTTGCAATGCCTTGGGAGAGGGCCTTCCTGTGATAGGACAGGACATTTCTTATCAGGCCCCTCCAGGCCTGAAAATTCCCAGAGCTGCTTCAGTTTATGGCTACTGTCTCTGCTCCGTTCTCCATACGAGTGTTCTAGCACATCTGCTAGGACCCCCTTTTAAAAGAAATACATTTCCCATTTGTGGAGGTGGCAAAATCTGCCACACGCATGCAGCCTCATCCAATTGTGTCTCTACCTTGGTGAGCTGGAATATGAAAAACCCAGCTGGAACATCAATGTATAAAAATCTCATGATCCCCAGATAGAACTCTTATGGCAAGATGTGAGTGCCCTGGAAACAGCCCACCAGTGAGAAAGAATCAGGGGCTTATGGAGGAGATCTTTAGCAAGGGACCTGAAGCCCTTACCTTTCTATCTATATTCAGCTAAGTCCAGCGATCAGGGCACTGATAATACATTTTAATTTTTTCCTGTAAATTGACCTTTGACCAGTCAACTTTAGTGGAACACTTGAAAATCATGAATGATGCTTTCAGGTAAAGAAATGGTCATTAATTAGCATTATATGCTTTAAATATATAAATGAATGGATAGATGAATATGTGAGTGTTTATGTATGTGTATATATATGTATACATACATAGGTACACTTATTTATACATCTGTTTATATGTCTAGATGGAGTACATATACCCATAGAATATATACACACATATGTCTAGACTGAATATATGTAGATATACATACATATGCATATATATATATATATACACGCACATACACACAGAGGTAAAATACATTGGGTTTGATTTTGCATCTACAAAAATCCAAAATGAACCCAAACCCATCCCTAAACCAAATGCAAATCATTTACCTCATCTCTAACCTTTATATTAACTCTTAATACATGAACACTTGACCTTTGACCCCAACCTCTGACATAAACTTTGACACTGAAACCTAACCAGAGCCCATATTTGAAACCTAAACCTAACACTGACCACATCTGGAAATTGAAATCAACCTCTGAACTTGACTGCTTGAACCTTAACTACTGACCCTTGATCTATAACCCGGAAGGATGAACACGAACTGGAACTAGAACATGAAGCTTTTCCCAATCCTAACCCCAAACCCAAACCCAGATTAGAAATCTAATCCTACCCATAGTGGAATTTGAATTCAAACTTGAAGCTGAACCACAACCCAAACCCAAACCTTATGCCTAAGTCAAATGTTAATCCTTGAATTTACGCTTGTCCTTTGACCACTGAACCCTGACAGGAACATGGATTGAAACCCTAAATGAATTGCTTGAACTTTAGCCATGGCCCCTACCCTCAACTCATCCTAACCCTACTCTTGATCCTTTCCCTTAATCTCAACCCCATTCGTAAACCTAACTGTACCCAACCTGAACCTGAACCGAAACTCAAACGTGAGTCTGAACCCATACCTAATGCCTGTCCTTACCCAAAGCCAGCCTTTTTTTTTTTAACTCTTAACTAAAAACATCAGATGATTTACGGTAACTCCTGATTTTGACCCTTGATTCTTGACCTTGAGATCGATACTGACTCAGAGCCATAATCATAAACCTAATCCAAAATCTAAGCCTCTCCGAACCTGAACTTGAACCCAAGCCTGAAACTACAACTACCTGTCTGCATCCATAACATAATCCTTGACCTCAACCACAGATAGTCAAGCATTGATGTGAAGTTTCATCTTTTTGCCTTGACTTTTGTCATTTATCATTGTCTATGAACCCAAAACTGAATTTGAAACCTTATTGGAAGCTAAATCCAAAATTTAACCCTACCAAACTTCAACTTGATCCAAACCTGAACCCAGACCCTTACAAGACACTTACCCTAATTCAGACCCTAACTATGAATATTTCATCCTTGGCATCAATTCTTATATTTTACCCTTGACATTTACCCTTCTGCCTTTCACCCCATCAAGGATCAACCTTGGTAATGAATTCTAAACCTAGACTGGAACCTGAACATGAACTCAAAATATTTTAACCTAAAAACGAACCCAAACTCCAACCCAACCTAACCACAAATTCCAACACAAGCCATATCCCTTATGTAGACATTGGGATGAGTGTCCCATCTGGAGCATGGAGTGGGGCTTGCAGCTTGTTGTCCACTCCAAACACCACAGACTTGGACATGTTTTCAGTTGTTTTGTTGGAAAAAGATTTAGCAACCAAAAAAAGCGTTTGGAAATTCATATTTGACCTCTGTTTCTGTCAGCTACAAGATGAAATATAAAACATAATGTTTGCAACTAGCAGTGCTATTATGTGGGTATGGCAGTGGTTGAATGGGAAAGTCTAAGGTCATATATATTACTAAAAGGAAAGCTAAAAAATGTAACATGGGACTGTATAGCATAGTAAAACCTCATGTGAAATATGAATATGGGTAAAATTATATATATAAGACTGTTTTTCTTTGAAATTAAACAAATGTATGTTAATATGACAAGATGTTAATATCAGACCAAAAAAAATTTTTTTAACAATTTATTGAAGTATATCATTCCTACATGAACATACATAAATGATAAGTGTTCAGTAAACATCATGAACTTACAGAACAAACATGCATAACATCACACAGGGCTCCCACACATCACCCCCCCACAAACACCCTCCATTGTTGTGAAACGTTTGTTAACAAATCATGAAAAAGCATCATCAAAATATTACTACTAACTATAGTCCGTATCTTCCTCCCCTACACATTTTTTAAAGGATTTATTTATTCATTTATTTACTTTTATCCATTTTTACCTACCCCCACCCCCGTTTTTGCTGTTTCTGTGTCCATTCGCTGGGCAGCTCCATGTCCATTTCCTGCTCTCTCTTCTCATCCTTCTCCTCCTGTCTTCACTGGGATTCAATCCTCGGAACCTCCGATGTGGGAGAGAGACGTCCTACCGCCTGCGCCACCTTAGTTCCTGGTTTTTTGGTGCGTCTAGTCTTGGCTCTCCCTTGTGTCACTCTCCTGTTACGTCATCATCTTGCTTTGTGGCTTGCGGGGCCTGGCAGCCCACGCACGTTCTATATTGTTCTTTTTTTATCTTTACCGGGAGGTCCCAGGTATCGAACCCAGGTCCCTCCATATGGGAGATGGAAGCCTAACCACCTGAGCCACATCCACCCCCCCTGCTCTCTCTCTTAAGGTTGACCAAAGATACCCAAAGTTTCAGTCTTTTCCCATACAGGATGGTCATATAATAAATCAGGCTTAGTTTATCACCAGCATTCTAAAAACCAGACCTAGGGAGAAAAACTAGGTCTGGGGACACATGCATGGTTTCTAACACAGCGAATGTTTAGCCTACCCTGATTATCACAAAATCAGGACAGTGAAAATATTCGCATCAAAAAAGATTTTTAAAAGATGAAATACATGTGGCTTGCCTTATGAAATTTCCAATTTCATAATTGTGTTATTTGGAGATCATCATGGTCCTCTTTGCCCCTCAAATTCAATTCATTCAACAGAAAGACAAACAGGTACTTAGATGATAGCTGGATGGTTTTATAGATGGATGGATAGATGATAGATACATAGATAGCTAGACAGATGATTAAAAAGGAAGGAAGGGTGGAAGGACAGAAGGGCAGCGGGCAGGCTAGATACGTAATTCAAATCCAAGTTCTACTGTGGAATGAAAAAACGCCCTCACTAAATATTTCTGCCAGTTTTGTTCAGGGGTGGATGGAGACTTAAGTTAAAATAGGTATTTCTGGTGCCAGTTTTCTGTTCATTTATGGGTGCTGCCTTTTCCACCTTAGAAAAGGCTTGAGAACCTCAGCTCCTTTGCTATTTACACAGAAATCCACTCAATTGTGTGTGTACTGTGTGCATGTAGGGGTATGTTGTTGTGTTTTGTTTTTTTAAGATTTAGAATATTTCAGAGGAAATGGGACATATTATCAAAATAATAGGAAGGAAAATCTTCCAAATTGAGCATCTCATACTTTTGTGATAACTATCATTTAGCTATCCTAAAACTGGCAACTTTTGTACTAGAGGCGCCTGCTCTCAACTTCCCAAATCCACTGCTTTTATAGAACAGATTTATAATCTCTTCTTGCCTTGAATTTCAGCCCCCGCCACTCATGATTTTAAAAAGAATTCTATGAAAGGTAGAGCCCTCTCTAAGATGGGTTTTGCTTCTTTGTGCTAAAATAATAATAAACTGTGCTTCCATTAAAAGAGAATGGCATACAAAGGAGAATCCTCTTAGAAGCCGTATCATTTGTCTTAGCTATGCTGGGAATTTGAATAAATATTATCTGCCAATTCCAGTAGCAGTGCAGCTTGCAACTTTGCTGCAAAACACCTCTGAGGTGATCAGCCACATTTGGAAACCGCTGATAAAACTTACAATAAGCAATCATTTCTCCAGATTTGGCATCTGAGAATGGTAGCGTATTTGTTTAAAAATCATTTGATTAAATGACTTTATAAATATTCATTGTGATCTAATTATTTAGATGAACATTGTCTTAGCCAAAGGGTTGCTGGTGCAAAATACCAGAAATCGGTTGGTTTTTATAAAGGGTGGAAGCTTACAGTTACCAGGCCATTAAATGTAAGTTTCTTCCTTCACCAAAGTCCATTGCCACGTGTTGGAGCAGGACAGCTGCCGACGTCTGCCAGGGTTCAGGCTTCCCGGGTTCCTCTCTTCCCGGGGCTTGCCTCTCTCAAACTGCCAAACTGCTGCAAACGTGTTCTAGTTAATTAGAAATTACATTGGACACAAAACGCATGGAATAATTAGAACACATTTTTTTCTTTCCAGGTAAACAATAATTTTAATGTTTATTAAGACTAGACTACAAATTTAAAGTCACTGTTTTTTTTAGGATTAGAAATTTTAAGTTCTTGGATCATGCTGCAGGATTTGACCTGGAATACTAAAAGAGCGTATCTTTATCTGTAGCTGCTTTGTGCTGTTCTAGTTCCATCTTTCTTGGACAATTTTAATCTCCTTTCTTCATTGTTAGAGAATTTGCAAATATGGGCATGAGTGATAAAACAAAAATCTTTCTATTCACAACCTGAATTAAAATTAGAACATGTTTCAGTTTCCTGGGCTGCTCAAAGCAAATACCATGAGATGGATCTGGTTTAAGCAATAGGAATTTACCAGTTCACAGTTTCGAGGCCGAGAAAATGCCCAAATCAAGGCATCAGCAAGGTGATGCTTCCTCCCTGGAGACCCTGGACGACCCCGCCACGGGGCAAGGGCCGTGCGCTGGTCTCGCCTCCTCTTGCGGGTTTCAGTGCTTCCAGCTTCTCGCTTCTGAGGCTTTCTCTCTAATTCATTCTCTTTCTAAAGGACTCAGTAAGAGAGTCAAGACCCATCCTGAAGGAGATGGGTTACACCCTAACTGAAGCAGCCTCCCTTGTAGAAGGCGCTCACACCCTCAGAAATGGATTCGATTTAAACCTGGGGTCCACACAGCTTTAACCACCACATGCCACTTCACACCTTCCAAACTTCGTTGTTCTGGCGCCACATGTAGATAACAAACTTTCTAAGTTTCGTTGATGGTATCCTTCTTCCATTAAATTTTATGTCTACACAATTGTCACTACCCGCCTAGCTCTGCTAAGTTATTAACTGTGGCATGTTTTTTATCTTTTTTTTTTTTAATAAAAAAGGTACTGGGGATTGAACCTGGGAAACAGGTGCTCATCCTCTGAGCTACACTGATTACCCTATTGTTAATCTTTTTTACAAATGAAATTATTGTCTGGAATTCTGCACTTGGGTTTTTCATTCAACAGTATGTTTCTTGAAAGTCAGTCTTGGTGACCCTTGAGACTGTACTTTGTTTATATTCACTGAAATATAGAACGTAACCATCTGGCTATAACACATTATATTTAACTCTTTTTAACTGGAAATTTGGCTTTGACTGACCTTGTAAACAGTGCAACAATGAACTTTTCTTTATGTCTCTTGGTGAACAGGTGCAGATGTTTCTCTACCTATAAATAGGTGTTGGGCCGTATTTTATGCACACATTTAGACATAAATGCTAGAGTTACTTTTGGGGACTGGACCACATTTATACTCCTTAGAACAGTATATAAGATTTTTGATGGCTCTTTTTCTTGATTACGTTTGTCAACATTTTATTTTTGTTTTTATGTCTGATGAGTGCAAACATCTGTTTTAAAGGTACAATTTACATTTAAAAAATCACCGATTTTAATTGCACAGTTCCATGAGTTTTGCCAAATGTATACACCCACAAGATATCCACTCCAGAAAAGACACAGAATATTTCCATCCTGGCAGTGGGCTATTCAAGCCCCTTTCTGCTTAGTACCATCCCATCCCCGGGAGGTTTACTGTCCTTAGCAGTTGGTTTTGCCTGATCTAGAAATGTATGTAAATGGAATCACTCAGTGTTTACTCTGTCAATTCTGGAGCCTTTTGCTTAGTATAAAGGCTTTGCAATTCACACATATTGTGTGTAGCAGAAATTCATTCCCATTTTCTTGCTGAGTTGTATCCCATTGTACTGATCTGCCGCAATTTGCTAATCCATTCATCTGCTCATGGGCTTTTGACGTTTCCGATTTTTGGCTATTGTGCTTCAAACTGCTGTGAACAATCACGTAAAAGTTTTGTGTGGGCAAAACGTTTATTTCTCCTGGAAAATAACTAGGAATGGAATTGATGAGTGGTATGGTTTAATGTATGTTTCACTTAATAAGAAGCTACCAAACTATTTTCCAGAGTGATTGTAACATTTTGTAATTCAGCCATCAGTGTTCGGTTGCTCCTTATCCTTAATAATCCTTGACATTGTGGATCTTTCTAATTTTAGCAGCTCTGGTAGGCGTGAAGTAACATATCGTTGTGGGTTTCTTTCATTTCCCCTGACAACCGATGGTGTTAATTATCTTTTCACATGGCTGTTAGCTATTAGCCTGTCCGCTTCTGTGATATCATATTTTTTTTCCCCGATTTGGATTTTAAGAATTGAATTGTAAGACTTCTTTATTTCTTATGGATACATAAAAGTGATCCCTTTATTAAATAACACATTGCAGATATTGCATCTTTATTATCTTAATGTCTTTTTGAGATTAGATGTTTCAAATTTTGATAGAGTCCAAAGTTATACTATTTCTATCTTACTGTGTATTTTATGGTTATGCCCCACCTAAAATAACTTTATATATGATATGCATTTGGAAACAGGGCTCTCTTTTTTCTTCTTGTACAGATAATTCATTGAAAAGACCATCATTTCCCAAATAAAGTACCTTGGTATTTTGGTTGAAAATAATTTGACCATATATATGTGCCTTTTTTGGAAATGCTCTTTTTTAGTCTGTTGATCAGTTTCTCTGTCCTTACACAAGTAGCATTCTGCTGTGATTGATACAGCTTTATAGTAATTCTTGGAATCGCGTACTGTAATCCATCAACTTTTGGTCATCTTTTCCAGGATTGTTTTGACTACCTAGGTACTTCGCATTTTTGTGTAAGTTTTGGAGTCTACTTGCTACATTCTACCAAAAATTAAATGCTTTGGGATTTTGTTTGGGATGGTGTTGAATTAAAAGGTGAATTTAGGAGGTATTGCCATCTTAGCAAGTTTGAGGATTATGGATCATGATCATATTTTTTTCTTTTTTCACTCCTAAATATTTTAGTCTATTGATTTTAAAATTTTAAATTATTCATTGGTAGTATATAGCTGATTTTTGCTTATTGAAATTTTTAAATATATTTCCTTGTTTACTGCCCTGCAGCATTGTTGGATTTATTTGTGTGTGTGCATATCTCTCTCTCTCTCTCTCTCTCTCACACACACACACACACAAACACACACACACCCCTTAGAAGTTTATATGGCACCCCTCAGGTCTAGGATAATTTTATTTTTACCTTTCTAGTTTTAATTTCTTTTCTTTCTGATTGCTTGAATCACCAGTATAGAGTTGAATAGCAGTTGAGAGTACATGTCCTCATCTTTTTCCTGATTTTAAGAATACAGTCGATATTTCTAAATTATGATTGATACTAGTTGTAACTTTTTGAATAACTTCTTTATCAGATTAAAGAAGTTTCCCTTTTTTTATGGCTTGCTGGGAGCTTATATGAATGGATATTGAATTTTATCAATTTTTTTTCCTACTTAATACATTTTTTTTAATTTCTTATTTTAAAGTGGTGAATTATATTGATTGATTTTAGAATGCTCAGCCAACTTTGCTTTCCTGGGATGGAATTCATCTGGAAATGAAAACTTACCCCTCTATTTATGGCTACTTCAATATGTTACTATTTTATAAAGGATACTTTTGTATTTTCATGGGAGATGTTGATCTGTACTATCTTTAATTTTTCTTTTAAGATCCTTATCGAATTTTGGTATCAGAATTGAACAGCCTCTTAAATGATTTTGGAAATTTCCCCTTCTCTCTGTTGTCTGAATGTGTCTGTTTAAAATCAGTTTCTTGGATTTTTAAAATATTATTCACCAATGAACTATTAAACCAGGATTTTTTATGTGTGTATGTGATAATATTTTTAATTATAAAATAATTAATTTGTTAGACACAGAACTATTCAGATTTTCTACAAATTATTAGGTTAGGTTTTGCATTTTTCAGGGAGCTCATCCATTTTTATCCAAGTTGTCCAAATTTATTGGTATAAAGCTGTTCATAATATTTACTTACGACTATTTGAATGTAATTATCCCTTTGAAGCCTGCATGATTTCTCGCTTGAGCGTCAGCTGCTGTCTTCAGTGATTTTCCAGTATTGTGTGTCTATATTGTTTTCTATATTGTCTAACAAGTTTATTCTATCAACTCATGTGTTTTTCTAATGATTTTAGCTTTTAAGAGTGAAATCTTAAATCATTTGAGTCTTTTTTTCAAATATTATGTAAGCTATATCATTTCTTTTGAGCCTGAAGTAATTAATTTTAGTGTGGGTCGGCTGGCCCAAATTATTTACTTTTTGTTTATCTTTAAATGACTTTATTTCATTTTCTTGTAATACTTTAACAAGAACAAATTGTTTTTCTACCTCCATTATATCTGATGAGAAATGAGCTGATATCATTTTTCCCCGTACTTCTCCTGTTCCTATATCACAAATCTTGGTATCCAATAGATTAGGTCCCCATTGATTCTTCCTTTGAAAGATATTTTGGTATCCTAAGTCCCTTCCTTTTCTATATATAAATTTGAAAATCAAACAGAACTTTTACCAAATACCGTTTTTTGATTTTTCATTGCAGTATCATTGAATCCATAAATGAGTTTAGTGTGGGAATTTATATCTTTACAACATTGAAGCATCTTTCCCATAATTAATGCTGATCCCTCCATTTCATTTTTTAAAATATCTTTCCTGTCTTATAGTTTTATATTTCTCTCCATATAGATATTACATAACTACATAGTTTTCTATATATACTTTTATTATAGTAATGACATTAAATTTTTTTGCCTTGAACTCTGCAGCTGATATATCAAAATGATTTTGATGTTTGTGTGTTGATACCCTCTCCTGACACCTTGTTAAACGTTCTCATTATTCTAATAATTTGTAAATTCTCTTGTGTTTCCCATATAGTAGGGAATATGATTTACTTATTATTTCCTCTCTGCAGTTTCTATCCTCATACGTGTTTCCTTTCCTTACTGAGCTGGCCAAGACTTCTGAGTACTATGTTGAATAGGAACAAGGGTGGGTAGCGGTCTTGCTTGGCCTTTATAGAGAAGACTTCTAATGTTTCACCAGGATATGTAATACTTGCAGTGGTATATTGATAAATTATCTTTTTCAGATTAAGAGATGTCTACTTCTATCTCTAATTGATAAGATATTTATAGATAGGTTTTATTGAAGATTTTTCTTCATCTTTTAAGATTATTGTTTTCTGTTCTAACTTGTTTTTGTGGTAAATTATATAATCAGAATTTCTAATGTTAAACTTAGGTGTGATATATAATATTTTTATTCATTGCAGTGTTCCATGTTAGTTATATATTCATTAGGGTCATTTCAGCTTTATGCATGAGGAAGTGTAATTTTTCTTAGTTATGCTGACTTTTGCCAGATTTCAGCAGCAACTTATATTATATATTATAATGAGTTAGAGAACATTTTCCCTATTCCCTGAGAGAGAGAGCCAAATAAAAATTCAAATTATTTGCTCATTAAATAGATGGTAGAACTTGCTGGCAAAACCATCAGGGGTTGATGATTTCTATGAATAGATTTACAATTTCTTTGTTATATGATTATTCAGGATTTCTATTTCTTTTACAGTCAAATTTAATTGGTAGCAGTCTTGTAGCTATTTGTGCATTTTCCTACGAACCAAGAATAATATTATGGGAAAGAGAGAATAGTAGGTCTACAATCCATTCTCTAGTTTTCCCATGAGTATACCCAGGGAAAGGAAGAAAGAATGCTGGCTGGTCGAATCTCCAGAACATAGTAATAGAAAATCTCCTGAATAATACAGTAATGGTATTGCTAGTGCAAGAGTGCTTTCTATGGAATTATTTAATTATTATGTACATGGTATGTCTAGGTTTGCTTTTGATAAACAAAAGAGGAATCTATGGAATTGTGGGGTATAGAGCCACTGAAAATAGTAGATAAGATGTATAACAATAGTTTAAAACGTAAAGGTTGATGATTGAAACTGATCCATTCTGTGCTATTGATGGGTTTGTGCACATAACCTCAAGACCTCACATCAGCATCAGAATGTATTCTAATTCAGCTAAAAATGGATTAAGGAGCTATTTTTGTAGTCTTGGCCTATCCAGCTTTGCTTGTGCTTCACAATTGATTCTTCATTAAAATTATTAATAAAGCATGATAGTGGATAAGGGCTTTGGAAACTATAACTTGTTTCCACAACCTCACCCTTGTGTTAGGTCGACCTATTGTTATCATCTTGGTCTTGCCTGAATCTGCTGTTTTTGTCCCAATGCTAACATTGTTAACTTCTACCATATCTTTCTCTTTATCACTATTGTGAGGAGTCTCTAGAATTTTCAAAGACAAATTTCAGACTGTATTGATATTTTCTATTGTATCTTTTCCATTTTATTAAGATCTGTTTTTATTTTTATTATAATCTATTTGGGGCTAACATTTTATTTCTTTTTCTAATTTATAAATAAAAGATTCTCATTTTGGAATAAGATTTATAATCTTATAAATGAGCCTGGCACAATTTATTTTTCAATTCTCTGGAACATATTATAGAAGACACTTATAAAACCCTCAGGATCTGAGTTATTTTTAGAGGACTCTATATGTTTGAGTAACTTCATTTTTATTAGTTCTGATTAGTCATTCAAGTTGTGTGACTCTTCTTAAGCCAGTTTTTGCATATTTTATTTTCAAATGAATTTATACACTTTTTTAGGTTTTCACATTCTTAATATGTTTTAATAATGCTCTTTATAAAATATCCATATATTTGTAGGTCTTTTTTAAAAATATGTAGTTTATTTGCAACCATTCTCCTCACCCCTCTCTCATTGTCTTTTTATATATATAAAGTGTATATATAAAATATGTATAGTGTATATAAAATGTATAAATATGCCTTATACATTTATATAAAAATATATACTGTATTATGTTAATGTATTATGTTAAATAATGTATATATAATTGTGTATATATAATTAATTGTGTATATATAATTAATTGTGTATATATAAATGTATTTATATATGTGTGTATATATGTGTATATATATATATATACACACATATATATGCTACCATCCAAGGTTTGATGTCAGCCTAACTCATATTCATTCATAGCTCATCTGCTCTTTCTCTCTGAAAGTTTTCAGAATTTTCTCTTTGTCTTTGATATTCTTAAATTTCTACTCAGGGCCCCGTGAACCCATTCATATGTATCTTTCTTTGTTTCAAGTGTATCTTCCTCATTTAATCAACTAGTCACTCCTCTTAATTTATTTCTCCATCTATTTTTCTCATTTTGACATGTCTACCTCAATCCTCTATTATTCAAGCTCTTTATTTCTATTTCTTTATTAACTTCCAGCCGCATTCTGGGAAAGTCCTTCCATCTGACTTTCCAATTCAGTAATTTGGTGTTTGACTCTGTCCATTTTGTGATTTTTCTTAACTATTATGTTCTTCACTTTCATTTTTATATTTTACATATAATATTTTCACCAAGTCATGTTTAGCTCCTGATTACAACCTCTTATCTGGAATATATCTTGTTAGGTATATATTAGGTATATATCCTGTTAGGTAATTATTTATTTTATCTATTCTAATTTCTCCTTTGATCTGTTCCAACAATTATTTTTCGTGGACAAGAGATTGTTCTGTTTAGGGTCTGTATATTTCTGTGTGTGTGTGTGCTTGATAGCTGCAGTCATTTTCAGGTGTTTAGTTTTCCCTATGAGCTTAGGTTCTCCTTGGGGAAATACTATAAATTGCTACTCTCCAATGTGATTGGATATTGAGAACCACCTAATGGCATTCTATTGTCTGGCCATTTTGTGAGATTCAGGTACCACAGATAATGCTTGATAACTTCAGTGTATTGAAAATCTCGTAGGAGGAGCTTCTCACTATAAATTTCACTTCAGACTCTGTAAAGGAAGCAGCACTGGGAGATGTAAGCCTCCTCTGCTTGTATTCCATCAGCCCTGTAGGTGTGGAAGGGCAGGGAGTGAAAGGGAAACAGCTCACCTGGTTGTAACCAGCAGCTCAGTTCCGCAAAGCTTTTTCCTGCCCCTCAGGGTCCGTTAGCTGTGGCAGCTCAAGCTATCTGTGTTGTATGGGGAGGAATGAAAAGTGGGGGAAATGAGGCACAGGCCAACTCATGTCAGTCCAGGGAGAGTCACGAGTGGAAGGAAAACCTTTCCTCCAGCATGTCCTCTTACTCTCACCAGGCACCCTGTCTTCCTGAGGCTGCAGCCACTCCCAGCTGCCACATCCACGCTTCCCTCAAGCTCTGCTCTCCCCTGGCTTGCTGATTTTGCTTTGTCATTGTTGTTGCCCTTTCAGGAGATTCACATGTCACTTTAGATGAGGTAGTTCCTCAAAAGTAGATTGGGGGTAGGAGGTTGGGGTCAGCTTTCAGCGCTATTCAGTATTATAAAAGGCACAGGGACCTCTCCCTTGTTTTACTGTCACTTTTCCTAGGTTGTGTATATCTCCCAATAGAAGGAAGGGGACAAAACCCTGGAAACAAACCCCAAGTCCCTTGCAACCCCAGGAGTTTTGGCTAAAGTGAAGTAAGAAGTGGTGAGATGTAAGCTAGTCCATGGCTTCTTTCATCCCTGCAGACTTAATCAGTTGTAGTTAGTACCTTAGTTTTAATGTTAAAAAATTAGCTAGCAAAAAGATTATCCAGAAAATGGAGCATACATTCTTTTTATTTCATCACTGGTCAAAACCTTTCTGAAGTACTTTGATCCGTTTCAGTAAGGAACCCCAAATGTTCCAGGGTCAATTTTTTAATGTTTAGGTATTTTAATTATACATAGTTCATTTATCATGCAGATAATATAGCTATGGCTGCAGGAATCAACATATTTAATTAAACACAATGACATTTATGACAGTGAATGGTATGTACATTAGAATCCCATGTATATTAGAAACTAAGGTTTAGTTTTGATTGTCATATGATTTTTTTAACAAAAGATTTGTGTTATGAGCTCCAGAGGGGGCACTCACCCCACCCCTTGCCTCACAGACAAATAGCAGCTTTAAGGAACCTTTTGCATGTACGGAAATAGTTTTTCCACTGAGTTAGGGAAAAATAATAAAAGAGCCACTGATTTTGGTTTGGGATGATGGAGCATTTACTGCAATAGGTTTGAAACCCCTCATGGTAAGTGGGTAGTTGGACTAGAAGTTTGAAGAAAGTTGGGAGAAGCAGGAAGGGTAAAATAAGACCAAGGAAAGAAATCTAAGAAAGCACCAGGAAGTTAGGAAAAAGAGACAACTGGGAGGAACAAGGTAGAGCAAATTGGGAGAGCAGTATTTTTGAAGCACATTCTTTTTATCCTTCTGTCCAGAGAGAACCAATATTCATAAATTGGGGAATACTGCTTCTTTACAAAAGGAGGCATTTCTAATCCCATGCCCATATACCTCGGCTCAATGTCAGATTCAGTTATTACATAAAGGAGGGGGTACCTCCTTTTCCTCAGAAGTACACAGGTATGCTTGAAGACATTCTTGCATGGACATTTTATCTATTTCACGGGACCATAACCAGTTTATTGATTCGACCACTTGGGGACATCATCACTTCTAGGATCCGTGCACCTTTCATGCTTTAGCTCTCATCAGAAGCGCCTGAAGGGCTTGTGGAAACAGACTTCTGGGCCCATTCCCTGAATTCTGATCAATAGCTGTGGGTGGGAGCTGAGGATTTGCATTTCTAACAGGTTCACACTTGATGCAGTCCCTGCTGCTCTGTGCACACACTTCACTTGTTCCTTATTGTTGGTCAACCCCCACTCACTATTTTCCTCAAATTTGTATCTGTACTCTATTAAGCTGGGAAATAATTTATTCTAGCCTACTCCACAGGGAAAAGCTTACTTTGTGAGTTTTCACAACTCCCTAAAAGACGGTAACTTAAGTTAAATCTTATAAAATTTTATCAATTTTATATACAATGATGCATATAAGACACACATATAATACACACAAATTAACAAAAATTACTATACAATAAAATATTTTATTAACAAATATTGTATACGTTTTGTTTCAAAATGGACAACTTTGTATCTTTAAAACGAAGCTTGACAAATAACAAATATTCATTTTCCCTTTCTATAAGATTACTCAGGAAAAACATTAAGATCATAATTAGCTTTAAGAAAAGGCTAAAGTAATATAATTTGAAAAGAGTCAATTTTAGCAAGCTCGACCTATGTAATACGTGTGTGCCTTCAGTAAGCTCAGTGAAGGCCTTTTTCATGTGACAATGGGGTTTAAGCTACACATTTCTGCTAAACCATACATGGTTGCACTATCGACAGATAACTTTTCTCAGTGTTTACTGACTGTGTCTGTTTGACTCCAACAACTCTAGTTAGTTGTGTGAAATATTTCTACACTGTTATTAAATGTAATCACCTCTGCCATCCTATCAATCCCCAACCACCCACACTCCCCAGTGAAATCACCCTGATAATACTGGAAAAGTGAATAAGGCAGATATTGCATACATCCATTCAACAACCACTTAATGAGAACTTAAAATGGACATAGTATGGGTTTAATAATGCATGATTTAAAAGACTCTCGATTGACCAGAGGGAGGAAATTAAACAAATATTAGATTGAAAAAATAAAGATTGTGTATATGTCTTTAGAAGACAAACCCAGGAATTTAATCTTGTTTATAAAGCACAGCTATTAATGCTTTATGAGCAAAGTAAATTTTAACAAATTTAGCATGGTGAAAATAAGCAAAGTGGGGGCACTCTGTAAAGTTTAGGACCTGAGGGAATAACTGGGAGGCTGATTCAGTAAAGTGGATAAAGAAATCTACCCCCTGGAGATGGAGATGGGTGTGGGAATAGAAAGAAAGCGCTGGATATGAGAAACACTTAATAGGGAAAAGTAGTGAAGGTGTCTCAAACAGTAACCAAATAATACTAACAGGTAAATGGAAAATTGTAGGTTCAGATAAAAGAAGAATCATGATTAGGGGAATTGTAAATGGGTGTGGCTATGTGATAGTGGTGAAATAGCTTTTAATATATTCCCTGATAGAGCCCACCGAGGGGTATTGATATCCCAGCTGTGTAGCTATGGTGTCGAGACGTGCCTAGGGATCTCCAGAGCACTTTTTTTGAGGTTCCAGGGGCTGAGGATTGAATCTGGGACCTCGTATGTGGGAACCCGGCGCTCAGCCACTGAGCCACATTGGCTCCCCTAAGTTGGTTATTTTTGTTTGGTTTGCTTGTTTGTTTGTTTTAGGAGGCACTGGGAACTGAACCCAGGACCTCCCACATGGGAAGCAGGCACTCAACCGCTTGAACCATATCTGCTCGTCTTTCCAGAGCACTTTTACTTGAGGCTTTGCTTGCTGTGGCTCTTGGTTAAATCTGCCTGAGACCTGCATAAGCCTAACCTCCAGAATGAACTCCCAATTCACTTTGAAATCTCTTAGCCATAAAAACTCTGTTTTATTTTATATTTCACCATTTTGGTCAAAATCTTTCTCCAAATGCATTGCTGATTAATGCTTGGTAATAACCCCTTCGACACCAGGGAGGCTCATCCCTGGGAATCATGTCCTTTGGGGGGTGGCGGGGAAGTTAGTGAATTTATCTGCAGAATTTGGCTTAGAGAGATGCCAACTTGTGTAACAAGGAGGATTTCAGGAGGTAACTCTTAGGCATTAATTGTAATTAGGCGTAGTTTCATTATTACAGTAATAGGATTCATAGTTGCAAGCATTACAATCAAAGGTTTGACTTATTAGACTGTTTTCTTTATATTAGGCAAGCCTTATATATTCCAGTGCTTTCAGCTATATTATTTTAAAAAGTAGCATGACTTCCCCAGGAGGGAAGTTTAATATCTTGTTAACTACTGTGAGAGCCTCTCTCTATCCAGCAAACATACTATTGCAAAAAGGACACATTTATATCCCATAGAAATATGTAGCTATATAATGTTCAAGGTGTTTCAAAAGGCACTGTCTGTTGAGTTACCCGAACATCTTCCTCCTTTACTAAAGATTATGGCCACTGACATGTAGAAGATAATTTATATACTTGCCTTGCTTATCATGCCAACTACTACTACTTCTCTTTCTCCTCCTCGTCCTGCTCTTCCTCCCCCTTCTTATTCTCTTCCTTCTTCTTTGAATGAAGCTTTGAACTTCAGCTGGCTGTGCATATTTTCAGAGAAGCCTAAGAGTAAAACAGTATAAATGGGCAAGGAAATTATGTTGCTTCTATGACATGTAACATTTTTTAAGAGTAACAAATTCAACACTCCCATGTACCTCCCCCCCCCCCCAATGTTGACACTTAATGTTGGTTTGGTACCTTTGTTACAATTGATGCAAGAATGTTAAATAGTACTGTTAACACAACCCATATTAGGCTTTTGGTGTATTTTCCTCATATACCACCCCATTATTAGCACCTTGTACTAATGACGTACTTTTCTTGTAGATCCTGAAAGGACATTCTTATATTTTTATTATTAGCCACAGTCCTTGTCCACCATGGGATTCACTGTGTTACACAATCACATTTTATCCTCTAGCTTTCCTTCTAGTAACATGTATGACCCAAAAGTTCCCCTTTCGACCACATTCACAGAAACACTTTAGTGCTGTCAATAACACTCAAACTGTTGTGCTACCATTACCTCTGTCCGTTTCTAAGCCGTTACAATCAACCTCGTTATAAATGTGCACAGATGAAGCGTCAGTTCCACATTCTCTACCCCCATTCTATCTCTTGGTAATCTATCTTCTAGATTCTACCTCTATGTGTTTGCTTTATTATATATCATATTAGTGAGAGCATACAATGTTTTTCCTTTTGTGTTTCTGGCTTATTTCACTCAACCTGAGTTCCTCAAGGTTCATCCATATTGTCGCATGCATCAGTACTTCATTCTTTTTTTTACAGCTGAATAATATTCCATCATAGGTATATACTATATTTTGTTTATCCATTCATCAATTAATGGACAATTGAGTTGCTTCCATCATTTGGCAATTGTGAATAATGTGACTATAAACATTGGTGTGCATATATCTGTTTGTGTCCCTACTTTCAGTTCTTCTTGGTATATATCTAGTATCTGTAATGCTGGTTTTTTTTTTTAAGGAGGTACATGGGAAGCTGGTGCTCAACCAAATGAGCTAAATCCACTCCCTGGATTTCTGGATTTTATGGCAATTCTATACTTAGTTTCCATATTTGGAAGATATACCAAATATCTACACCAGAAGTGAATTCTCACCAGAAGAGAATGAGTGATCTTCTATCGCCACATCCTTTCCAATAATTGTAGTTTTCTGGTATTTTTTAGTGTTGGTCAGACTTGTAGGTGTTAAATAATATCTCATTGTAGTTTTGATTTGCATTTTCCTAATAGATGGGGATTTTTCCCCCCATTGTTTGTGTTTATTTTCAACATTAGATAAATTTCTTGAAGCATAAAATCCTCAACATTAGCCCATCAATCAAATTCAATATTTTAGTTTTACATTTTTGTATTCACCCTCATTCATTTCCAAGTTTTGAAAACTATCTTCATTTACATCATTAGAAGCACAAGCTTATGAGAGAATATTTTTAAGCAACAATTTTAAGTGAAATTATATAGCAAGTGTTTAAAACAGACCATCTTTTCATGTGCCTTTCAGCCATTTGTATTACCACTTTGGAAAAACGTCTATTCAAGTCTTTTGCCCATTTTTTGATTGGATTGTTTGTCTTTTTTGTTGTTGAGTTGTAGGATTTCTTTATATGTGTTGGATATTAGACCCTTATCAGATATGTGGTTTCCAAATATTTTCTCCCATTGAGTATGCTGCCTTTTCACTTTCTCGGCAAACTCCTGTTTAGTGCAAACATTTTTAATTTTGAGGAGGTCCATTGAGCTAATCTGAAATTTTTCATGCTTTGGGTGTAAAGTGTAGGAAACTGTTGGCTACCCCAAAGTCTTCAAGATTCTTCCCTACATACTCTTCTAGGAGTTTTATGGTCTTGGCTCTTATATTTAGGTCCTTGATCCATCTTGAGTTAATTTTTGTGTAGGGTATGAGATAGGAGTTTCCTTTCATTCTTTTGATACAGATATCCAGTTCTCCTGGCACCATTTGTTGAAGAGACCATTATGTCCCAGGTGAGTGCACCTGGCAGCTTTGCCAAATATCAGTTGGCCATAAATGTGTGGGTCTTTTTCTGAACTCATAATTCTATTCCATTGCTCACTGTGTCTATCCTTGAACCAATACCATGCTGTTTTGACCACTGTGACTTTGTGCAGTGCTTTAAAGTCAGTAGTGTGAGTCCTCCAACTTTTTCTTTTTCAAAAAATTTTTAAGCTATCGATGGGGTGGGGTGGGGGCTTACACTTCTAAATAATTGGCTTCTCCATTTCAGAAAAAAAAGGCTATTAGAATTTTTATTGGGATTGCATTGAATCTGTAAATCAATTTGGATAGAACTGACATCTTAATGCTATTTAGTCTTCTAATCCATGAACACGGAATGTCCTTCCATTTATTTAGGTATTCTTTGATTTCTGTTAGCAATGTTGTATAATTTTCTGAATACAAGTCCTTTACATTCTAGTTAAAATTTATTCCTAGATATTCGATTCTTTGAGTTACTATTGTAAACGGAATTCTTGATTTGCTTCTCAGTTTGCTCATTTCTAGTGAATAGAAACTACTGATTTTTGTTTGTTGATCTTAAATCCTGTCACTTGCTAAACTCATTTATTAGCTCTAGGAGTTATGTTGTAGATTTTTCAGGACTTTCTGTATATAAGATCATGTCATCAGAAAATAGTGAAAGTTTTATTTCTTTCTTTACAATTTAGATGTCTTTTTTCCTTTTTTTGCCTACCTGCTCTAGCAAGAACTTGTAGCACAATGTTGAATAAGAATGGTGACAGTTGCATCCTTGTCTTATTCTGGATCTTAGGAGAAAAGATTTCAGTTCTTCACCATTGAGTATAATGTTAGCTCTGCATTTTTCATATGTGTCCTTTATAACGTTGAAGAAGATTCCTTCTATTCCTATCGTTCAAAGTATTTTAATCAAGAAGGGATGCTGGATTTTGTCTAATGCCATTTCTTCATTGATAGAGATGATCATGTGAATTTTCTCCTTGATTTGTTAATGTGGTGTATTCTGTTAATTTGTTTTCTTGGGTTGAACCACCCTTGCATAATTGGAATAATACCCGCTTGCTCATGGTGTATAATTCTTTTAATGTGCTGTTGGATTCAACTTACAAGTATTTTGTTGAGAATTTTTGCATCTAAATTGATTGGAAAGATTAGACTGTAATTTTCTTCTTCTTTTTTTTTTTTTGTAGCATCTTTCTCTGGCTTTGGTATTAGGGTGATATTGGCTTCATAGAGTGAGTTTAGATATTGTTCCCTCCTGTTCAATCTTTTAGAGTAATTTGAGCAGGATTCTTATTAGTTCTCTTTGAAAAGACTGTGAGAATTCACCTGTGAGGCCATCTGGCCCAGGGCTTTTCTTTGTTGGGAGGTTTTTGATGACTGATTCAATGTCCTTATTTGTGATTGGTCTGTCGAGGTCTTCTATTTCTTCTAGAGTAATTTTAGGTGGTTCACCTCTTTCTAGGAATTTGTCCATTTCATTTAAGCTGTATAATTTTTGACATACAATTGTTCATAGTGCCCTCTTGTGATCCATTTTTATTTCTGTGGGGTCAGTGGTGATGTCCCCTCTCTTGCTTGTGATTTTGTTTATTTGCATCTTCTCTTTTTCTCTGTTAGCTATGGGTTAATTTTATTAATCTCAAAGAACCAGCTTTTGGATTTAATTCTATTGTTTTTTAATTCTCAATATAATTTATATTTGCTCTAATCTTTGTTATTTCTTTCCTTCTGCTTGATTTGGGATTAGTTTGCTGTTCTTCTTGTAGTCCCCCAACTGTGCAGTTAGGTCTTTGTTTTTAGCTCTTCTTTTTATTGTAGGTATTTAGGGCTATAAATTCTCAGCACTGCTTTCACTGCAAAACCTCTGTTTCTCTCCTCAGGTTTGCCAGAGTTTTCCTTATGTATTTTGGGGCACCTTAATTAGGTACATAAATATTTATAATTGATCTTTCTTCTTGGTAGATCACCCCCCCTCCCCTTTTAAAAAATATATAGTGGCCTTCTTTGTTTCTTGCAACAGCTTTGCATTTAAAGTCTATTTTGTCCAATATTGGTATAGCTTCCCCAGCTCTGTTTTAGTAACTGTTTACATAAAATATCTTTTTCCAATCTTTCACATTCAACCTATTTGTGTCCTTGGGTCTGAGGCGAGTCTCTTATAGACAGCAGATTTTTTTATCCATTCTGCCAATTTGGTCTCTTAATCGGATAGTTTAATCCATTAATATTCAGTGTTATTACTGTAATAACTTTTTGTCCCTAGGCTTTTATATTTCCTATCTTATTTTTGTCTCTCTTTTTACCCTGTTAGTTGCCCTTACTATAATAATCTTCGTTTCTACACTCTCCACCAATCCTGAGAGTGGTATTTTTGTGTTTTTTTCAGTCATAAATCTAAGTAAAAATATTCCAAGAAACACAAATTATACCCCCTTACACGGACACACACACACCATAAACGAGATAACTCACCAACTGGGAAACATAGTAACAAATTTAACCCACAGAACAAAGAGCACCAGTTAAAAAAGGTCCTAAAAATCCAGAAAAAAATGCTAAAAGTCTGATAGCAATGTGTGCAAAAAATGAGTAGTTCATATAGAAAATAGAGACTAAAGCAATATGATGAGATGCTGATCCTTATTTTTCCAAAGAGAAATGAAAATTCAATCAGTACTGTGATATACTATGTCATGTGCTATATTGGAAATTTTCTAAAGATGAAGGAAAAAATTATACTCTTAGTAAGACTTGAGAAATTAGTATTCTAATTCAAGTGGGAACTCATAGTTACATCCCCTATAGAGGGTGATATCTAGGAAAATGTCCCATGCGTTTCCTGTTGACCAGGAAATCCCACTCATAGAAAGCTGTCCCAAAGATACACAGACAACACTGAGATAAACTATGCATAAGGTTTGTTGTTTTGCAAAAGACTGGAAACAACCCCAACTTGATAAATTGGCTGAGTAAACTATGTAACATACACACTTTAAAGGATTGTGACGCTGTCGGGAAATTAAGGAGATGCCTGTACATTTTTTTGGTGTGATCTAATAATAAGTTTGGTAGGTAAATCAGGTCACAGATGTATTTACAATAGACTTCCTTGTGTGTAAGGAGTGGGGAGATAATGATAAACACATACATATATATTCAATTTATTTTCAAGATAGAGGAAGGATAAACCAAAACCCAATGAAATAGTTACATATGGTAGAACATGACAAAAAGTGCTGGAATGGAAGTGAGATATCTGTGAACTTTTTTTTTTTTTTTAAACATATCATTTTCCATTTAGGGCCATGTAATTCACTTACTTAAGAAATAAAACCAAAATGAAGATCAAGAATGCCTAAATACTGAGAGCAGCAAGGAAGCAAATGAACTCAAGTATTTATCATGTTGGCTATGCAGTCAAAAAAAGATAATAATTACTTGGAGTGACTTAAAAGCATAGTATTTCTCTGGATATTGATAAAAGAACCATGCATTTTGACTGCCTTTTCTGTGCAAACTGAATTTTTAATTGCGTGAAAGTAGAATTCCAGATAACAAATGCAGGACAAATAACACCAGGAAATCACCATTTTTGAAATCCTCAAGAAAGTAGTATATGCAGGAAATCATCATCAATGGATTCCAAAACATCAGTTGAGAACTTAATAACTCACTTTCCAAGTAGAAGGATTACGCATCCACCAAATCCAATGATGAATGCCTCTTGGCATAAGTAAAAATAAGGCACCACGTATATCCTTATGGGATGGGGTATGATGTACACAGCATTTTTACGAACTTTTATTCAAACCTGCAAACTAAATGCTAGTTTACAAGAAACCCAGAAGGAGAGGGAAAAAAAAAAAAAAAAGACAGAATTGGGAAGCATGCTTCCTAAATGCTAAGGCATCTCACGGACATCCTGTCTTGAAACTCCTGGTAGAAAGTTGAGGCTATTGTGATGTCATAACCCTTGCCTGCTAAAATTTTCAGAAGTTCTGCTTGACAGAATTATTCACCTGCTTTTTGTAGAAAACCAGTGGCATAAGAAAATGAAAAAGAAGTAATTTATTACAAAACAGATTTTTTATTTTCTTTCTTTCTAGATGAGTGGTTCACAACATTTGCTGCTCAGAAATTTACCTGGACATTTTTTAAATGTGTATGCCTACAACATGCCCGGCCCCCCCCCCCCAAAAAAAAAAACAAAAACAACTAAATAAACCATGTGCCATAGCAATTTAGGGTGGGGGAGGAAGGCAAGACAAGAGCCTTGCTGTGAATCTGCTCTTTCATTGTAAAACAACTTGTCAGTTAGTTGTTTGGTGTAACCCAGTGCTTTTAAAATAATGTGTGTTTAGCCAAGGACATAAAACACAGCATCAGAAATATTGTTAACTGAAAGGAATCACAATTTCAGTAGCAAGAATAAAATAAGATAATGGGTGGAAAGTATTTTGCAAATGATCAGGTGTTTTCCTTCAATATGTTGGCCATTGTTCAAACTTTCATTGAAAAGTATGGGTCAATTATAGCTTTTTTCTTTATTTTATTTTGTCCTGTGCCCTGAAAGCAGTTGAAAGTGTAAAATTATAGAATGTAGCCATAGGAGAAATAGTATGTTGAATATCATGGAGTTTTCTTGAAAACTTGCAATTATGTACTGATTCAGAGACAGCGTGTTGAAAACAAACCACACATGCACATTCAGCAAATCTCTGTGGGCAGTGCCCAGTCAAGGTGGGGAAATGGGAGTTGATTTTTCTATTCAACTTTGCGTAATTCAACAAAAAGTATTCTGTTTTCTATTTTGCTTGTCTCCACTCAATTAAGGAACAAGCATTTCAAGGTTGATTTGCTTATGTAAATGTAGATTATAGTACAACAAAAGCATTGTTTAAGATTTTATTTTGAAATAATTGTAGATTCCCAAGAAGTTGCAAAGATAGGACAGAAAGGTCCCATTTACTCTGTTTATAACTTGCATTATTGTAACAATACATATACAACTGAAAGTTCCCCATTTTAACCACTTTCTTGTGCACAATTCAGTAGCGTTTATTATATTCACAACATTGTGCTACTATCACCAGAAGCCATTACCCCACGTTTTTCGTCACCTCATACAGAAACTCTGCACCCATTAAGCAAAGCTCCTCCTCCCCACTCCCACTCCCAGCCCTTGGGAACCTATAATTTACCATCTGTCCCTGTGAAATTTGCTTCTTCTAGGTATTTCGTAGAAGTGAAATCTTACAATATTTGTCCTTTTGTATCTGGCTTGTTTCAGTCAACTAGTTGTTTCCAGGTTTCATCCATGTTGTCACATGCATCAGAACTTCACTCCTTTTCATGTCTGTATGATATTCCATCATGTGTATATACCACATTCTGCTTATCTATTGGTTAGTTCATGGACATTCAGGTTGCTTCCCATCTTTTGGCATTTGTGAATAATGCTACTATGAACATTGACGTGCAAATATGTGTTCGAGTCCCTACTTTCATTTCTTTGGAGTATATACCTAGAATAGGGATTGTGTGTCACATGGTAATTCTCTAGTCAACTTTCCGAGAAACCACCAAACTGTTTTCCACGGCGGCTGCACTGGTTTACATTCTACCAGCACTGCTTAAGGAGGAAATTCACGTCAAGAGTTCTTCTTCGTTGAGTGCTATTACCTAAGGTTTCAAAAGAATATTTGACTCTTAGGCTTAATTGGAGAAATGTACGTGTACGTTTCCTAGCCCACAGGGCTTGTCCATCTTGGAATGATACCCAGGAGAGGCACTGGCAGTTAATGACAGATGCCAAGCCATAGAATGGACTTAATGCAATGTGTGGGAAACATACCATGTGGACATCATCACTATAAAATATTCCCCTATTTAAAACAATGCAAATTAAGAAATTTATCAAATGATTTTAACCTTGGCTTTATTACTTTCAAGATTGTTTGAGGCAACTCAAGAATATAGCACCCCTACGTTTTCCCCCAAAATAAAAGAGGCAGAAGGAACAGGGACCCTAAAATACCCGAGCTGAGCATAAATTTGACTTTACAATTTCTAGCAGATATGGTAAAAAAAGAGAAACATCCTGGGTCCTGGGATTTTTATTTCTGGCAAGAGAGTGCCTTTTGCTTTTCCTTCTGCCTCTTTACAAACAGCAGTTATAGGGTTGGTGATAAAAGAAGGGTTGGGGAAGGAAAGTTCTCTGTTCTCTCCTTCTCAGGGCTTGTGGATTTGCTGGTGACGTTACAAATAACATCCCTAAGCCTGAAACTGCCTCCCTCGAGGCAGACGGTGCCATTCTGTTTGATGACTGCCTACCCTCTTGAATCTGGAAAATCCTGCCCTCCCTGTGCACTGCCTGTTCTACACAGACCAGCGCCAGGTAGCTTTAGCTGCTGCCAGACGCAGGTGCAGAGAGCAGGCTCACATTTGATGAGTATGCACAAAACCCACTTGGGGTTTCCACTGCAGACCCCTCAACCCTGCCGCCAGAGACTCGGATTCTGTGCTCTGGGGTGGAGACCGAGCATTGTCACCTTTACTGAGAAGCTGACGGTGACTGATGTGTTCTTGAACCACATTCTTACACAGCCTTGCCCTCCTGGACTCTATGCACTGTGCTGGATGCAGAGCTGCTCCTCATAAGTAGTCGTTCAAGAGTTGAAGGGCCACCTGCACCCAGATGTACACACTGGCAGTTTTCCCTCTACTTCATTTTCAACATAGCTAAGTTAGCTGGAGAGACGCAGCTTGGGGTCATGAGGAGAGAGTCAAGTGTCTACCTTTACCTCCTCTGCCCTGGCACGTCAGTTTTGGCAGGATGGGTCTGTGCCATGCTATGAAAATATTTGTCCTTTTTTTAACCAGGGGAAATTTTTTACTTATCATGTACAGCTTTGTTTGAAAATGCCTTTCTTTTAAAAAAAAAAAAATTTCAGTAGAGAAGTTGTAGATTTACAGAAAGAGATCATGCACACAATGCAGAGTTCCCATATACCCGCCCCCATCGTTAGCATTTTGTATTAGTTTGGTGACTGGTTAGAGCTGGTGAGAGAATATTATTATAGTATGCTGCTAGCTGTCGCTCATAGTTTACATTATGGTTCGCTGTTTATGTTTTACATAAAAAAATAAATATGTTTATTTATAAAAAATAAATAATTTTTTTTTATTCTAGCAACATACACACCATCCAAAAATTCCCCTTTTAACCACTTTCAGATGGAATTTTTACCATCACCACCATCCTTTAGCAAAACTTTTCCATCACCCCAAATAGAAGCTCTGTACCAATTAAGTCCCCATTCCCTGCCTCCACCTTGGCGCATGGAAAGCTGTATTCTAGTTTCTGAGTCCGTGACTCTGCTGTTTCTAATTGTTTCTTATCGGTGAGATGATACAGTAGCTAAACTTCTGTGTCTGGCTTCTTTCACTGATACATGTGACAACTGGGAGGAACCTTAAAGACATCATGTTGCACAAAAATGCCTTTCTTGTATATGAATGCTCTTGGGTAACTCATCACTGCTTCAGAAACCCTAAACAGATCTTGGTGATTGTTCCTTGTGCTAAACGTGAACTAAACAAAACATGCTATTGGTCTTTTTCTTAATAATTGTTACCAATAAGGAGCCCTTCGTGAGGATTATCGCATGATGATAACAGCTGGACATATTTCCATAGGGTTTACAGGACACACCGAGCTTACACATTCATTATCCTTTCCAGGATAATGGATATAAAGAGCTTTCATAACCTTTTCTCTTTCGTGAGGGTAGTAAAAGGAGCGAGGTGTGGTATAAGAAGGAAAGCTCAGAATTCGGGTTGAAAGAAACCCGAGTTTACATCCACTACCCAATAATCATAGGACTCTTGGAACTATAGGGTCCTATACTGGGAAATAGAAAACAAACCTGGGCTTATTAAGGAGAGACTTTATTCAAACGTTTTATTGCATGAGGGGTAAGGGGCTATTGCTAGGAGAACCCTCTCACCCCAAATCAGCAAGTATCTAAATTTAGGCAAAAAAAAAAAAAAAGGGGGTTTCTTTTATAGGGAGGAAGGAAGCAGGTGTGGGAAGTGGCATCAGAGAGTAGTTTGGGCAATGTTTTATGTTGAAGTGGCCTCATTTCTGGAAGCCCCCTTAGGTAAAGCTCAGGCTTCTAAAGGGAGAAGAGAAGTTAAACCAAAGTTTGGTTGACAAGCATTGTGTTCTTGTTGATCAGAAGGGACAAAGCAGTTCAGGTGAACATTTGTGATACAAAGATTGGGAACTTGGAGAGGCTGTGCTTTATGGATAAACAAAGGGGCCTCAGTTGAGTCTTATCTAACTCATATGCCAAAGTTACTCCTTTGCCATTTCATGGAACACAAAGGTTAAGAAGGGTGTATGTAGTTCTTTTACTTATGTACAGCTTTGTTTGAAAATGCCTTTGCTGTTTTCCAGGAACATGGGGCTTAGGTAAAGTTATATATTGTTTGTACAAATCCAGACAGTATATTCCAAATATAATAAGTTGGCTAAAACTGATACTCTTTGGTCGACACTGCCTTCTTCAGAATCACTGATCAAAATAAAATATGTTCACAACAAACATTTTATTTCCATTCCTCCACCAAATCTTCCATCATTTTCACATCTCATATTGTCGTCAAATCCTGAAGTTCCTTGACAAAATGTATCCAGAAGATATTGAATTCCTTCCACTACCACTACCAACATCTTCACAGAACTTGCAACTATCCTGCAAAATCATTTCTATTAGTGGCCATTTTTATCTCCACAAGACAGTGATCATATCACATAATGGCCATGCTGAAACTCTTTTATGGCTTCGCATTGCTTGTCCATTCAATCCATCATACTTTCTGTGCCCTGAGTGTTTGAGTGTTTTCTGGGTTCTGCCCAGCTCCCTGAGCTCATTCTTACACTTCCTCCCTTGCTTTTTCTGGATTAGCTCCACTAATGATGATCCTTCTTTCCCCCCAGCTCTCTACGTGTGTCCCCTGATATGGCGCCTTTACAACTCATGCTTACTGCTGGAATGCTTTCTTTCCCTTGCCTTGAGGCTGGTTCCTTTTTATCATTCACTTCAATTATTACCTCCTCACAGACTTTGCTGCCCACTACTGACAGCCATTTTCTGTTATATTAATTTTACCACCTATGAGCTGCTACCACATGTAATAGACTGGATAATGGCCCTCCCAAAGATGTCCACATCCTGATCCCCAGAACTTGGGAAGATGTGACCTTAAGTGCCAAAAGGGACTTTGCAGATGGGATTATGTTAAGGTTCCCGAGATGAGGAAGTTATTTTGCTGGATTATCAGGGTGGGCTTAGTACAATCATAAGGGTTTCTGTAAGAGGAAGAGAAGGGGTCAGAGCCAGGGAAGGAGATGTGATGATGGAAACAAAAGTCGGAGAGAGAGAAAATGCAACATTGACGAGTTTGAAGCAGGAGGAAGGGAATATAGGCCAAAGAATGCAGGTGGCCACTAGAAGCTGGCAAAGACAAAGGAAATAGATTTCCCCCTAGAGCCAACAGAGGAAACCCAGCTCCGACGACCCATTTCACATTTCTGACCTCCAGAACTGTAAAGTAATAAATTTGGGTTGCTTTCTAAGCCGCCAAGTTTGTGATAAGTTGTTACAGCAGCAATAAAAAACTAATACACTCTAATACTTAATTTTCTTTTGTTTACCATCTGTCTACCCAAACTGGAATGTGCAATTCCTCCGATCAGGAATCTTGTCGCTTCTGTTCACTGCTGTACCTTCACCCCAAAAGTTCTTTCATGGCTGTATACTCTAAGCGCTCATAAAGACCTGTTGAACAAACCAATTAATTAACTCCATTTGCCTATTGAACATTATACCTCTACTGAATTTTCATTACCTTAAAATCTGTGCTTTTTCCACAATTGACCCCAACTCTGGTTTATTTGGGGGATTACGAGGTTAATGGTATTTTGTTAAATCACAAGAATCATGGCCAAAACTCAGTTGGCCAAGTATGCCTTTTTTTTTTTTTTTTTCTTTTTACCAGGAGGTCCCGGGGATCGAACCCTGGTCCCTCCATATGGGAGACGGATGCCCAACCATTTGAGCCACATCCGTGCCCCAAGTATGCCTTTTAAAAGCTGCACACGGATGGAAAACCTGATATGATTCTACTCTGCAGCCCTGCTTTGTTGAAGTCTATAACATTTTGTGAGGTAAAGTTAAGTGGAACATCTCAATGTTTACAGTTGCTTAAAGTCCATTCTTTAAGGCCAGAGTCTTGCTCTTTTTGAAATGCATATGCCCATATCTGCTCTGATATATGACCCATCTGATATTTGTATACTTTAATTCCCAAAGTGGACTTTTATTTCCTCCTTTTTACATTCCTCAGTAGGGGTCTCATTGTGATCCCAGTGCAACTTCAGGGCAGGGTTATCAAAAATGACAAAGTGACAGCAATTGTAACGATAGCCTGGGGTACAGTAAGAAATACAATGGGATTCTGTCATTGCTCCCAAATCAAGACACTCTCCTCTTTAGCGAAAACACAATTGCCAAGGGGGGCGGAGGTGGCTCAAATGGTTGGATGTCCGTCTCCCTTATGGAGGGACCTGGGTTCGATCCCCAGGACCTCCTGGTAAAAAAAAAAAAAAAAATTGCCGAGATCTCATATCCAGCAGTTGGTGCTTTGCTAGTTTCCAAGAGACAGTCTTAGAGTCGACCAAGGTTTCAGGTCTCGTAAGGACAGGCACCAACCCCAAAGCCTCCAAACTGGGCTTAGAAAAGGCATCTGGCTCTGTGCCGTAGTTGAGAACAGCAGGCAGCTGAGAAGGATGGCGTCTTCAGAGACAGAATGGCTAAGACGTCACAGAAACACGTTCGCAGAACAGTTACGAACATAGTATACAGTAATTGAGAACATGACGAGGCAGAGAACCTGGTCAAAGCATTAAGCCGAAAGGGCAGTGTTAGTAATATGCAGAGAACTTATGCCTGATTCTCCCTCACTCAGTTCTGGAAAAGATCTTCTGTCTTCTGTAGCAGTTATATTACTGAAACCAGAAATTCCACGGGGATTCTAGCCCTTTTATATGCCCTATCAAATTTACTTTGTTAAATGCGGTCTGTTATTTCACTAGAGGTCTTAGATCACTCTTCCCCCCCCACTCAAAACAAGCAAATTAAAACAATTTTAATAGTGTCTCAAGTTTACTAGAGAAAAATCAATGTTGAAAACCCTGGGAATCTTTTTGGGTCCAACACATATTACTTGAGCTATTGAATGGTACTGGATTTTGATGGAAGAGAGAAGGAATTCAGTTGTGCTTATTACATTCATTTGTTCTGTTGTCTTACAGAAAATTAAGAATCAACTTTATTATTTCTTGTCAGCCCTGGTTTAGTCTCTAGCAGAAAATACACAAAAACACCCCATGACCACCTTACCTACGTACTTTTTTTTTGCAGTGGAGGATAAGAGTGTGTACTGCAGTGAAGCAGCATATTTTGAATTTAGGGCATTTTAAGAGGAATTATGAACATAACTTTTGATATTTTTGATAGAATGTTATACGTATAGTTATCTTTTTTCCTTATATGCATTTTACAGTGACCTGTAAAAACGTTTCATGTGTGTTTTATGTCTGATAGAAAAAGTATAACTCAATTTTTAAAAGTTTTAAAACGTTCTTATAAAAACCACATAGAAGCTCACAAATGCAAACACTTTTTGTAAGTTTTCAAGATCTCTGTGGAAATCCATCCATATAACTTGGTATTTTTCTTAGCTTTTATCATATCCCCTGTGTCTTTTTAGGTACCTGATAGATGTTGATTAAATAAACATTCCCATAAATTTCTCTTTGTTTTTGCCTTGCCTTCCCCTTTAGAGTTTAAGCACATAATAAACACTTAGTAACCAGACTGAATAAATAAGTATGCATCACTTTCATGTAAAATTGCATTCAACCTCTATTTCATTCTTTAAAATACAGTGAAAGGGCACATAAACTTTATCATCCGCATAATCTCAAAATCACCGTCTAACCAGATCAGTAGTCAAATAACATTTTTGTAAGCAAATGCACATATATGCATATATATTTATATATCATTTTATAAATATTGGTATGTATTGTGAAAAATTTGATTTTTACCCACAATAAAAAATGAATAAATTAAAAAAAAAAAAAAGCATGTTAAAAAAAAAAGTTTTCCCTTTAAACCCATTTCATATAGTCAGCCATTTTCCCCTTTTACCTCATTTCATCTATTCTCAGGACATCTCTTGTCGCCTGCCGCATGTAGGCAAAGCAATGACAGATCACACTGATTCTGATGTTAAAGAGCTCAGCCTAGCAGCTACCATTTCTGATGTTTTGCACCAGGCACAGTGCCATGTTTTGTGAATTGTCAAATTTTGTTTCTCTCAGCCCATGCTACGTTATAGGCCCTACTGATTCCTCAGTTTTATGTATGAGGAAAGTATTCCTTTGAAATCCTAAATCACTTGCTTTCCAGTAGATTCAAATCCAAGGATGCCTGATTCAGTCTTTTTTATTTTTAAATATTTTTTTTTTATTTTTAAAGGAGCTTTAGATTACATAATTATTACATTAAAAATATAGGGTTTCCCATATGGCCCCCTCCTTCCCCCTTCCACACCTTCCCCATCAGCAACGTCCCTCATTAGTGCGGTACATTTGTCAGAATTGATGAACACACATTGCAGCATTGCTCCCAGCTATGGAGCACAGTGCACGCTATAGTTTACACTGTGTCCCACACAGCGCTGCAGGTTCTGGCAGAACATACAGTGCCTGTATCCACACCGCAGTGTCATGCAGGACAACTCCAATGTCCTAAAAATGCCCCATATTACACCCATTCTTCCCTCTCCCATCCCTCCGACCCTCTGGTGGCCACTGCCTTTACATCAATGATGAGTTCTTCCATTGCTGACACAGTCTTAGGAATAGCGCTTCTCCCTATCTGTAAGCACATACCCTTAATTACCATGAAGAGTTACGTTCTATAACGGAAATTAATTTAAAGGCATCCTCTGTGCTGAGAGAATTGGAGTGATCAGGGGACTTTTAAAAAGGGCGACATTTGCCTCTCACAAGTGGATCCTGCTCAAGAGGTTGGACCAGGGAGATGAAGGAGCTGACCTCCAGGGGGCGCTGTGGTCCAGAATGAGCCGCGCAGCCCGGTGTGCTGAGGGCTGCAGGAGGGCCTCTTTCAGGAAACATACACAGGGCGATTTCTGTGCTTACGGCTCCCCAGTAATGGGGCACCCCAGATGGAGTGGACTGCACATAATTGACAGGGCTCAAGATGCAGCAAGAAATGTGGTAGAGAGGCAGGCTGAAGAATCTTTAAAGGAGAGAGCCAGAAATGAGATGTGTGTGTGAGAGAGAGGAGGGATTGCTAACGGAGGGGATTTAACTTGTGGGAAAATTTAATCATATATTAAAAATAAAGTGTGGAAATTCCCTCTATCCTTATTAACTGATTTCTTTCTAGAAATGTGTGTGTGTGCACATGCAAAAAAATGCTTGCTGCTTTGTGTATAATGTTTGTATGTGCGTGTATATATATGAAATGTATTTTACTGTGTTAATGAAAATGGAATCATTGGATGCATAATATCTATCAACTCACTCTTTTTTCTAGAGAGGTTGTCAACATGTTCCC
This sequence comes from Tolypeutes matacus, assembly GCA_026826555.1. Classification (NCBI taxonomy): domain Eukaryota; kingdom Metazoa; phylum Chordata; class Mammalia; order Cingulata; family Chlamyphoridae; genus Tolypeutes; species Tolypeutes matacus. The sequence continues at coordinate 3,517,952 of JAKSZT010054573.1, forward strand.
ATGCCCTTCCATATAAACGTGCCTTATCTTTTTATACAAATGCATAATATACCATTGTATGGCTTCAGCCTACCTAGATCACTCAGCAGATTTCCTGTTCATGGATATAGAGATTGCTGGTTTTCTGGGGGTTTTGCTTTTGTTTTTTTCCAAAATTATAAACAATGCAAATTAACATCCCTTTGGTGGCTAATTGTGTATACTCAGAAAAGACTTTTTATAAAATGCATTTCTCGAAATAGAACGTCCAGATCAAAGCATTTTTCCACATTTTCATGGGTTTCATTAGTTCTTTTACTTTGGGGTGTGCTAGATTTACATTGATGGTGTGGAAACTGAGTGAAACAACTAGAATAAGAAGCTGGAGTAGGCAGATCCTGGCAAATTGAAGAGCTTATGCTGGCCCTGGGGTGAAGACTCCAAGGATAGACTAGGAGTTAGTAATTATCTCCATGTTTTGTTATATATTGTGTCATGAGCAAACTGTCATGATTTTGCATCTTGTTTCCAGTATATGATAGGTTTAATTTTGTGAATTAATACAATCCCAACATAAAAGATACCATGCATCCTTTTTCTAAATAAGTGTACGAGATTATAATATACTCTATGAAAAGAATGCAAGGAATCACATTAATAATTTAATGAGCCCAGGTTTCCAAACCTCTGCTATAGGAAATCATGTATCCTTCTTAAATCTCTTACATTTAGCCTGCTAACATTAGAAATAGACTTTGCCTCCATGCAATATCAATATTATAGTAATTAGATGTAATAATTGGAAAGTTTGTTTTTACTCATACAACTTTCAAGTAAAATAAAAACTAAAAACAGACACTAAATTTCAATCAACTTTGTCAATCATGCATCCAGCAATTAATATATAGCTGCTCTTCCTTCCATCCCATCCTTCAAAATGCATGCCCTTTTGTTAAGTCATAAGTGATCCCAATAAGAAAATTTAAGTATCACTTTATAATAAACGTACCCATTTAGTGATTTCCTCTAAAAATCAATGAATATAGATATGCATTTATTTTCCTGATTTTTGTTTCTTATACCTCTATCCTAATTCTCATCACACAGATTTCTTTAAGGGCTCATTTCATAGTGTCAGTAGATATTTCCATAGTGTCAGTAGATATTTACTTTTTTATTTTACTTCTTTCAGTTAAATATGTGTGTATATGTATGTACATATACCTATATAATTCTTTTAGAAAGGTAATTGACACTCAGATTAAGGCAGCTTAAATATTACAGGTGAATACCAATGCTAAAAATAGAATGTTTTACTTCTCTATTCACTTATTCGTTAGCTTCTGGTTAGTAGTCCCCTCAAAAATTCCTGTGATTGGGTTATGGATAATATCCCAAAATAAAACAGATTGTGGCTTATATCGTTATTAGAAATCAACAAAAGGACAGTCACACCTGACCCAGTTGAGTTTCTCACTTTTGAGTTGCAGTATACAGGAAGACAAACACCCTGAAATAAATTATTAACCTAAAGCCTGTGGTGAAATACAAAGAATGAGAAACCTTTAGATTATGATAGCCACAAAAACAAGAAACTTTTCTATTCTAATAAGATCAGATTAAAATGTTCAGTTTTACATCATTTTATATCATTTAACATGCAACGTGGAAAGGTGGTTTCTGTTTTTTGGTATATTTTCCATGAGATATATTTTCAAATAACCACACAACACCTGAATATGGTCTTGGGCAGATATTTTTCACTCATCACAGAACTCTGAATGAAACTTGCCCTCAATCCAGTAACTAGCATCCGTTAGTTAAAACGGACTCTTCAGTATCTTTCATTGTCCACTTACTTGGTGGAGGTAGAAGTTACTGATTTAGAAGATGGAATTAAAGGACAGTGACTGTCAAAAGCCAAATGTTGCATCAGCTGAAATGCCTAGCGTGTTTGAAGCCATGAATGGAGCCATTTCTTTAAAATCTCTGGTCTTAGCCATTTGAGTGGCCTCTTCCATGTATTTAAATTTATTTGGTCGGTGGGAAACGGCCTTCTAGGGATGCCTCCATGGGCACATATCCGTGCTGGTGCCTGAGGTTCTGTTTCCAAATTTATTAGCTACCATCATTTTGCTTTCTAACAGTCAGAAGGAAAAATCTAGTGATTTTTAGGTCTACAGAGTCTCTGAAAACTTTGAAACTTGCATGGTGAGGGGTTGAGGTTGGGAATTACACAGTTCAAGAGCACACTAAGTTTCCAGGTAAGAATTTGCTTTGCCAGGAGAAATTAATTTTTTCCCTTGCCCTGATGCCTCCACTCCAAACTGGGTTGGGGAGGGGCGGGGGGGGGGGTGCGCTCTCACTCTCTCCCTGCTTTTTTCACAATTCACAAGAATCCTAGACAAATTCAGACTAGCGAAGTAGATGATGGATTTAAGACTCAAAGCCATGCTTAGGATTCAGATCGCTTTGTCACAAATCATGTGCCCTGGGAAAATGAGCCATTCTTTCCTTAAACCCACATCTTTCTGGTTTATAGAATTCAGTGATAGCAAGTCCACGTGTATCTGAAATTCAGATTTTAGGAAACACCATGTATCCACAATCAGAATATGAAAGGAACAGGCTCTTTGATATAGAAAATAAAATTGCTTACATGCGTTCTATACCTGGAACAGGAACTCTGCCTTGTTTTTGTTGTTTTTTTTTTAATTTACCGGGAGGTGCCGGGGATTGAACCCAGGTCCCTCCATATGGGAGACGGACGCTCAACCAGTTGAGCCACATCCGCCTCCCTCTGCCTTGTTGATAGTTTAAAATGAAATCAAAGTAAAGCAAAAAGACCCTGGATGTTGCAGTAAACCAAGTTTTCATGGTGGAAACTGGAAACATCCACATCAAAAAAACATGTTCATTTGTTAAACTTTAAGAGATGCTTGGATCGCCTTTTCCCTCATCCTTCTTGGGGGACCTTGGAAAGAATTCAGAATCGCAGAGATCAAACCTTACAACAGGATGCTGTTAGAAGAGCTAAGACGCGTGTAGGCATGGAATACTAATGAGCCTGCAGTTTGAGAGGTTACAGCAGGCATGTTTTTAGGGAGGGATTATTTCTGATTTAATAAAGGCTGGAAATTTACTGAACTTTGTAAATCCTCACTCGTTCTGCAGAAACAAAATAAGCAAGTAGGTCATTCTGCAAGAGTTGAAAGAAGTGGGTGGAGAAAAGATGTGTTAAAGATCGGGCAGTTTTGCCAGAAAAATTACTAGAGGCTTTACGAATTAATCCCCTCTTCCTTCAATCGGAGAGAGGGTGTTGTCTTATGATTTATACAGCACCGAAATTGTCATTATCAGCCTGTTTTACCCATGCGCTGCACGAAAAGGGACTTTTCTCTAAAGCAAAGCGTAATTCATTTCATGAAAATCCGTGTAAAAGTTTGAATGATGAATGCGGGAGCTGTAGAACCTTTTCTGGCGTGCAAACCTCACGAGTAATCGCTAATTAGATAAGAGGGGCTTTGGAGGATGTCTGGACGTAACATCTCACATCAGATGGCTCTATGGGATGTGAGTTAAACGTGTGCTTACACCTGGCACTTATAATTTATTTACTTGTAGGACAGGGCACTGTGAGTTCTGACTCAACCTGAGCATTTTTATTGTAGGTTTAGGGGGGAAAAAACCATCGTGCTGCTTGCTTTGAGCCAGGCTGTTCATTTCGTGGCTTGGCGCATTTTCCAAGGCACTCAGGAAAGCTTTCAGAGGACTTTGTTCCTCAGTTGGTGTACGGCATCCTCCTCTAGTTATTCTGTTGTTTTTTAGGTATTAGAAGCTGACCTTGCGAGCTTCTCGGAATGCTAACAAGTTGGGTTAGGAGTGTGGTTGGGAAAGAATGGTTGATTTATGTTATTTTAGGGCCCAGACCAGACTGTTACCAGTTATGCAGCACGTCAGATGACCATAAATAATTAATGAGCGTTTATTGGAATGAGAGGATGACGTGGCCCTTGACATACAGAAATGCTACAGAACGGGAGGATGTCCTGTGTATATTGGACAAAAAATAGGATTGAGAAAAGGGCAAAGGGTTTTTAAGACTTCTTTGTGTTAGAAGGCTTACCTATTACGGATTTGGGCTAACATTGGATTAAAATCTACTGTGAACTCAATAAACACTGAAGTTGCTTCAAGTGTTTTGAAGCTTAAGTGGGAGAGTGTATACCTTCACAAAGATTGACCTCAGACAACAGAGGAAAACAGTTTTGCCAGGGCAAGTTATATTTCAAGGCAAAAAGAAGAGAGAAGGAGATGAATTTCTAAAACTGATCACTTTGTTAAACTAAATGCCAACTTCTTATTTGCAACTTCTAAAGAGGAATTAGGAATGTGACATCTTGAGTGAAATCTTGATCCTCGGTTTTCAGAACTTTCCTTCCTTTTAGGATAAAATGTACCAGCTCTCAGTGATATTTTTGGGACACTTGAGGGAATTTGAATATAGAATGGTTTTGGCTAAGATGAAGGAATTGTAATTTTTGCATGTTGGGGAATATAATTTTTGCCATATAGAAAATAGAGATGCCTGCTAAATATTTTAAAATGGAATCTCATAATGTCTGTAACTTACTTTGAAACTTCAGCAATAAAAATGGTTAAATTAAAATACTAACACATGTATCAGTGGGAAAACCTGAAATATAGTGCTTTTGTATATATGCAAACTCCCTCACACTTAGACACACCCACACACTTCCTCCCCAAACCCTGTGCCCACAACAATTTATATTAGGCTTTTGCATTTTGCAAAAAAAAAAAAAAAAAAGACAATTTGTACAAGAATGCTGTTTTGAATGTAGTAAAATGTATAAAGTTTTTGGTATTATCCCATGTTATGGATATTTTAGAAGAATTTTGCATTATATGTTGCCCATTTACCTACTAACAAATGAAGCATTTTATCATAATGTCTAAAGCAGCCATCATCATAACTGATATTTAAGCAATAGAATCCTATTGGCCCTAAAAGTATTTCTCCAATGTTACTTCTAATTTATAGCAGGGGTAGGGGATGATGAGTAAAGCAAATTGTGGGAAATCTGTTCAAGTAGGGATGATCTCCATGTGCTTTTAAGAGTTGTCAGCCAAAAATATCCTGTGTTCTTTTGTAGGATTTTTAAGTACTGGGGACCAGGCGGCAAAAGGCAACTATGGATTGTTGGATCAGATCCAGGCTTTACGGTGGATTGAGGAGAACGTCGGCTCATTTGGCGGCGATCCCAAAAGAGTGACCATCTTTGGCTCCGGGGCAGGGGCATCTTGTGTCAGCCTTTTGACCTTGTCACACTATTCAGAAGGTAATCAGAGCAGTCCGTGGTACGTGGGCAGTGCCACAACCAAGAAGCGAAAGGGTGCAGAGTTCTGAGGGTACAGGGTGGCTTTGCTGTAAGTCCCCCTTGAAGCATCAACAGAAATTCCCGAAATCACAAGCATCCATATTCTCTTTAAGTCTTTTCCATTTTAACATTTTTATCCTAATTTAAATGCATGATAATGATGACAGTTAGAGCCAAATGACCTCTTAAGGAACCCAAAACTTTACTTATGTCTGCTTTCCTGACTTTAAATGATTCGGTCAACTTGAAATTTTATTAACATCTAATTTAAACCTGTGAAGAATTAATCTGAAAACAGTGAGTCCTACTGGAAAGGGTGGACTGTCGCTAATAGTATAATAATGTTCTTTCCTGAATTGTAAGCAATGTACCACACTAATGCAAGGTGTTAAAAATAGGGAGGTATATGGGAACTCTGTATTTATGCATGGCTTTCCTGTAAACTTACAACTTCTCTAATACAACAAAGGTTGTCTAAAAGAGAAACACTGTTTGGATAACTGATGCAGATTTGTCGATTTTGAACCAAGCATATCTTTTAGTTCATAATGTTTTACAAGTCACCTCTGTGATCCATGTTAATGCTTTAAAATTCCCAGAAATGTTAAGAGCGTATCACATTCATGTGGTAGGCTTTCCAGCTTTCCTCCTTTTTGTTTTTAACTTATACAAGTTGTAGGTTTACAGAAAATTCATGCAGAAAGTACAGTTACTATATACCTCCTCTCGCCCCGCCGCAGTTTTCCCTATTATTAACATTTTGCATTAGCGTGGTATCTTTGTTACAATTGATAAGACATTCTTATCATAATTACACTAGCAACTGTAGCCTACGTTTATATTAGGGTTGTACATTGCCATGCTTTCTTTTCTAAATTTTTATTCAGGTAACATATACACAACCTAAAATTGCCCCCTTCAATTTCAAATACAGAACTCAGTGCTGTCAGTTACATTCAATGTGTTGTAACCCCCATCCATTACCAAAACTTTTCTCCTCTTTCCCCCACCTACGAATAAAATTTGGGGCAAAGGAGCCATCTGGAAGCTGGAAGGACAAGGGGCGGAGAGCCTGTCCTGGGTGCAGCCAGTGGAGGAGGCTGCTGTGGTCCACCAACTCCCACCCCCCCCAGGGTGCATCCGCTGTGAGGGTCCAGAGCAGCCCCGGGAAAAGCAAAAGCACATGAGGATGTGGAAGCCCAGCCCAGGTGGACACACCCCCAGCCCACAGCAGCGCCCGAGGCCTTGCACAAAGTGAGGGGCCCCCTAGGATATTAGACCAGAGATTTCAAGAGAACCCAACAGGGGCAAGGCATAGTCTCTTCCAGCAGCGTAGGAATAAGATCGGGGTTCTGGCACCAAAGGGGGAGGAAAACAGGAAAATGGGCAGGGCGGACTCAGCCTTGGGTTCCTTGGCCAGGTTCAAAGTGATATGTATAGTGATGTCGTAAGTCATCAGAATCGGGTCACGTCATGCACACTCAGGTTAAAAATCGCTCCATACCTGTGCTGAATGTTTACATCGAAAGCCTTTGCAACTTCAATAGAATTATATTCTCTTTAAAATATATTGCAGTGTCTTTTTCAAAAGTATCTGCAGGATCCATAACATGCTAAAGAAGAGAGGACAAAATTGAACTAATTTCCTTGAATTCCTCTCTTCACTTCCTGTAACATTATGGACAAGTTGCTGAGTCTTTGTGTGCTTCAATTTCTTCTTTAGAAAGATTTGTTTGACTATGATTTTTAAGTCCTCCAAAATCTGAATTAGTTGATTCTTACTTTCTTAACAGCCATCAAGAGGTGAAATTAAAATATTTTATTTGTATTAAATCTTCCTTTGAAAAAGGAAAATGTCAGTAATCAATAGATCATTTTTTATAGATTTCAGTAGCATTTAAGAAAATATCTAGATTTTCATTTTTCTCAATTGTTAACATCACAGTTGTGGATTTGTAAAATGAGCCTCCATAATCATTAAATACATGCAAGTCAAAATAAATTTGGGGAAGAGTGCTACTGAAATTGTTTAAATCAACAGATTAGAAATGATTATGTTCTGAAAGAGATTTTGGATCAGTCATTTCTGCAGGCCGGCCTTTCAAATCAGCTCATCAGTATAACAGCTAATTATAAAATTGCCTACACTTGTTTACCTTAGGAATTCCACTTCCACAGCTCTAGTCTAATGGAATCACTATAACCTTGGAAAAAGTTGTTTTGGGGAAGATGTTCACCACATATCATTATAGCTAAAAATGAAATGCTAAGAGATAAAAATCCAAGGAGAATTGTAAGGAACTTTAAGTTATAAGGAACCATAAGTCATATAGTTGTATGTAAGTCATATAACTATGAAGAAATTGAAGTTATAAGGAACTATAAGGTACATTTACTCAAAGAATGAATAAGTTATAAGAATTGTGTTTAAGATGTACAGGCTGTGGAATCCCAGTGAATAGATCTGCATGTATAATGAATACAAATACATAAAATAGACCTAGGGAACAAAAGCCAAGAAGGAATTATAACTAAATGCTGTTTTACAGGATTATACGTGATTTTTTTCTTTATCAAGTTTTATCATATGGTTATAGTGCTTTCCTAACATAAAAATATACATGTTCTGTATGTTACTTATATACACTCCTACCTACATTTTTGCAAACAGTTGTGAGAGCAAATGTAACTCCTTTCACCACTTTTCTGATTCTGATTGATGTAACTTATTGGTGTCATTAAGTAGATCAAACATTGATATATCAAATATTAACATTATTTCTTACAAGTGTTTTCCAAGCCTTAAGCCTTAGAAACCCATACACCCAAGTTATTATGTGTGCAGTTCTCACAGAATTATAAACATCAGGAAATTGACCCCCAAAATGATTTTTGAAATGGCATAGACTTCAATGATGTATTGGACAGAACTGTATGATTTTAGAGTCTCAGTCTTGTGTGTCATCTTTGGGCAAAGTTCCAATCTTTAAAATCCCATTTCCTGATGAAAATCCTGTTCTCCCCAGCTTGTTTGCTTACATGGCATTAAAAGCATGAACTTCTGGACTCAGTGTTTTATTCTAGCCATTCATGAGGCATCAGAACTAGACCAAAGCTGGAATTTGAGAAGGGCAGGAAGAAATAGGAGATGGAATGCTGAGAGTACGCAGTCCACAATCTTTTGTCTTACCCTGGTTAAAAATAGAGGCGTTAGATGCCTGGACACTCATGCAGTAGACTGAGCTAAATGGGCTTATACTTCTAACAGTACCCAAGATTTTTCACCTCAACAGGGTATGTTTTTATTGTGGCAAAAGAAAATATCGAAAACTCTAGACTGTAAAATTGATATAATTTTGAAATTAATAATAGCTTTAAGAAATTGTTAGTTGAGTACTCAGTTGGAAGATTTATTTAGGAATAGCTACTTGAATTGATTTACTTTCATTGTAATATATCTTCATTATAGTGAGGATGGAAATATAAAAACATGCACGAATCAGTACTCTGAAGTTAAGTGGGTCGATTCTTTCCGTAATGAAATGGTACCTGGTTTTGCCTACGAGATGAAAGGGCCTTTGACATCTTACTGGTGAAAAGCATATTTTTATGGAATGGGGCCCATTCTTTCCTCTAAGAGTCTTTTGTTTCGTCATCTGGAGAGAGGGGAGCAAAAACTATACTAATTCTGTAAGGATAAAAAGATTTCATGTTTTTAACGCAACAGGAAATGTGTAAATGCAGTTGCATTTTTAAAAACCCTATTTTTTTTTTTTTTTTTTTTTTTGCATACAGAAACATCCCATAAAAGTAATGTCCAACTGGGGGAGGGAGGCGGGAAGGAGATCAAAATGAGTGAAAGAGAAGCTGAAAGCTGAATGCTACTGTATCCAGGAATTCACATCCCCGAGATACAATGCAGGCATTCTTTGCTCAGTAAAAGCTGCTTTTTTATAGTTTGGGTTTTCATTTGCATGTCCACAATTTGCACCTGCAGGTCTGTTCCAAAAAGCCATCATCCAGAGCGGCACTGCCTTATCCAGCTGGGCAGTGAACTATCAGCCTGCCAAGTACACTCGGATATTGGCAGATAAAGTGGGATGCAACATGCTAGATACCACAGACATGGTTGAATGCCTTCGGAATAAGAAGTACAAAGAGCTCATTCAGCAGACCATCACCCCAGCCACCTACCACATTGCCTTCGGGCCGGTGATCGACGGTGATGTCATCCCCGACGACCCCCAGATCCTGATGGAGCAGGGGGAGTTCCTGAACTATGACATCATGCTTGGCGTGAACCAAGGAGAAGGCTTGAAATTTGTCGACGGCATCGTGGACAACGAAGACGGCGTGACGCCCAATGACTTTGACTTCTCTGTGTCCAACTTTGTGGACAACCTCTACGGCTACCCCGAAGGGAAGGACACCCTGCGAGAGACCATTAAGTTCATGTACACGGACTGGGCAGACAAGGAAAACCCCGAGACGAGGCGGAAAACCTTGGTCGCTCTCTTTACCGACCATCAGTGGGTGGCGCCCGCTGTGGCCACCGCTGACCTCCACGCCCAGTATGGCTCCCCCACCTATTTCTACGCTTTCTATCACCACTGCCAAAGTGAAATGAAGCCCAGCTGGGCTGACTCAGCCCACGGCGATGAAGTCCCATATGTTTTTGGGATCCCAATGATCGGCCCCACGGAGCTCTTCAGCTGCAACTTCTCCAAGAATGACGTCATGCTCAGTGCCGTGGTTATGACCTACTGGACAAACTTCGCCAAAACCGGGTAGGTTCTTGTCTGCGTCAGGTTCTTACCCTTCTCCTAAATCGTTTGGCTCCTCATTATGAGTGCCTCTTCTCTGAATGAAATCTATTATTTTTCACTGTGGGTGCATACACACTCATACATCCGTATATGCTCACAGCAGTCGTTTCTTTCTATCGTGGAGGGAAACTAGGTTTTCTTCTTTATCCTTAAAGTGTTTTCTGTCGAAACAGAGTTTTACAAGAGTGGTAGTTACTCACTGAAAATTCACCAAAGCAATTTCCTATCTGCTGGCACAGGATTTAGAAGTAACGCAGTTGTTTAAGAGGTGAATGCAGAGTTTCAAGTCTAAATAAGACCTCTTATTTGTTAACCAGAAGAGCTATCAAGACAGGGGTGCCACACAGGAAATTGTTCTTACTGCATAGACAAAGGAATGAAATAAATCTCAAAACAATCATAGAGAAATATAAAACTAGAAAAGAAAGCTTATTGGCTAAATGTAGTTGAAAATATGTCAGCACTATGGAGCAGATCCTCTTCACCGCTGAGAAGAAAGCCTAAAACATCTTAAACAGCTACAGGTAAGATATCTTTCCATTTACTCTTGTCTAACAGCATCATTTTGAAAATTAATGAGGTATCATTCTGTTCCACCTGTATGTGCTGTTACCATTAACCTTGAGTCTCTTGTACTGAATTAAAAATGAAGATGCTCTGAGCGTGGATGGGTGGTAGATCTTCTGCTGGAACGCTTCATGTCAGAATTAGGTTCCCAGACTGTAGCTTCTCTGCAGTATGTGGGCCTGAAAGAGGATCACTAGAGGATCTGGCTGTGCTGAAGATTCTGATGCTTTGTGGGTTAGCAGGTTTCATTCTTGACAATGATTCCGAATATTATTTGGTGGAACGTAGCTGAAGAATGTTTCGTGGACTTAAGTATGACATGTTTCTTGAGTGGAAAATGTGTTACTGTATTCTGATCTTGAACAGACTAAAGATTTCATCTAAGAAGTGCTAGCATGGGGAAGTGGGTAAGGGAGAAGGGGCAGGCATTCAGGGGAGATGCTTGTCTATAGCCGAAAGTCTGTCTTAGACAAGGTATTGACTAAAGTAAAATCGATGAGTATTTTTAAGAAATCATGGTGAGGGCAGAACCATACCCAGTTATGTCACAGAACTATGACCAGTGGCATCTGCCGTTGTAGTTTTACCTTGTCTTGAAGCACGAAGGCTCCTATGAGGGTTTCCCACGTAGGAGCCTTTTTTCACTCCATCTGCATCCGAACATATTATTTACTTAAAATCTAATCACAGTATCGTTATTTATCTAAAATGACATACTTGTTTCTTTCCTTACCTAGTTTCATTTGAAAATAAAACTTTATAACATTTCCTTAAGTGGATACTAGGATCCCTTGTCATAAATTGAACTGAACTGTAAAAAAAAAAAAAAAAAATAGTGAAATCCAAAGAAATGTCTTTAAATTCTTTCCAGCTCTTCCCTCTTGCCAAAGGCTCTGAGGTCTCTCTCATTGTTTAAAAAAGAAGAAAATGAGTGTCCCGAGATGAAGAACCTCTAGCACCAAGCAGATGCTCCCTCCTAGGCATGATCAAAGGGCTGAGAGAGAATTGAAAAGGTGACAGTGCTCCTTCTATGTGATTGAGTGCTTTTTAATGCCATAACTCCATTGCATAAAATCATCATGCCCCTAGATGGGCAATAGGGAAGTAGAGATGAAAAATGGCCCAGGACTAATGCCTCAGGACTAATGTCAAGGTTGCCATTAGAAACATTTACTTAAGGTGCTTTCAGCTTCCTTAAAAGTATTAAAGTGGCTGGAGCAGGAGAGGAAGGAATGAGGACATGAGCTTGGATGGGTAGCTTCGTCTTGACTGGAGCTGAAGTCTCCAAGGAGGGACTTACTGATGTAGCAGATCTTACCTATGGGTATGTTCTTATTCAGCTGTCTGAAGAATCTGGATTATACCCAGACAGAAACTATTTTTGTTTCTTCAGCAAATGTGGAGAGTAACTGAAAGAATACTCTGGAATATTAATGCAGTGAATTTTCTAAATTCATTTGAAAGGTAATTTGAATGACTCAAATCATCTAGAAAGGCAGTTTATTCAGAACTCCATCAAATGCACAAGGCTAAGTGCAATGTCAAGCGTTAATAGATGATGACATTTCCATTCTGGTTGGTTTAACAAGAAAACAGAGGATTTTGCCGTTGGGCAGAGCCTGGTGATTTATGTATTTGTAAATGAATGGCAAGGGCTTGAGTTCTTGCTATTTATTGATTTAAATTGTTTTAATAGGGAATTGGCATGGCTAGAGTTGTGTGAGGGAGGAGAAGTTCCTTGTACTAAGGAGTACTAAGAAGTAGTTAGGCAGCTGTTGCAGTGGTCCAGGTGAGGAGAATGAACCTCAATGGTGGCAGCTGGAGACCAGCATAGGTGAGTCGTGGCTGTTGTCACTGCATTGAGTGAGGCACTTTACTGTGTTCTGCAGACAGATCCTCAGGCAGTGGTTCATAGAATATGATGGAATGATTTTAAGAACCATCACTGCTTCCTTCAAGTACTAGAGAGAAGGGTTGGATTATAAGAAAGTCTTTTATCTGTCCCAGTTAACACATACCATCAACGCAGGATTGTATTGCACCAAGATATACTACACCACAATCATTTGACAAGTCTCCCATCCTGCTACACCCTGATATTCCTGATAGTTCATAGAATTGGTACTTTGATGTTTCTTTTATATACATCCTAAAGCTAACAGTTTCAACCTTTCATCTATATGTAAAAGTACATGTATATCTGTGACCAATTAGTGTGAAATGCATGTTTAGCAAATGTGGTAGAAGAGATGAGAAAGTTCCCAATGAGCCCCATAAACTTTGGGACCAGATATTGACAATCAATGAATGGCAAGGCTGTAAAAAGTTATTCCTTGCTAGCTAGCTGGGTAGGCATTCATTCATTCTTGGTAAGGAAAGGGGTATAGCCAGGCCTGTGCCTGAGGAGGGGGTCCCTTGGACCTGTGAGGCAATTTCAAATGTCCAGGTGGAAGGGTTGAACCAAAACACTGCAGTAAAAGAACAGTGTAGGCCAAAACATTACAGATTATAGAAATAAGCCAAACTTGGAAAGCTTTGATAAAATGAGAAATTATGTCAAGGAAAACTATACTCCAAAATTTGAAAAAGCTCATTAATAATTAAAACCTTTTTCATAGAAAACCCTTTTTGAGTAATATATGTGGAAAGGAGTTGTTCGTAATTGTCCAGTAAAGTTCAGGTATTCGTTGATCAAGGACCAATTCAGTCTGAGTTTCATTTGAGAAGAGTGGATGAAAAGGAAATGGAGAAAAAAATCCATTTCTATACATTACATAGCAGGACACCAAACCCTAAGCAATCAAATGATGCACTGCATATTGGAAACTTTTTTAATGCAGTTGGAATTCAGAAATGGGAAGACGATTCTCAAAAGATAAAGAAAACCAACGTAAATTTTGACTTGTTAACTTTGTTCTCATTAGTTTGGTGTAAGGGGAAAGGCATATACATTTTGTTGGCTTCATATGCCATCTCTGCTTTTGAGTTTGTTGGTACCCAATGATAGTCTTATATTCAAACCTTGTGAAAACCTTGACAAAAGTAAAAAAAAAAAAAAAAAAAAAAAAAAAAGAGGCTCTTGGGGGGCTTAAATATTTTCAGCGAAAGTCTAGTTTCAAAGGTGACTTTATTGCCCATGAATGCTCTAGGCAGAACCTACTCCATGCCCTCTGGTGCCTAGGAGGCCTTACTACATACGCTTTTGGCGCAAAAGGTCGTTCTCTTATAGGGATATAATGACAAATGAACAGTTAATTTGCTTTAGGTGTGAGGAGGACCTCATAACACCTAACAGCAGATCTGAATGTTCAATGATATGTTAAAAGAAATCGTATTATCTGTCTCTAGAAAATAATGGAAACCAGAAGACTTGGAATTGCATTTGACTATCCACTGCCAGGATGACATCTCAAATATAACATGGGAAAAATTCCACATTAGGAGTTAAGGAATAGGGATGAGATATGAATTGAAGAATTTGTGAGGGAGACAAGATTGATTCTGCTTCTTTCTATCCTTAATCTCTATAAACTTTAATTTTATTCTTGGGAATTAAAACACTTCATATGATGAAGGAAAATCTAAGAAATGAAACACTGATGTCCCACTTACAGATGTTAGCGTTGTTTGAGTGTTCGACAAGAGAAAATGATTTGGGCTTTCATGATCTCTGCAAGTTTATCTCGGTTTTAGAATTCTGACATTCATCTCAAAGAAGTTTAAGGATAAATGGAATCAGGCTAAAGCTTACTATCTGGATTTGCAAATCCTCTGCTCTTTGAGAACAAAAGAAAAGTGTTTCTTTACCTTTTAAATATACACTGAATTCCTTCAAAAAATAGTGTTCTGTTCATACTGAATATTAGGCTATTTTCCTAGATATCTACGCCTGAATAAATGGTCTAATGGATCCAAAGGTGATTTAGTAAAATCAGATCTGCGGAAAAATAGTAGGAATCCTTACTCTCTTTTATTTCTTCTAAAACAATAAAAATCAAAGACAAATGTTTCCACAGCACATCTAGTTAATAGGAATTATTTATGCCACAATAAAAAATATATATTATATTGAATCCAACATTTTCTAAAACACACCTGAATATAAAAAATTAAGAAAAATATTTTCAAAGGTATAGATGCTTATATCTGAAAATATAATTAAGAAACTTATTTAATGTAAATAACTTATGGCCTACAATATTACATTTTATATTTTTCAATCTCTTAGTAAAATAAAACCACTAGGTGTATTCAATTAGTAGGTAAACTTTTTTTTCTTGTATATCATAGTAACCCTTATTTCCTATTCTGTAGTCCTCTTCCCTGTCAGTTTTTAGGAGTTTTACTTTATATTTTGGGAAAAGGGGTTAATATTTGCCAAGTGTTCACTATAGCCAGACATTTTGAGTCATTATTTGACGTTCTCCAGTAACCTCCAAGGTCAATGTTCTCATCCATGCTATAGATGAGGTAGCTGAGGCCAAGAGAGGCTAAATAATTTGTTCAGCATTTCCCAGCTGTGAGGAGGTGGCACGGCAGAAAGCTGAATACATGAGGATGATTCATTTCACCATCATGGTAGACTGAGATTGAGAGCAAAAGTCCTTCCTTTGACAGATGGTTCACCTCTTGGTCATGTATATTATTTGAATCTGGTACAGTTTATGATAAAAGTTATAGTCTTGATCTACAACATGAGCTCTGCCCCTCGAGCTTCCTGGTATGTAAGCAAATATTCAGTGGCTGGAGGTATTGGTAGGAGAGAGAAGTTAGAGCAAGCATGCAGAGCATTAGAGAATGTGGTGTTGCAACTTCCAGCTCCCTATATGTCTCGTCTTCCCGCTGATTGAATGAATGTTCAGAGCTATCCACAAGGTACCATTTGTACCATGCACAATCTCCGTTTTTTATTAACAAACATGAAGATATTTGTTTTGCAGCTCACTTGCCAACCATAATTGGGAAATTGATAATGTGATAACTTCTTTTAATATGGCCTATTTTCTTAGAATATCATTCTTAGAATTGGTTACAGGAATGTTCAACATGATGTGTGGATTACCTATAATTTTTGATGCTTCCCCTTCTTCCTGTGCCCATTTCTGTAAATAATGAATTGTCAAGCATACTTTTTATCCATAAGAACTCAGTTTATTGCATGTAGTGTTACTTCTCTTAAATACTTAAAATACCTAAGTGTACCGATTTCCCAAACCTGACAATTAATGGAATGTTATTTCATCTGTACCCACCTCAGTTCTGAAAATGGATTTCAAGTAACATTCATGATTTAATTTATTCTAATTTTCATGTAGGCATTTATCTTTCAAAAACAGAGTGAACAAATGATGCTTATTTCTACATACAATCATTTTGTAATTATGCAGCCTGGATTTTTAAATTTTACATGTAATAAAGGTATTAAAACTGCATTACCTATTCATTTACCTCAAAAATAATTCTTTAGCGAGAAAGCAAATGCCCACTTTTTGAACAGCTCCTGAATCAGTGCTTTTCATCCTCAGCACTATTGACATTTAAGGCTGGATACATCTTTGTTGTGGGGGTGATGTGTCCTGTGCATTGTAGGACTTTTATCAGTGTCCCTGGCCTCTATGCACTAGATCTCAGGAGCATCCCCTACTTTATCTATGACAACAAAACCTGTCTCCAAACATCGTAAAATATCCCCTGGAGTCCAAAACTGCCTCTGGTTGAAATTCACGGCTCTAAAGTAATTAAAC
Source organism: Tolypeutes matacus (assembly GCA_026826555.1). Classification (NCBI taxonomy): domain Eukaryota; kingdom Metazoa; phylum Chordata; class Mammalia; order Cingulata; family Chlamyphoridae; genus Tolypeutes; species Tolypeutes matacus. Next base: position 3,534,467 of record JAKSZT010054573.1, read on the forward strand.
CTGCAGTACTGAAAGTTTACCTACAGACATCGTGTTTTCCATTTTCATTGTTTAAGGTAATTTTATGCATTTAATAAAAACTCTTAGAAATATTGTTTTAAAAGATGCTGTCATACAGATGAGGGAATTTTAAGGAAAATACAAAATGGTAGACATGTTTCAGATTTTAAAGCACACTGTGTCAGTTCCTGCTTGAGTATCTTGTGCTGTTAAATAAACATATACGATCAACTGATATCCATGTCTTGCTTTATCCAAGGAAGAGTTTTGCTGGTCCAATGTGGAAGAGTGTGACTTTTCTTTTCTTTCTTCTGTCCCCAGCGATCCTAATCAGCCAGTTCCACAGGATACCAAGTTCATTCATACGAAACCCAACCGCTTCGAGGAAGTGGCCTGGTCTAAATACAACCCCAAAGACCAGCTGTATCTGCACATCGGCCTGAAACCTAGGGTGAGAGACCACTACCGAGCGACAAAAGTGGCTTTCTGGCTGGAACTTGTGCCTCACTTGCACAACTTGAATGAGATATTTCAGTACGTTTCCACAACCACCAAGGTTCCTCCCCCAGACATGACATCCTTTCCCTACGGTACCCGGCGGTCTCCCGCGAAGATATGGCCGACCACCAAACGGCCGGCCATCACGCCAGCCAACAATCCCAAACACTCCAAGGACCCTCACAAAACAGGGCCCGAAGACACGACCGTGCTCATCGAAACCAAACGGGACTACTCCACCGAGTTAAGCGTCACCATCGCCGTGGGCGCATCCCTCCTCTTCCTCAACATCTTGGCCTTCGCGGCACTCTACTACAAAAAGGACAAGAGGCGTCACGAAACGCACAGGCGCCCCAGCCCCCAGAGGAACACCACGAACGACATTGCGCACATCCAGAATGAAGAGATCATGTCGCTGCAGATGAAGCAGCTGGAGCACGACCGTGACTGTGAGTCGCTGCAAGCTCATGACACCCTGCGGCTCACCTGCCCTCCTGACTACACGCTAACCCTGCGCAGGTCCCCGGACGACATCCCACTTATGACACCCAATACTATCACCATGATTCCAAACACACTGACAGGCATGCAGCCTTTGCACACGTTCAACACTTTCAGTGGAGGGCAGAACAGTACGAATTTACCCCACGGACACTCAACCACTCGAGTATAGCTTTGCCGTTTCCTTCCCCTCCCTGTGCTGCCCCCACCTCGGCAACTCAGAAGCGATAAAGGAAGAGAGAAGGGACCTCTCCAGCCAAGGAATGCTTTCCATCACACTGACTTAGGACAAAAGAGAGGAAGGACAATGCTTGTGCCTCTCCTGACCCTTCCCTTTGGAATTTCCCAGCATTTCAAGAGCAACTTCTGACCCTGAGAAATGTGAAAAGTGTACATTGCTGGTTACAGTACTATTTTAAGATCCCCACCACTCCAGAGGACGTTTAGTGTGACTCGGGCCTCGTCATTTTAAGGACCTGGATGTTTCCAATGTAATAGTCGCTGCTGACAATTCTGGAACTCAGCCAGGGACACTTTTTTTTTTTTTTTTTTTAATTACAGTTAAATAAAAGTTCTTTATGTGGCATACGATGGATGGCTCTACTTAAGTGAAGAAAAAGTCTGTGGGCTTTAACCCAGCATATGGATCTGCACTCCAGAGAGAAGGAAAAATAGAATTTTATTATTAAAATAGGAGAACTGACTATGCAGTAAAATACGTATAGTTCTGTGCAAAGAGATGTTTTGCCAGCCTGAACTATATTTAAGATACTTTGTAAAAAAAAAAAAATATGTATATAGCTGTGAGTTTAAAAACACACATGGGGGGGACAACAAAAAAAGCTTTTATTGGTGTTTTCAGTTTGAAAGAGCTTTTAGCAAGATTGTGCGTTCCATTGTACCCTGTCTGTATATAAATATATATACATTAGTCATATCACCTCTGTTTCCTCCCAGACAAAGGAGGCTTTTCTTAATTACTTGTGGTAAACAAAGACATGGGTTTTCTAACTCATTTCATTTGTAGGAGAACGTAGTGTCATACAGAGGAAAAAGACTATCTGTGTGACCTGCCTCTCTCCCCTTTTCGGGTTGCACAAGTGCATGTGACAGCATTCTTAGGAGACCGTTGTTTTTAGGAAACTTTTATTTTTGTGTGTTAGCCTTCATGAAGATGAAGGGAAGCTGGGTCCCCTTAAAGTGGAATACATTTAAAGCTTGTTGAATTAGAGACACGCACACACAGAGCGAACAGCAGGAAAAAAATACAAGTCTAGTTCTGTAGTTCTGGTTCTTTGAATACCTTTAGGAAGAGTTGCTTCCCACCCCGGGGCCCTGCCAAAAGGAAAGAAAGCTTGCCTTTGGTCTGGCTGAGCCCTGCCGTGTAAATCCAGCTCTGTGTTCCCAACAGCTGCAGAGGGTTTTGGCTGATGAAGAACCTGCTCAGTTTTGCTAATCAGATTGAAGGAGGACATGTGTCTTTCCTTTTTGTTTAAGCAGTGAGTCCCTTATTTAACAGTAAGCAGGGTTTTCTTTTAAACTTTCTATATCATTTATGGGGTAAAGCATATGCTTGTCTGAAAATATTACTTTTTTTGTGGATTTATGTAGCAGTCACCATTCAGTGTGTTTTACAGAGAGAAGAAAACACGAGGCATAACATAAATTGTGCTTTGTATGGGATTTCTGGAAAGTTTTGATAGCTTCATTGTCAAGAGAATAGATGAAAATGATTGGCCCATTTTTAAATTGGCAGTCTGGGGATCAGAGATTTTTCCCTCCAATACCACATCAGTTTTTCATATTCCTTTTTAATTTTCCTTGAGGAATGTTTCAAATGTTATTAGGGTAGAAGAAAGAAAAAAAAAAAGGTTACTTTATATCTTGCCTAAATTACTGCATCACCAAGAAATAGTTACCAAAGATATCTGAATATAAGTTCTCTAGGTTTCACTGTGGTTATTCTAGAAACCCCGTCTTGAATTTCATTATTAGATGGCTACATACTCCTTCACTTGCCAGAGACCCCCAGCTTCTTTGTACGTTTTCAGTAACAACATTTGAATACTGAATCCCTCAAATGAAACTAGTATTATGTCAATGTCTTTGAAAATTCCCTCTAGAGAAAGAGAATTTGTAGAAATTCATAAAAATCACATAATAAAGCCTGTTGTCAATCTTGGTTTAAATTTGATAGTGAGTCTCTGCATATACACATGTGAAATATGTTCCCAATTTAGCCCAAGGTGAGGTAACAGATTTTCCCTACAGCTAGAGGTGCCATGCGTATGATTTTGTCCCTGATGCATCATTTACTAAAGCTATTATCAGGCCGTTTCTGCAAGCTATGTATTACCCCAGCTGGGCCACAGCAAATGAGCTCTCCATGAAAATACAAAGGAAGTGATGCTTGGCATTAAATTTGGTTCGGTATGTTTGTAATGTGAATTTCAGTATTTGTTTAGTATTTCCAATTGTCTTCTGCTAGCAATATGTACAGTAAGGCGTCAGGCTTGTGACATTTGGAAAAAGAGTTCCTGTTAAGTGAATAACTTTAGCTTTTACAGAGGATTATGATCAAAAGCAATTTAATACATCTTAAATGCTATCTTATTTCTACGTGGAAAGAAGTTATAGAATCTTCATAGAGGTCTATGAGAATAAAATATACTTGATACCTATAAAAAGAGAAAAAAAGAAAAAAAATAGAAAAAAAAATTACTTTCCTAGGCTTTTATTCTTGACCTTCAAAGGCACGCAGGGTTTAATGGTTTCTTGGGTTATTATTTCGCAATTTTGTTTTTGATTTTGCCTTAAGTAATGATAGAAGATATATATGGCTGGACACATATGTATAAACTTTTCAGCAGCATTTTTAATAAAATATCACAGTATTTTCTAATGCTTTGTGCAAATAATTATGCGTCCATTCTTTCTTTGTAGATGGTCTCTTTTGTTGACTTTTTCCCTTTACATGCCTTTTTAATTGTAAAAGCTAATTGTGCATCTGACATTGGCTATAAACACACAAAATCGATTGGTAATGGGTTGGCTTCTTAATGTTCTGTCTAAGGCATATTTTTACTCCCTGGGAAATTCTACTGGTCCGCCATCGGAAAATAAAGCGACGGCTGTTGAAGCTCCCCGTAAGAAGATGCTTCGTGGATTGGAATGCTTTCACTCAGCACTTCTACTCCCCCTCATTTCTAGGTGGTTGTGTTTCACATAATTATACCTTAAAGCTTTAAAGGTAGAGTCTTATTTGAGTCAATCTTAAAGTGACAACAACAAACTCTACCGAGGCCATACTTAATTAGCATTCCAATGAGAGTTGATTATTCCTTATCAGGCCGCTTAGTATTTAACATTCACAACCTTATGCCATAGGTAACCCTATTACTAGTATTTTCGAAGAATTTGAGGATCAGAAACTTTAAGCCACTTGCCCAAGATCATCCTGCCATGAGGCTGCAGAACTTGATTTCTACCCAAGATAATGGAGTTTCTGCTGTACATGAACCCTCAAATATTCAGACACTGGTCTGAGCTCATTGTCTGAATGCAAGGCACACAGTAGAAATTCTACATGTATTTGTTTAATGGAAATGCTGTTTTTAGAGATTGAAGGTTGATTTTTTACAAAATGTACCTAGGGGAATGTCACTATTGCTTTCACCATTTAATGCATTCTTGGCAATTATGAGTAGCTCAAAGAATGATAAATACATATGCATTCATTCATTCAGCACACCTTTGCTGAGCTGCTGCCCTATCTCAAGTCCTGAATTGGGGCTGGAGTTAAAATCAAATAAAAAAAATTTCCGTCATGAAACTCAAAAGGGGGAAGACGGAGAAATAAAAAATAAGAACAAGTTGCTGGTGTGTCGCAGGTGAAGCTCACAATAGTAGTAGAGACTTAGTCACATTGTCTTAACCAGGTCTGGAGGAGTGGGAAGCTTGGGGTACAAAGCCTCCCCTAAGCCACCACTTTCCCAATGTGTAGGCATACATGCAGATGAAAAGGCGGTGATGGGATGAGGTAGGGTAGGAGTCTGCATCAGCAGCTTGGGAGCGAGAAGACTTGGCAAGTCTGGGAACCACGGCTTGTTTGCCATGGCTGAAATGAAAGGTGGTGGTGAGAAAGGTGTGGAAAATGAGATGAAGGCTTGGCCAGATGATAAAGGACTCAGATCTTGTGATATGGCATGTGGACTTGGTCCAGTGGCAACTGGGAGACAGTAAATGCTTTTTTTTAAAAAAACTGAGCCAATGTTTTATTTCTTGTAGTGTTTCTCAAATATCTGCCAGAGGGTCTGGTTAAGTGATTCAGATTGAGTAGGACGGGTGGACTTGAATCTGCATTTCCAACAAGCTCTCGGGATGGAGATACTGTTTCTCACAGTTTGAATAGCAAAGATTCAGACTGTTAATTCCAGCAGGTGTGCTGAGGATGCTTTGGATAGATAGGATATGGGTCCAGAGAAACCAGTTAAGTAGGAAACCAGTGCAATCCGTTTGATAATTTATTGCCATCCTTTATAGAAGGTGAAGGGAGAAAGCAGAAAGGAATATTTAAAATGGTTATGTAGGTTTATACTGCCTCTTCTAGAACTAGTCAAAGTTGAGTTTATTAGCTTGCAGCAGAGGGAACATGCCCAAGGAAAAGGGCATCACAGTGTGAGAGCTTAGATGGACTGATCATGGATCTGGGCCTGCACTGGGTGATTTGGGGAGGGCTGAGTGGAGCAAGAATTCCTTCTGCCATTGTTGCTATCAGGCTGGCAACAACTTTATCCAGGAGTTAAGGGGAACAAAGCATGGCTAGTGTTGTCACTGGGCAAGAAGAATGTAAGAGAAGGCGAAGTTAGACCATTTTTGTGGCTGCCCAGCATTGTTGATTTTCTCTTGTTGCACGACCTGGACGACCTTCATCTGATGTTGCTACTTCCTGTAAAGCTCACACCTCCCGCCCTCCTGAGCTCCAGTCTCTCCAGGCCTGACGTCAGTGATGTCACTGGACACACACCCCTTTAGAAGTGAATGGGTCCCCTTCTGTTATTTATGAGCACAGTCTTCCATCACATGACTTCCCAGGTGTTATCTATTTCTGCATTTTAATACTTCATGCAGCTCATGGCTGGTGAATTTGGTTCCTATCAATGATCTCTTCTTATGTACATAGATACTTTTTATGCCGGTTACCATTATTGTATATGCAAAGAAATGTATATGTAGAGAAAGGACTTTTACAGTCATCCCTTTCCATATAGTTACCGCCAGGTTAATAACTTAGAAAACCTACAGATAATTGGGTTTTTTTTGGCTAGAGACAAATGGGTGAGATTGCCTGCTTTTGTACATTTGGACAAACAGGAGAAAAACCTAGCTGGAATTAACAGGTGGAATCTATGTCTACGGGAGAGTTTGGACCAGTTTCTCAGTTCATTGTTTCAGAAAAGGACCAAACAGCCAGTGGGGCCCGAGACAAATTGTCAAGACCTCGAGCTGGGAGGAGCCCTGAAAGCAAATCTCTAAACCTCTAGGAACCGGGCTCAGGAGCTTGACACACATGTGTCCATTGACTCAGCGGGCAAATGGAGAAATGCATTTCTGGAACCTCGAGATACAATCCTACAGATTTCCCATAAGACTGGGAAATTAGCGCCTAATTTCAAATATTAGAAGCATCATCATGCCTGAAGTGCAAAGTCTGTCAAATCCATTTTTGTGGGCTTGTGTATTAACTTCATCACCTTCCTCTGGTTTTATAGATTACTTCTAAACACACTTTAGAAATAAATATCAGGCTGCCTATATTATGGGTTTTAGGTATTATTTCAAGTACTTAAGACGTAATTTTTTTTTTTTTATACTGGGAGGTCCCGGGGATGGAACCCAAGTACCTCCGTATGGGAGACAGACACCCAACCATTTGAGCCACATCCATCCCCCTGTAACTATTTTTTAAATTATTATAAATTTTAAAATAGTAACACTTCATGAGGATATGCATCACTTAGAGACAAATTTCTAAAAGTATTTTGAGACTATTGAGTGAGCTCTTTAAAAAGTAATCACGTTTCATGTCTGAAAATTTTCAAATGGCAATTAAAATGCATTGCCAGGCATCGTTCGAAATAGGCCATGTGCATTAATTCATTTAATCCTTCTACCACTCCTAGCGCATGCTTCTCTCATTTTACAGGTGATGAATTGCTCAAAGCTGCACCGCCTGGAAAAAAAGGAGCCAGGTTTGAACCCAGACAGTCTTCAGAGAATATATACTGAGAACTTAGAACCTGTGTTCTAATATATCTACAGGAATATTCTGCCTTCTGTAGAAAGTTTGAGAAATGTAGAGGAACAAAAGCATTCACCATAATTTCAGCACACCTTCAGAATATTGCATTTTACAGTTCAAGGAGCTTTTTCATGTATGCACATGCTTTCATAGATACATTCAGAAGACATATAAAATTTTGTAGAACCAGTTAAATTTCAAAATAATTTAATATTATTTCTTAGTTTTATTTTTTCATTTTACTTTGCATCTTTAAATATTGAAATCTCATTTATTCCAAACCATTTTACAAAGCTTGCTATGCCTGCGTCTCACCTGATAGTGTGACTATGGCACGTCAAACTTCGCATTGAAGGTTAGGGAGCATAAAAGAGAGATGTACACAGAAGCACTGTAAATAATAACTAGCAAAAGAAAAAGGAAACACGTGGTGCTCCATAATGCTTGCCAAATGTTTCATAAAACCTTTTTTGGAAGAAAGGCAACCTGCATATGGCGGGAAAGCCTAACAAACCTGCTCAAACCCAAAGAACTTCAGGAATGGGTTCCCTAACACATACCATCTGGAAAGCAAGACTGTTATAATAACCTGCTGCCCCCCAGGGCACAGCATTCCTCCCTGGGGTGCAGGTGGGACCCCTCTTTCCCACATGTTGGCAATGGAAGAAACGATTTCCATTTTACCTGGCTGCAGTCCCCAAACCCACACGGCTGTCTCAGAAGTCTCCCACTGTTCTCCATACCTTTGGAGGAACAACCGGATCCTGAAAAAGAGTAGATCCCAGGCTCTGGAAATAATCTACTTCCATTTAATCTTTTCCTGTTGGAAGAGTGATTCCAACCATAAATATCTATCATATTTATATGCAGTGTTTTCTACCCTGTCTCTCCTCACCTCCAAAATTCAAATGTCTTTATGTGGGTTCCAAGAGAGAGAGAGAAATGAGAAAACGACCTCTCCCTATAACTTTCAGCCACATTTTTATTGTAATCCTCGATGCTGCCCATGCTGTAAGAAGTTGCAATCTTGTTCTAACCTAGGAACTTGTTTCTCAATCTTATTTGAATGCATCCTCATGTACGGCAGAAGTCAGTTACAAACCAATGTTAATTTAGGGGCACATGTAAGATGCTATGTAGTGTGGAGGACTAAAGTTTTGCATTTTAATTTCCTTATTGCTGTGACCAGGGAAAACCCAACATACATAATGCCAGCAAAGAAGTATGCCTGGTTATGGGTTTGATGACTTGTGTGTGTTATAAAATATATACAAAAATCCCTATTATACAAAAATATCATTTCCCACTTGCATCCAGTCTGTACCATCCAGATTCAATTTCAATTTACCTTTGTCTTCATAGGAGCTTTGAAACCTTGAAATCACTAGAAAACATAATTTAATAGAAAAAACATTCATCTTGAAGTCAGTACTCGTGGAACATATGATTTACCCCTTTGGTGTCTCAGTCAAGGTGCCATGGGAAGCCTTCTATTCAATTATCTCGTTTACCATAACATGTTTTACTGCTCACTTACATTGAAGAGAGAAATGTGGAAACCATAGAATGCAATATTTCTACTAAAAAGCATCAGTCACTTCACTTTCATTTTATTAATCCACCTTGTAATTAATATAAACTGATAACATGGTAATCTCTTTAAAGAATAAACATTGTGTGATTTGAACCTGCTGTCCTAGCTTTAGCCATTATATATCAGAGACCCTATGCTAAATATCTCTGTTAGATTGAGTAATATTCCCCAGAAAACACATGTTTTTCATCTTAATTGCATCTCTGTTGCTGTGAAGCCATTTTAAGTGGGACCTTTTGAAGATATTTATAGTTAAAATATGACCAATTCAATCATCATGGGCCTTAATCCAGATGATGGGAAGTCTTCATCAGTAGGAGCAACTCAGGCACAGAGAGAAAGCCATGGAGAGGAGCTGGAAGACAAGGGAACTCCGAAGAGAAGGGAGAGGACATCACCCTGTGACAGGAAAGGAGCCCAAGGATTGCTGGTCAGCCGGAATACAACTGACCCCAGGGGAAGCCGTCTTTCCAGCCTCTGCAACCCATAGATAAATCCATGGGAACTGTCAGGTATTTGTTGTAGCAGCCAGGAAATGAAGACGGTATCCATACAGCTATATGCTGGAGCAGTCTTCCTGAATTCAATCTAATTTGGGAGCATAATTCAATTTCATACATGTCTTTAATTAACTGATTTCCTTTATCAAACAGAGAGGCAAATCTTATAGTTTGTGTTTGCTTTCCTAGCTTTAATGACTTTTTAAAATGCAGTTCCTTTTTTCCACCTTTTTTCATCGGTATTGTCTTTGTGGCACTCAGCAAGAAACAACGCCCCCATCACCAGTAATAAAAACGGCAATAGTAAAAATAAAGATGATCTCGGTTAGAGTTGTTTCCAATCCTAAAACAAACAAGACATAGGGAAAGAGCTTGTTGGAAGTCTAGATGAAGACAAAAAGCTTCGTCAGTGTTCAATAGAATTATGGCCAAAACAAGATCAAGTGAAAAGCAAGGCGAATATGACCCCGGAGGAAATGAAAATCCCATGGTGGGAGAGGAAGACTGGCTCAGGAGAGCCCGTCAGGTTCTCCTGAGATTCCCCGTTCCAGGTATAGTTTATCTTGAGGACAGCCCTCATACAATGAGTCTATTTTTCTTGCAAGTCCATCAGAAATAAAAAATAAGGCCATCATTATAAATATAAAAAATGCTTACTCAAGAACTGTGTGGGATGTGATTTTGCGACTTCTCTCTTGCTGCTAGACCTAGTTCTATTGCAGGTGTTGATGCATTTTATTGAAACTATCGTTAGTTCTGGTCAATGTTATGGGAGATGGGAGATTCGAAATGAGTGCATAACAAGGATAATTTATCCCTTCTGCCAACTAAGCACTCCTTCTTTGAATATATCTTATAGGGAGTTTTTTTTTTTTTTTTAACTGAACATTGTACTTTAACACAAAACCCAAACCTATTTTTACATTTTGTTTTCATCCTATAACTTGGTCTAGCATCATTCTTTTTCTTTGCGCTGTAAAAACAAAATCACCTTAAAGGCTAGTTTTACACGAGGCATACTTACGTACATTTTTATGAATTCTATTCCATTCTCTCCTAAAATTTTAATGGTGATTCCGTAAGGCCTATTGTGTCAAAATGAAGGGAAAGCAAAGCCGTCGTTGCTGGTTCTTTATGATAGCAGGTAGCAGGTTCAATTTAAACGGGGCTGGCAACTTAACTTCTTGTAGGCAGATGAATCGATTGGGGCAGACTGCCAAATAATTGGAATGGACATGTGTCAACACCACTCTGAAAAGGCAGGTGTCAAGTTGAAAAGGCAATACTGTTTGTGGGATGAACAGAAAACCTCTTAGGTTTTAAAGAACAAAGCATACACATTTGGTGCCAGCCTCTTGCAAGGAAGATACACAGCATGAAGGGTCGATTGTTGAACTAATAGTTTGTAAATAAGATATGTCTATGCATAGTATCTATTTTTATTATGCGTATTTAGTACTAAAGCAAGCAGCTAACCTCTCGTTTTAGGTGGTAGAAGCAATAGGATCTGCAGTAGTCCAAGGAGAAGAAAAAGAAAAACACCTCACCATGCCCTCTTGCTAATCTTTCATGTAGAATTGACTCTCTTCTAGAAACCACTTTCCAACCAAAAGTAAGGAGGATTGACCTGGCTTTTTGATGGATCTATTTAGTTGGAATGGAATCATAGTACTAAAATTGTCTCATTGGTCTTTCCAATGATACATTTGAAGAAGAGTAATTGGCAGGACAATTTCTTGCAGAAATTGTAAAGAAAGGAAGCATATTTGAGAACATAATTTTTTTTAATGAGCAACGTATCCATATGCTTGTGATATGAAAATAAATCAAATAAAAGCCGTCTTCCTTAATCGACCGTGGGGATAAATACTCAGCCTTGACAAAGAAAGACTGGGCAGCCCTGTGCTAAAGAGGCTTGCTATGTTAACCCTGGAAGGCATGCATCGCACTAATATTCAGGCATCCAGGAACCAACTGATCTAAGATCTAGTTTAGAGTAGACCAGGGGAAGCTCAGGCAATTTTAGATATGTCAGTTAATCTCGGTTTATCTGTTAATGAGAGACAGTGGGTTACCTGCTTGCACACCTGGATCCAATTAAAGATAACATACAATGGCAGGTTTTAGGATTTACTATAAAGTAGTATAAATTTCAAAGCTTCCTGGGGGTAAGGTGATTCTTTTTCAAGTTTATTTCCACGCAATATGTGAAGGAAAGAGGCAAAATATAGCCTGTGGACTTCTAAGAAGTCTACTTAACAACCTGAAATCATTTTTTTTTCCCTTTTAGCACCATTCATTTGGCATCTTTACAGATAACACACAACTGGGACCTGTGGGATAAAAAAAGAAATGGGAAGAGTATGCCTTGTTTATGCCTCTCCGGAGCAAAAGAACCCCTTGGGAGACAGAGAAGCTGAGCAATAGGTAAACAGAATATTAGAAAGTTTAGAAAATTATGTTCAGGGGCTCGTATTAAACAAGCCAAGGAAAACAAGGGGGATGTTTATATCAGACATGATGCCTCTCATCTCAAAGGAAGCAAGAACTGTGAACCACAGAGGGAAACCACTAAACTTTCATCAGCGCAATCATCACGAAAAATATTTCACAATTCAGGAGTCATGTGCTAAGCTAGGGATTTGTTGAGGAGAACGTTTGCCTTCCCTATGTCATTGATTCAAGACGTTTGTAGACCATTTCCATTTAGCAGTCTGAGCCTGTACTTTCTGATGGTTTCTTATGTGTGTGTGTGTGTTTCTTTGATGTGGGAACGGAGGCTTGGCATTAAGGCAATATAACTCTCCCTTAAAATCCACATTCCTGGTTAAATCCAAGGCCACCAGCAAAGTCAAGGTAATCCTATGTGTAGAGGAGAATCTTTCTCTTCTTTTTGAAAATTATATTTTTACTAGATTGGTGTGTAGAAGAAAGAATGCCCCCTTCTCCTTTCTTTTCTCTTTCTTCAGCCCTTACTTTTTTCCTTTTTCCTCTTCTACCCCATAAACATCTTAGGACCTCCATGAGGGAGAAGAGAGGACATTGAGAAATATATAATGTTGGCTGATTTCCAGGGGTTTTTTGACACACAAAGTCTTTGGAATATTTGCTTTATATTTCTTGAATGATAGGAAGTTTTCAGGTATATTCATTTGTAATAATGAGTACATACTAGGAGGTAGATAAGTAGATTGACAGACACATATCTATATAATCTCCTAATATATATGCATATCTATGATCTCTTAATAGAAAAAGAGGGAGATATCTGCATCTGTTATTTATATAGATGCACTCATAACTGTTGAAAAAGAGTTCCCTAAGTCATGCAAAATTTTCTTTCAAAATGTGACAATTGTTTTTGTTCTAATTTCCTCTTGTCTGATGCTACAGACAGTATTTCAACATAAATCTTTATTTCCTTGAACCTTTTGAATTATCTTCTGTCGATAAACACTGTCTTTATCCTTTATTTCTAACCAATGTAAACCTACGCTAATAAGGTAATAGAAGATCTTTTTTTTTAAGATTTTATTTATTTATTCATTTATCCCCCCCTTGCTGCTTGTGCTCGCTGGGTCAGCCAACCACGCCGTGCGGGCGGGCCTGCCCTCACCAGGAGGCCCCGGGAACAGAACCCGGGGCCTCCCATATGGTAAACGGGAGCCCTACTGATTGAGCCACAGCCGCTTTCCATAGAAGATCTTTTGGAAGCATAATTCTTCTTCTAATATTAGCATCTTAGTGAGAAGAGTGACCTGAAAAATGGCATCTGCCTCTATCACAGACAGAATAAATGCCAAATTAGAAAGAAGTTGACACCCATGTGTGTGACAAATCTCTCATTTCCACATCATTTCGCGAGCAACACAAAAGGCATTATTTGCTCATGTAAAAAGGTTATGCATCAGGGTCAATGTTCCACCATCCAATTTGATCATCTATATTTTCTCTTCGAAGAAAACCAAAAGCCAGCAACTGGCTTCCTGCTTTAGAAAAGAATTTTACTGACTTAAGATTTGCACACATATACACACACATGGCACACATATAATTAAGGATGTGTGTGTGTGCATGTATAAAACATATAATGTATGTGACACATGGTGAATTATATACACACACACCCCCACAAGCTCCACCACAAGGCACAAACTAAACATGCTGCCAAGGTTAATTGTACCAAAATATTACTCCATAATAGAAAGGTTTTTATATTCTAAATAAGACAGAATCGGTGTGTAAATAACTAGTCACACACATATATTAAGCTGATTTAAATGATAAACTGATATATATACACATATATAACCTTTTCACATTCGCAACTAATGGACTTTATATTGCTGAGACAATAATATGAAAATAAGAAATTTGCTACGTGGTTGTCAGTTTATATCTAATCCAGTATTTCATCTGTCTTTTATAGGGGCACAAGCCATTTTATAGATATAAAATCACTAAGATGTAATTTTTTTATATGTGTATGTATTTAACCTAGTACATATTTAGAGTTTGTTTTTATATTTTTCTAAACAAAGATGCTTTCTCTGAAGTTTATTAGGGTCCTTTGAAAAGATGTCATTACATTCAAAACAATCCTTCTCATCCATTCCTTTTTCTTTCGCTGAGAGACAGTTTTGGGGGATGAGTGAGAGAGCTTGGTCTCAAACCAGACTGACTTCCATTCCCAGCTCCATTCACTGTTTAACTTTGCACAAATTATGTTCTTCATAATGTTTCTTCCCTCATTGCATCTAGAATAATGGATTTAATGAGAAGTTGTCAAATATTTTCTGTGAAGGGCCAGTAGTAAATATTTCAAGCTCTGTGACCCACACATCTCTCTCATATCTGCTGTGGCAGAACGAAAGCAGCAGAATATGTGAACAAATGAGCATGGCTGCGTGCCAATAAAACTTTATTGTAAAAATCGGCAGGTTTTACCTGAAGGTCATAGTTTGGTGATCCATGTTCTAAATCCATACGTAGAAAGTATTTGGAAAAATTTCCAACCCATAGTAAATATTCAAAAAAGGATTATTATTGTTATTAATTTTACATAGTATTCTTTTGTTAAGAAACAGTTTTTTGGAACCAATCCTTTAGGGTTTTAACAAATTACAAATGATTCTATTTTTTTCTCACCACATAAGAAACCTGTAAACATCATCATCAGCTTTGCGTTGGTACACCATCCTGTGACGTTCGGAAATACTGTAATTCTGTATCTAAGTAACATAGGCCTAAGATTGAATTATGAGGTAGTACGGGGAAACCTTTAAGGTTTAAAACTGGACTTGGTACTTCAATATGATGTTACTTATTTTTCCCATTCTGAATGGAAAGCAGTCATAAAAAGGCCAGGACAAAATCCCCTCCCTGTATTTGGAATATTTTAGGCTCAGTGAATTAATTGTGGATGTTGTATGAAATCCATCTGAATCAATTCAGTTCCTATTTAACTAGAAAACATAAACATATTGAAGCTTTCTGTCAGAGGAATTTGGAAACTATTATCCATTCACGTAAAGTGCCCAGTGGAAGGGAGATGGTGTGCATTTAAGGAACAGTCTTGCCCAAAACTGATTTTATTGATCACCCTGTCGATGCTGAAAGCTGAGCGTACGTGCAAGACTGGTAGTCTGGGAATTCTTTTCCACAAGCTGTACCTAATAGCTGGCATTCTCGCTTGAGGACAGCAAATAGAGACCTCTCACTGGTGGACTTTACTGTCCACTATTTTGATATTAAAATTGTGGGACTTGACCCTTACTGTACTCGGTGTGTGCTCTGGGCTTGATAGAAGTGCACACCGCTCAGAACTGCAAACCTGAATCGTTTTCACCGTATGAGTTTGGTAAAGAAACAGAAATGCTGTCATTTGCTTGTTCGGATAAGGGTAAGGGGTGACTTTTGTGTTCTCCTTCACATATTTTTGTTGCCTTATTTTTTGCTGCATATGCCTTGATATTATAACCAGAAAAAATATTTTGATAGAGAAAATTTTAAAATATGGATGAGTTATAGCAATCAATATGAGCGAGCCAGTAGGTGTCACTCTCTGCTCTGTGTCAGGAGAGACAGCGCCCGCTTCAGGTAGGAAAAGGACAGGTGATGGCCGATGGCGAGACACCTGGCTCAGTGCGTTGTGCATTGAGGTAAGTGGCAGCCCGAGTGGCAAGGCTTTCCTTCCGTCTTCCCGAAACCTCCGTCTAAGGCACTTAGCAACGTCAAGCATACGGAGCCACATGACTGTTGGACTTTCTTTGAAGACTTAGGGAATTCCTCCCAAATGGATGAGACCTCCTCCTCTTACCCAGTCTCCCGCGGGAACCAGAAGCACCAGCCGAGCCTGGATTTTACTCTCCATACACAGGGGCTGGAACTTTTTATAAGCGCATATGAATATATATTTTCTCAATTTTCTTGGATTCCCAGTATGTCCTCTGAAAATATAAGAATTTTTTTCCCCAAAATTGTACAGTGGAAATTAGCAGCATTTCAAATTAGAAAACTTCACACTAATTTAAATACAAACAGGAATACTTATTTTATTTAGTTTTTGTGAAAATCAGTTCTAGGAAAATACAGTTTTCCTAAATTTAGACATAGCCGTTTTGCATCATGTGGAAGACCATATTCAGTAAAGGTTCTGATCCTAATGTAGTTTTTATTACCTTCTTTTATTTAAAATTTCATTTGAAATTCTATTTTCCTTTGAAAATGGTTGCATAGCACCACTAAACAATTCTATATTGCATGAGGATATGTGATCCTTACGAGACACAAGTATTTTTAAGCTGAGGAGACCACTGTCAGGAAGTGATAAATCGTTTGTATGGAAAGCTCTTCCTTATAGCAGTCTTTTCAAGGGATAATTATTTAATGATTATATGTATTTAGTGATTCTCTGCCAGGTTCTGGGGCACAGTGTCAAAAAGAAAGAGAACTTATTGTTTAGCTGAGAAGATAAACAATAGGTAATGGGATACTATGGTTTCAGACTGATGTTAGTGTTTACAAATGGGCAGAGTCCACTGACTGAATGTAATAGGATTTAAGTGGCTTCTTGCACGAGGAGATCAGAGACTGCCCTGGAAAAACTCATGTTGGAGCCGAACTGTGAAGGAAGAGAGAGCCCCAATATTGCAAATGTTTGGGGAGGGGGGTAGAGGCAGGTGGAAAGGGATACTTAAACCAAAGGGGAATCAAAGGAAGGCCCTGGGGAATGTGGGGTGTGGGTGGGTAATGGGGTAATGAAGTGATATTGTAAAGGTGAACCCAATCCCAATCAATGACTTTGTATTCTGGTGAGAGACTGATAGATTATTTCAGTTCATCCAGAAGCTTCTGTTTATTTTTATTTTTTTTAAGATTTATTTATCTCCTCACCCATTGTTTGCACTTGCTGTCTACTCATCTTCTTTTTAGGAGGCACTGGGAACCGAACCCAGGATCTCCCATATGGGAGGGAGGCACTCAATTGATTGAGCCACACCCGTTCCCTGCTTGCTGTGTCTCTTGTTGCATCTCCTCATTGAGTCAACTCATTGCGTTAGCTTGCCATCTTGCCTGTCTTCTTTAGGAGGCACCCGAAAACATACCCAGGACCTCCCATGTGGTACGTGGGCGCCCAACTGCTTGAGCCACATTCACTCCACCAGAAGCTTCTGTTTTATGCAGAAGGATGACATGAGACACTTATCCACAAAGCTCAGCCTTGCTGCTGTGTGGAGGGCTGAAGGTGGAGGGAACAAGACAAGAGATGGGGACAACAGGTAAATGCCCAGCCCAGTGTCCCAGGGAGAGAGGGGGGTGGGTTGCATTAAATGATGCAGAAGACATCAGGGCTCCAGTGTATGTTGCAAGAGTAGAAACTCCAGAGCTTGCTGCTGGATGGAAAAAGGCAGGTACAGAACAGACTAAATCAAGTATGCATTCACTGAACAAAACTGAGTAGGAACTTTTAGAATGAGCATGCAAGGACTTGGCTTTGGGAAAGCAATAAAAATTCCTGGTCTGGAGGACATGTTAAATGGGAGATTCTGTGAGACATGTCAGAGCTCAGAGAAGAAGGGAAGGAGGTAAGACTGGCAATCATCAGCAAGTCTCTGTTATTTAAAACCCTGGGAAACAGAAGTGCCTGGAAGTCAGTTCAGAAGGAACACAAGAGTCAGACAGTATGTGGTGGTGAGGGAGGCAGTAAAGGAGCCCATGACTGAGCTGCGAGAACGTCAGAGGAAAAGACATCACAGATACTAGGAGGAGGGAATGTTCCAGAATGGAGCAAGTGGTCAACTGAGCTGAAAACTGCAGAGAGGACACATGGTGGAGAGAGGATTCCAGTGGGTTTCGAGGCAAGAACGTTGCTGTGGTCTGGATACGAAGCGCTTCAGAGAAATGGTCAATGTGGGAGCTAAGTGGGAATCAGCTGCTGAGTGGATGAAGTAGGTAAGGAGAGGGGGATGATACCAAACTTTTTCATTCTCTGGATAGATAGAGAAAGAGATGAAGGAATAGATATAGAGATAGGATACAGATATATCCTCCTATCTCTTTACTCTATCATCCTTTTTATATTGGATTTTGTCTTCACACTGGTTTCTTAATGGCTACAAAATGACTGCTGTGTCTCCAGGCACCATGCCCATAGTCCAGGCAGGAAAAGGGGAAGGAAGAGAAAGAAGAGTTATACTGTTCTTTATTTATTTATTTATTTTTTGGCTCAAATCTCTGTTGTTGGGCCTTACACATGCAAAAAAAGAAACCAAAGAAATTGTGTTTTTAGCTTTACTAGCCGCTGTAATAGAGGCAGGCAAGGAAAAATAGGGTTTGAAAGGGAGATCCCTGGTCAGTCTCTGAAGAACGACATCAATAGAGCGCTCTCTTCTCTTATTTATAGGGTTAGCTCATTTTTTTTTTTTTTTTTAACAAATCTATTTTATTGGTACATATTAACAAAGCATACAATTCATTCACTGTGTACAATAATAGTATTTGGTATAATCTCATAGTTGTGCATTCATCGTTTCAATCATTATTAGAGTATTTTCATCATTTCAACAATAATAGTAAATAAAATCATTTTTTAAATTTAGTTTCTCCTGGGGGGGGGCATACTGCCCTTTTTGTCTGATACCAAGTGACTCTCATTTAATTGTTTCTACTAGTAAAAGTGAGTTGAATCCACATTATATACTACATTATATAGTCTATACTTCATTTTTAAAATAAACGCTTTATTAAGATACAATTCAATACCGTAACAGTCACCCTTTTAAAGTTTTTCAAGTGTACAGTTCAGATTCAGGGCTTTGTAATGTCACACACAATGTTGTGTGACCATAATCACTGTTGAACTGCAGTACATTTCTATCACCCCCAGAGAAATCCCTCACCTGTTAGCAGTAACTCCCCAGCCCCTGCCAGCCACTAATACGCTTTCTCTTTCTATGTATCTGTCTATTCTGGATGTTTCATATAAAGGGAATCGTACACTATGTGGTCTTTTCTCTCTGATTTCTTTCACTTAGCATGATGTTTTCCAGGTACATCCATACAGGAACTTCATTCCTGACATTGCAATGACAGACACAGGCCATTATACACCTCGCCATACCTGACATAATTGTGCGGGAGAGAGTGTAAACGACAATGTAAACTTTAATCCACACTAGTGGCAATGTTCCAAAATGTGTTCATCAATTGCAATGATTGTACCTCACTAATGAAGGAAGTTGTTAATGTGGGAAACTGTGGGCGATGTGGGGAGCAGGGCATATGGGAATACCCTGTGTTTTTTATGTGACATTTATGTAATCTAAGTATCTTAAAAAAAAAAAAAAGTATATTAAAAAAAATAAAACTTCATTCCCTTTTAAGGCTGAATATTATCCCATACTGTATGGATAGGTTTTGTTCCTCCAAGCTAATAGACATTTGAGTTGTTTCTGCTTTTTTCCCATTATGGATAGTGCCACTATAAACATCCACATACAAATGTTTTTTGTTTGAACACCAGTTAGCAATTCTTTGGGGGTATATATACCTAGGATTGTGACAGATGGGTCATATGGTAACTCAGTGTTTAACCTCTGGAGGAAAAGCCAACCTGTTTTCCACACAGCTGCCCCATTTTAGATTCCCACCAGCAATCAATGCGGTTTTCATATTCCCTGCAGACTCCACAACACTTGTTATTGTCTACCTTTTTAATTTTAGCCATACTGGAAGGTGTGACGTGGTTTTGATTGGCATTTCTCTGACAGCTAATGATGGTGAGCATACTTAACTGTGCCTATTGGTCCGTTCTATATCTTCTTTGGATAATATCTTTTCAAATTCCTTGCCCACCTTTTCTTTACTTTTGTTGCCCTTTCAATCTTGAGTGCATCTACCTTTGGCACCTCTCTGGGTAAGCACTAGCTTGTTGGAGTGAATGGAAGAAAGATAATGGAAATGGTGCGTAAATGTCGAATGCTTGACTGGTGTTTGCCAAATGTAGCTGCCTCCATCTCCCCTGTATTCAGTCCCAAATCAAACGTATATTTCTCTCAGAGATGCACATTTGCATGTCTTTTGGGTCATGGCTGCTAAAAACAGAATCATCAAAGCATATCATGTCATGACTCAGCTTTGTCTGGCAGAGACACCTACAGTGAAGCTGTGGTTCCACTCTAGAGTAACATGGCTACAAGTCTCTAATGTAGTCTAGCATACTTTCAAGCCGTTACAGTCGCCATGGCGTTCTTCTTTTAATTTAGTAACATTTCTGTGACAGTTTTTTGAATTAGTGTGCTGTTAGGGGATACTGCATAAGGAAGCACTTTGCCAAACTCCTACCCTGCTTGACAAGCCATATGTATGTGAAATTGCATTAATTCGAAACTGCCTCCTCTCATTGGCCCTCTTTTAAGTTGTAAACTTATTGAAAAAGATAAATACTCTCGTGTGAATTACTTTCTCTAATTAGTTTCTAATGTCTCATCATCTTTTTTAATAAATTGATTAGAAAAGAAGCACGGAAATAGGAAACCTACATAAGACTTCACTTATTTAACAAATTTCCTTAATCTAACTCTTTGTAACAAAAGCAAATTCTTCCTTCAACTTTGTTATTTTGTTCCCATCCTGTATCCATAAGCTGTGTGATGGAATTGTTAATCATTGCTCAAACTGTACTTTAAGTAATGCTTAAAGGCAATGCAGTTTCTTGGTGGGAATGTGGAATGTGGAAATGAAAGGATTGTTTCATTTCTACCACAGGCAAAATCCAAGGATTTGACCCCAGGTACATGTGGCAAGTTTTTAATGAATCCGAGTTTACCTCATTTGTGCTGAAATTTAAGGCCAAAATTTCTCATTCCGTCTTCTGCAGTAGCAGAAAAAAGCTGCCCTCTTTCACCTCCGAAACCTTACTTTTCACCTTCATGCTAAATTACAGAGACGGCATTTTTGGTTCTTACACATAGAACCCAATGAAATAGAAATGAGTACAACGTTTCCTCTGCTGTTTAATGGGCAAAACTGAGTTTAGCCTACCTGCCATAATTCAGTTCTATATTACTCTTGTGTAGTTAGTTGCGTTGGGCTTGTTATTGCATAATGAACAAGGGAATTAGAGCATCACAGGAAGGGAGAAATATATTTTATGTTTTATTTAGAGCTATCACCGACCTGAGCAAGTTTGATTAAAGGAGCAAAACCACTATTTGCATAAGTTTGCTCCAGAATTTATTCTTAGCCTTCTGATTGAGTGACTCTTCTTGTTAATTGGGAAGACCCAATTAATGGTAATGAGATCAGATGCAGGTAGTGAATTACTGATTTGTACCCTGTAGTAGCTCAATCCTTGCCATGAAAACAGTCACATCAATCTTTCCCTTTTCCGCCCATTCCAATGAGCTTCCCATTTCCCACCTAAGAAATACACACCCAGAGTTAGGAAACCAAGTTTTTTCTTCCAGCCTGGAAACTACCCTGCATCTTTGCCTAATCTTTGGCAACAGCAGCAGATGCAGGGATTCAAAAGGACAGCCGGGAGGACCTTAGTTTCTGCCAGAATTTATCAGGGCGACATTTGCAGGCAAGAGTGCCCTCAATTCAGTGTGGATAATGATCCAAATTAGACAGATTTTTTTTAAAAGGAAGAGGCAAATGTTTGCGCCAAATTATGGAACGTATGTTTGATCCTTGTTACCCTTTCCCCAATTCTGATTTTCCTTCCCGGGACTATTAGGTGTTTGACTTCATGTTTCCAAAATCTCTGTTGCTAGACCTCCTCAGAACTGAAAGCCACGATTCCACCAACTCCCTGTGTCAATATGAGTTGCTCTCTGTGGCTGCAGTGAGATTTAACAAAATTAATTCCTCAGAACAATGTTTATTATCTCTGTTTCTGGGAGAGAGGAATCTAGACTAGTCGTCTGATCAAGAAGTTTCCCACACATAGAGAGATTGGGAGGTGAAGAATTTTCTTGTTTGCTTGTCTGGTTTTTGTTTTTATTATTATTATTATTGAAGTGATGAATATACAACTGTATAACCAAATACCATTGATTATACAGTTTGGATGAATTGTATGCTTTATTAATATGTACCAATAAAATGGATTTGTTAAAAAAAAAAGTCCCACAAAGTTGCAGTCATGGTGGTAGCCAGGGCTGGGATCTCATCTGAAGGCTCAGCTGGGGAAGGATCTGCTTTCTAAGCTTGTCCACTTGGCTTTTGACAGCTCTCCATTATCTGTGGGCTGTTGGAATGGAGAGGGCCTGCATCTGCAGGCAGGATCATCCCACCCACCATATCCATGGGATATAAGCCCTCTCTCACTTGGAGGTGGAGTGGACATCACCATCCCAGGCCCCTCAGGATTGGGGGAAGAGCTATGGACTAGAGTGGACTTGATGGTATTCTCTTGTTCACATATGGTGATTCTAGCAATGGAAAAAATTATAACAGTGAGGTGGAGCCAGTGGCCACTAGACATTTTTGGGGTAGGGAGGGGATGAGCAGTTGAAATACAGGGGCTTCTTTGGGAGTTGGAGGTTGTCCTGAGTACTGTTGTTGCAATGGATGTAGGCCATTTTAAATCAGCACACACCACTCAGAACTGAGTGGGAGAGAGTGTGGTCTACAGTGTGAACTGTGGTCTATGGTTGGTGGCAAGGCTCCAGGATGTGTAAGTTCATTGAGGGTGGTGGGCCACACTTGTGGGAGATATTTGTGTGGGATGTGGTGGGAGGTGTGGGAGGTGGGCAACATGGGAATCCGAGTGGGTTCCGTATAATATTTTAGGTAATCTAAGCACCTCTTAAAATATATTTAAAAATAAATAAATAAATTTTTTAAAAAGTGGAAACAGAGAAAAAAAAAAAAAACAAACCAAAGCTGCAGGCAGCAGTTGTTTCAAAATATTTAATGGCCCATGTACTTTAATGTTATAATAAAAATAAATTAACTTTTTTCCTTTTAAATAGCAGTGGAAAATGTAGGTGAGAGTGCATGGTACCATGTAGGTTCAAAACGTTTACAAATTATTACAAGAATGCAAGGAATGATATCTACCAATTGTCTACTCTTGAGAGAATCATCCTTTATTCTTCTCATTGAAAAGTTTACTATATATTGTCACATATAACAAAACATCCTAATTCTAAGATTAACTTAAGTTAAAATAACCTTAGATTGACACCTCTAAAGTCTTTGATCCAATATTGTTTCATATTACTTTTTCCTATAACTTTTCTTAGAGTAATTATTCAACCTTTTAATTACTAGGAATTTCTCATCAGTTATAGCTATGCAAATATCCCAAATGCCACTTCCCAGTGCCTACATAATTAATAGGAACATAATTCCACTTTGACCGTGCACAGTAGTTGGAGCCTGCTTAAATGTCAAAAGAAACTATTTCTATTTGAAAGGGTACATGTCCACTCAGTCATATAAATCAGAGTGCATATATGCTGGGATGCTGTGCTGCCTTTTTCATTCTTCATCAGCATGAAAATTAGGTGGTTTCTCTGCAGAAGTATATCCATATAAACCTGGAGGGTTTGTTATTGTTATTTCCATAAATTACTTCCGACACATATGTTATGAGATGGAACAGAGGTCTACTTGTTGTAGATGTTACCAACAAGTTGCAAATCCCCACCAAGTGGGGGACTTCTCAAAGACCTCAGCCCCTGCCCAGTACAATGTCTTATCCTCAAAGCCTTAAGTGTCTGGCTCGTGCCATCTGCTGAATGAACTTCAGCACCTGTACGGACAAAGAAAGGTGTCCAGGTGGCTATGTGAGATGCCCCGTGGTAACATTCTCCTTGAAGGTCTCCTGATTTCCATGTAACAAAGTTCACCTTAGGTATCCACAATCCATGTGCAATGAGATAACGGCACAGGAAGCACAATGTTCTCTCTCCGATATTATGGGAAAATGTAAGAATGAGAATCAACATCTGTTGAGGGTTTTCAGTGCAGTGACTGGATGTCACTTATATTTCCAAGGAACAGCCTCAGGAAATTATTGATGGCATGCATGCCCTCCAAAATCCTTAAATGCTTTCACATTTTAAAACAGTATTTAACATCGTGCTAAATATTTGCCTTTTAATTTCACACGTCCAACAGAGTTAACAGGGAATGCATGATGAGGTCATTATTTCACTTCTCAATAAGAATAATAAAACCTTCTTAGAAGAGACACGGGGGGCGGATGTGGCTCAAATGGTTGGGTGCCCGTCTGCCATATGGAGGGACCTGGGTTCGATCCCCGGGACCTCCCGGTAAAATAAAAAAAATATATATATATATAGAAGGCGCATGGGCTGCCAGGCTCTGTGTGCCGGTGAGCCGCCAGGCCCCGGGAGCCATGCAGCAAGATGATGACGTAACAGGAGAGAGACGCAGGGGAGAGACAAGACGAGATGCTCCGAAAGCTCTGAAAGCCAGGAACCGAGGTGGCGCAGGTGGCAGGGCGCCTCTCTCCTACATCGGAGGTCTCCAGGATCGAATCCTGGTGAAGACTGGAGGAGGAGGATGAGAAGCGATGGCAGGAAACAGACACAGAGAATTGCCCAGCGAATGGACACAAAACAGCAAATGGGGAAGGGGGGGTTTAAAATGGATAAAGTAAATAAATAAATCTTTTTTTTTTTTTAAAGAGACTATTACATACATGAAACCTCACCTGCATTTCGTCAGCTCTTCCTCATCATCCTGTCATATTAATATTTTTAACTTTTTCATACAGCTGAGAAAATAGATATTTAGAGAGATTATATGCCCTGAGGTTATAAAGCTTAAATATGGCCAATATGGATTGAAGTCCTCATCTCTTGCACCCCAAAGTTCTTGTTCTTTTTCATGTGTTAATTGCTTCCCTCATTACTTAGGTATTATTTCAAGTGGCACGCAGAAAGAATGTCGAAGATATTAACAAGTATGTTTTGAGTTGCATGGTAGATATTCCATTCAAGTCCAATATGAATATTAATTAAAATATAAGGAATTAGAGCTAATTAAACCTCCTATTTTTCCTGATCAAATAGAAGCCTAGCAATGCAAGAAATTATAACAATGAGGTGGAGCCAGTGGCCACTTGACACTTTTGAGGTAGGGAGGGGACGAGCAGTTGAAATACAGGGGCTTCTTTGGGAGTTGGAGGTTGTCCTGAGTACTGTTGTGGCAATGGATGCAGGCCATTTTAAATCAGCACACACCACTCAGAACTGAGTGGGAGAGAGTGTGGTCTACAGTGTGAACTGTGGTCTATGGTTGGTGGCAAGGCTCCAGGATGTGTAAGTTCATTGAGGGTGGTGGGCCACACTGTGGGAGATGTTTGTGTGGGATGTGGTGGGAGGTGTGGGAGGTGGGCAACATGGGAATCCCAGTGGGTTCCGTGTAATATTTTAGGTAATCTAAGCACCTCTTAAAATATATGTATATATATATATATATATAAACAACATTTTTGTAAGCAAAAAAAAATAAAAAAATAGAAGCCTAGAAGGTTCTATACATCCTCAGAAGCCTAATTGGGACTTAGAAGCCTAGTATATTATTTTACTTTAGGACCTTTTTCTGTAGCTAATAGCTAAATTTGATGCATGGTTAGTTTTGAAAAAACACTTAGAGTTACATTTTTAATCTACCTGAAGGTACCAAAAAAACTGAACAAACCACAAAATCCACACGATAACAGCCCTCTGAATTATGCCAATTTCATTTTAAGCTTTCACGTTATAGAAGATTAAATGATGAATCGCAAATTTTCCCTTTAGTTGGATTAAGAAATAGTGATACAATGAAATTACCATAGCAGCCTGAACAAGGGCACTCAGTGGGAGTCACTTAAACTCAAACAATTGTTTCTAAATATACATATTTTATTGCGTCTCTGCTCTGGTTTCCTGAGAGTCTCAAGTAGACTTTACAATGACAGTGTCAACTCAGAGGGATGCAAACTGCAAAAGCCCTGAAGATAGGAGAAGCGGTGGAGAGTAAGGACTTCTCCAAGTCCTGTGCAGCGCGGTCAAGGAATGTGACGACACTGTGCACCTCAGAAGAGCAGTTTGCCAGAAAACACATTTAAGCGTGTTCAGCACAAAGGCTGTGAGGCTTAAATGCAAACTTCCACAAGCCACCATCTGGGAACGCGTGTGAACAACAGAAGGGGAAATAAGAAGCCCAAACACTAGAAGGGACACATGAACTGTAACTTTTACACTCTCACTACAAGTGCCCCTTGGGACTAAACAACAGTCAAGCAACAGTGAGGACTGTCCCTCCTTCCTTTGCTCTCAAAATTCTCTTGGCTCCTTATTTATATTAACTTTTTCTTTTCTTCCACTTTTTTTATAGGGCATTCCCTCTTCTTTTTTTTTTTTTAACAATGAATCAACACTTTCCTTTCTCTGAAGGCAAAGGGAATGAGGTTCCTTAAGGTAGAAAACATGATTTTCTTTATTATGCTCGACAGGCCAGATCTTCCAGGATGCACCGTCTCAGTTGGAATCGTCCTTACGAACGAAGTGACTTACAGGCCAGGTTCCTGGGAAGGGGACTCCAGGGCCCGTTCGGAAAAGCAAGCATCCTGAATACGGAGCTCCAGGTGTTCAATAGTGGGCCAACAAGGTGTCTTGTGCCTTGACAACCTCCTCTGACTAGAACCGAAAACCAACATGGGACCTAGAGGCTTTCTCTAATGAGATACTGAGAACATCCTGTGCATGCCCTCCACGAAGCATTCTCTTAGCCATGGACGGTCGAGGACTCCAATCAGCAGTTGTCATGTGATACCCACACTTAACGATTTTTTAAAAATTTTAATCCCAAGCAGCACCCACACCATGCTACCAAAGTATAAAAATTGGTTGGATAGGAGCTGAATAACTATGAGAAGTCGAGTAAGGGGAGCAAGCGGAGGCAGCTGTGAACATGGCCTGCCAGATCTCAGCCTGAGGTATATTATCATCCTGGGGTCCCAGCTACTGAGCTTAGAACTCTGCACCTGCATTTGCACCAAGTTCAGGATTCTCAGGGGATGCTTCCCGTTGGTGCATGAGTGTAGTAGGAAGATCAGTGTAGACTTGAACTTGAGCGCCTGGATGTCCCTGCAGGCACGTTTGCTTTGAGGATCCCTGACAGCCCCTTTGAGCTGTGCTATAAACTAAAATGCTTCCCTGCAATTTCCCTTCCTTCCCCCTTTGCCTCACTAGGGTTCAGGGTCCATGACCCTCCTACCCCTGCATGTTCCTTCATAGGCATAGCCCTAATTCATTTTTTATTATCAATACTTTTTTATTTTTATTTTTTAATTTAAGGACTTGAAAGGACATTGACATCTATGAATCAGTAACACAAATATGTTTGAATTTTTATAAATTTCATATCAAGTAAGTCTATTTCATCTGATGACAGCTCTATTCAAGGAATACTTAAAATGTGAACAATTCAGTTATAAATGTAAGCATAAAATCAAGGGGCGTAGACACGTTTTTTTATTATTTGAGAAGTTGTGAGTTAAGAAAAAAATCATGAATGCCATAAAGGATTCCCATACCCTGATGCATATTTTCTCCGATTCAATCCTATCTTGCGAGGCAAAACTGAATGAGGGTGGGCCTTAGTCCAATATGGCTGAAGTCCTAATAAGCAAAGGATATTGGAAATGGAAAGAGAAGCCAAAACTCAAAAGAAATCAGGAAATGAGGCAGATCATCATGTGATGGAGCCAGAGAAGCAAGCCACAGAATCCCAAGGATTACAGAAAGCCATCACTAGAATGCTGAAGTTTCTCCGAGAAAGCATGGCCTGCTGAGAGCTTGTTATTGGACTTCGAGCCTCCAGAACCAGGAGATGAGAAATTCCTATTGTTTCAGCCAACGCATTCTGTGGTATTTGTCCTAGGAGCCATGGCAAACTGAGACAGCTGCCTAAAGTATGTCTCCACACGAATACTTTCCCTTAACCTCAAATTCATATACAACTGAACTCATTAATGGGAATGGGAATGGGAATGGGAATGGGAATCCTCTTCTCTGTGTCTTTATGTGTGAGCATCTCTTGTGCCACAGGCTCTGCCAGTTGAATGCCTCTGGGCAGTGTTCAGTTGCCCAAAGTGTGTGCGTCTCATAGGTGTCTCAGAGTTTGCTTGTTCCTGGATTGTCATACTTAAAAACTCAATGATTTAGTGAATGGATGTGTGTTGGGAGGCATCCATCTCCTCACCTTGCCTGTGTCATTCGGTCACTCCCTGATGAGAGGAAGAAATTATTCCTAATTAAATATTCTCACCAGATAGGATCCAGTGCCCAGAGGGTAATTCTGAAGGGTGCATGAGTGATCCGAGGAAGACAAAAAAATGGGAAAGAAAAGAAAAGAAATGCAAAAGAGAAGGGAAGGGAAGAAGGGAGGAAGGAGTAAAAATATCTCTGGAGTACAAGACAACTTCCACTTCCTCTCTCATCCATAAATCACCCCACATCTCTTCCAGATCACATCATGTATCCAATCATTGGCCTTTTTTTCTGGGATTGAGAGTCTGAGTGAGGTTCACTGATGATTGTATCAGCTTCCTAATCCTCTGTAAAAAAATAACTACAAGTTTGTGGCTTAAAATAATGCAAATGTATTATCCTACTCTTCTGTAGGACAAAAGTCCAAATATGGGTTTACTGGGCTACCATGAAATGTAGCATCCTGAAATATCTTTTTGAATGTGACTCCTCTTCAGCCTCCCTCTTCTACTTTAAAGGTATCTTATGATTACATTGGACCTACTTGAATAATCCAGGATAATGATAATCACCCTCTTGTATAGTTTGCTGATTACCAACCTTAATCAAATCTGCAGGCTTACTTCCCCTTTGCCACGTATCCTAACACATTCATATGTTCCAATGATAAGGACATGGACCTGTTTGGGAGTCCATTATCCTACCAACACAACAACCATTCCCCATGCATCTTGCCAATAAAATTACAGCGATGTCATAATTTGGCACAGCCATTATGACATGGTTTTATCAAACTATCTAGGCACAAGTATCCCTTGCATAAAAGAGCCGAGTCAAATGTGTCTCCCCAAAATACCATGAGACAGAAACCACAGAAAGAGCACTTGACTATTTCATCTCTCAAATCTCACAGATCTAGTTGAAAAAAATAATTTGATCATTTTAAAACAGCATTGTGCACCTCTCTTTTTATCTAGGGAAAATTAAACCTACCTTATTAAAAGTACTTCAGTGTACCTCAGGGTTGAAAACCTCCTGTTCTTACAATTCCTGTTTCATTTTCTACATGAGTATATTCACTAGATTGGGTACCCATAGCGTTGATTTAACTCTGACCAGCATCTTAAGCTGGGTACACAAGAAGCGGGCTCTGAGAGAAAGATTTTTGAGCAACAATTTTTTGAGGAAACTAGTAAGGCAGTAAGCAGGGTAGCAAATGGGAAGAAGCCAAGCAAGCATGAGCCAAGGCTAGACTCCTAGGAGCTGTGAATTGTAACTGCAGGGGTCTTCTCAATTTCAGTCGATGGAGAAGGGTTTTCGTATGTCCATGTACATAAGTCGTAAGCTCATGGTCACCCCTGGAGTCGCTAATCCTCTTGGGCTGCTGGGGTCACTTCTGGCAAGCAGGGTTTCCTCATGAGGGTTATGGAAGTGGGATAGAGAACAAAAAGCCCCAGAAGAGGGAGCATGGACCCCAAAGAAATAAAGAGTAAAAGGGATCCAGAAGCACTGCACCTTGCATCCCTGTCATCACTACAATAAGATCGTGATAAAATCTTTCCATTAAAAGGAGTCGATTTTGGAACCGTAGATATTTGAACAACAACAATTTCAAGAATGGTTTCCCAAAAACTTCCTAAGGGACCTTCCAATTTGGTTTTATTAAAGATGCTTTGATGTCAGAAAATGCTTCTTTCTTTTTTTCCTACTGCATCTAAGTGCACAAGACATAAAATTTTACGGAAGACTGTTCCACCTTCTGAAGACAATATCATCATGTAGTACTTCGCCTCTTTGGCTTAGGAACTTTGTGACAGCTCTTCGAGGAATGCAAACTGTGGAGGGCCTGGGTTTGTGAGAATACGTTACTTTGTGCTTCCTTGCTGTCGTCGGCAGTTGCTAATACACTGACTGAAACGACAACTCAGTCTTCACCACATCTCTGCAGCCTTTTCAGACGTACTTCTGAAGACGTTTTAACACCTGGTGATTTCAGAATGCAATCTGGTCAGAACTGAAAATAATTGTTCAAACATTAGGGACGGTACGCGCAGAATACCTGCACGTTGCTTAAGGTTCGAAAGTGCCCTTTGGAATCATTTGAACACATCTTGCTGGTCAACCTGACTCAAGTTCCATCGCTCCCTGATCAACGCAGCTATCCCCTACAACAACTCCACTCCTTTTAAAGATGAAACGATGTCGGCTGTTTAATCCTTTTCTCCTTCTACATAAGGAAATGACAAAATGAGGACCATAACCCAAACCTGGCCTGCTGCCTGTGTTTGTAAATAAAGTTTTATTAGAACACAGCTCCCCCATTATCATGGCTACCTTCTCACTACAGAGTTGAATAATTGTGTTGGAGACCTTAGAGCCCTGCAAAGCTGAAAGTGCTTACTGTTTAACCCTTTACAGCAGAGATTCGTCACCTTTTTTTTTGTTCCACAGACCCCTTTGCCAGTCAGGTGAAAACCACGGACCCCTTATTAAGTCCACCCTATACTGTGTATTATTTAATAAATATATCACACCTGCACAAACACGTCCCCACAAGAATCATGTTTTTTTTGAATCTCAATTCAACCTCACGGACCTTGTTAAGAACCCCTGCTTTATAGGAAAGAATTGCCAGCTTCTGGCTACAAACCACTTCCAGGGATCTAAATATTTGCTCTCACCTTTTCCAGGGCTTGGTAAATGCTATCGTCCCAAACAGTTATAGTACCTTCTGGTAGAACATGACTTTGCTTTGAGGGACAAAGGGGAGAAATGGCCACACAATTGCCTGTAATTAGTGAAATTAATTGATTTTATAGAGTGGTTTTTGAACTCATAATTTCAGGAATAATATTGGAAGAAGGAAGTGTTAAGTCTTAATGAAACACACTCAATACAAAGTGTTTCAAAGACCCTTCAAGCTTCCAAGTAATTAAAATGGAAACTAAATTAATGACCCCAGTGATAGTTCGTATTTATCACATTGACATAAAGCCCAGCTGCTTTCTACTGTGTTCGTCTCTATCTATAAAAACAGCTGGTTCCTATCAGATCAGGAGTGACTATCAAGCTGTATATGTAAACAAAAAAATTGATAAAAGAGAAAGGTAGATAATGTGAAATCATCTTGAAATCACTTTTCATGTCTGTGCCATTAAAAATTATTTCTTCTTAGATGTGGCCAAATAATTTAACATTTTCCTCCATATCAGTATTTATATTCTGTAACTGTTCCAAATCTTTCTGATTCAAAATTAATCAGGTTTTGGTTATATGAGTATGTTTGTTTAAGTTACTTTAAGCCTTAAAATCTGTTGTTTACTTACATTTTATATGATTTCCCCAGACAAAGTTTTAAAATTTTGTTATATGGATTTTAATATTTTATCGTATATACTTTTGGTCTCTTTTTTATTATAGTGAACCCTAAAATTAATCTTAATTTACTCACAAAATAAGGTTGAATGCATTTTTAATTCCCTAAGTGTAACATTGCAGCTTTATTTATTTGATTGTAAACTTGTCCTAGCATAATTAATACCTTTTACTTATTTCTAGTAACATTTACTCTAAGCTCTGTCTTCTGGGTGTTTTTAATATAATGTTAATTCTATTGATTAGACTCTCTTAATTTAAAAAAAAAATTATTTTTTTAAAGATACTTAGGTTACATAAATGTTACATAAAAAATATAGGGGATTCCAAGATGCCCTGCTCCCCACATCCCCCACACTCCCACATTAACATCATCCCTCATTAGTGTGGTACATTCATTGCAATTGATGAGCACATTTTGGAGCATTGCCACTAAGCATGGATTACAGTTTACATTGTAGTTTACACTCTCTCCCACTCAATTCTATAGGGTATGGCAAGATTTATAATGGCCTGTATCTGTCGTTGCAATGTCATACAGGACAATTCCCGACTCCTGAAAATGCCCCCATATTACACCTCTTTTTCCCTCTCCCTGCCCTCAGAACCTCCAGTGGCCACTGCCTCCACATCAATGATATAATTTCTTCCATTGCTAGAATCACAGTAAGTCTATAGTAGAATACCAGTAAGTCTACTTTAGTCCATAGTTTGTTCCCCAATCCTGGGGATTCTGGAATGGTGATATCCACTCTGCCTCTAATTGAGAGGGCTCTTAGATCCCAAGGGGCAGATGGATGGGACTCTCTTGCTTGCAGTTGTAGACTCTCTCAGTTCCTTGGTATGATGTTGTCCATCATCACCTCCTCATCAGTTTTCCTGGGTGAGACCAATGAATTGGAGAGACTCTCTTAATTTTAAACATTTTTTCATGTAAACATTAAAGCAGTATTTCTATGTGCAATACCAAACAAATGTCATATCAAAGTTATAGCATACAGTGTAAGCATTTAAGATAGCTCTTTTAAATAGTAAATAATTGGGAAATTAAATTGAATTACATTTGGAGATATAGAATAAGGGTTTTTACTTATGTTGAAAGGTAACTCAAGAATATTTCTAAATAAATATTTCTAAACAAAGCTGACACTTGTACAGTTACCAATAAGTTCATTCAACACATAAACATTGCCTTAAAATACTTATCATATTAATGGTAAACTTTATGAAATAATATGTGAAGTCAGTCTTATGGTAAGAACTTTAATCAATATAAACATCTTTATGATTCTTCCTTAAACAAAACTAGGCTGCCTCTTAGAAAAATGCCCAAATGTGCATACGTAGAAAAATGTGCTAACTCATGAACTTCAGATAGAGAACATTAGGTATATGCTCTAGTATGGAAAGAAAAAACATGTAAGATTAAGAAACTATAATCCAAATCAGAGTATTTAGTCCACCGTTGATTCCCTGTCAAGTGGGAGTTCCCCCACTTCTTTTTGTGAAAGAACTCTTGAAGCAGGAAGCAGCCCAGGAGGACTTATTTGCAAAATATTTAAGGGTGTAGGAAATCACTAAATGACAGTGCAGGAACCCTGGGATAGCCAGCTCTAGGTCCAAAGAGAAGAGGAGATATGGAAGGGGAATCTGTTTTGGGAGTAGTAGGAACTGTAAACTCCTTACAAACCATGCCAAGGCCATTTCACTGAGTTGCAGTCAGAAGATTAATTCCCCTGACTGCCCTCTTTGGCTTTCCTCTGATATTCCAGAGCTTTCCATTCTCAGCACCAATCTGCATCCAGCACTTAATGGAGCCCATTGATTTCAGCTATGTAGGTCAGCCTCCAGGGACAGAGCGTGGAATAGAGAGTAGATGTGAAGGTGCAAATATATTTCCAATAACCATGATAATTTTCAGATATATTCCAATCATGGCTCACAGAATCATGATCCTATCTCTTGTTCTAGGGATAATTATAATTGGTGAAAACCCTTCTCAGAAATCTCAGCACTCTTTCTAGAGAGGCAATTAGGAGACAGCAATTCAGACCAATGGAAAATTTAATGACTTGTATCAGGGGCTTCTCAGAAAGGAGTGAGGAGCTAGCCTGTTGGACATTGTGGCCTCAGGCTATGTCCTGATCTGGGGCAGCCATCTTGAGAGCATGTGGAGCAAGATGGCAGAGCAGAAGATGGAAAGGATGTGAGTCTCTGAAAGTGTTCTTGTGCCACTGGATTGAGTAGCATGGGAACTCATCTACTTTGGAATTTGAAGTTATATGGAATCATATATTGTCTTAATAGTTAAAGTTAGTTTTGGATAGGAGGTGTATGTTACTTTCAGCCGAAGGCATTCCAATCAATACCAGTTCTAGTAAAGGAGGTATGTGTTATAGTAATTGTAAAGTCAAATGAGTATTATGGAGCCCAGATTTTTGGAGTAGAATGAATATAATAATGCAGACTAATTCAAGTTCTTAAGTATTGGAGTGTCACATCAGAATACAGATTGTGAGAGGGGCTGAAGCAGAGAGACTGAATGCAGAAAGATAAGATAAAGTAATCATGCAATAATTGGAAATTCAAGTGTTAGTCTGAAACAGAATAAAAATATGAAATAGAAGGAAAGATAACGCAGGGATTTCAGTGGAAAATAGGAAAACTCACATTTGATTGGGGCATAAGCAAAAAAAGGAAGAAACATAATTTTAAAAGTTTTTGTCCCAATTATAACTTTCCTTAAAGCAATTCAAAGACAATATATTTTTAGAAGCCATCTATCTATGGTTCAGATTTTGTTGCAATTCAAATTCTCAATATAGCAAAAACTTTCAGCTGAAGGTCATTTTATTTCAAGGACTACTAATGCAGATAAAATTCCAATGCAATGAATAAAAACGGATTTGATTAATAAGAACAGCTTTTCCAAAAATAAAATGAATTACAAAGAAATTATGTAATATTCTCAGTGTCCCAGAACTAGGAAAGCAAGGTATTAGAAAAATTGGTGTTTTCTGTTTCTTTGTTTGTTTTTGCTTTTTTTCTCATGGCCAAAAAATTTAGTATATGGTCAGACACTTTGTTGGATGCTCAGTATGTAAAAGTGAAAACCTCAGGACCTATCCTCAAGCAGTCTATAATTTAAAGGTTAATATCTATCATCAATTGAAACATAACATACAAAGTAGTATAATTTACATATCTTGTGGGTTCTCTGTGAGCACAAAGAAAAATTTTCCATCGAAGTCTGGAGAATTCCTGGATAAACTGAGCCAAAGCTGAGCTTTGTGGTATGATAATGAATTCTCCTGGCTAAGAGAACAGAGTCATCCTTAAGATATTCTTTCTAGGAATGAGGTGGCTACTAGAATTTTGACTACTGGTGGCCAAGAGAGATGAAAATATCTCAAAGGAGATGGTAAACTAGATCCCACATCCCTTCACAAACCAGGGGCTAGGCTGCAGCTTCCTCTCCACGTGGGGAGACTGGACAAAGTTGACAAAGGGCCACTCCCTAGTGCTGGAATTTGCTTAAAGCTGCCTTCCTTGAGATTTGGGCACAAATAGGCTCTCTTGACGACTGACCCTTATTGGATCTAGTTATAGATTGGGGGCCCTGGACACAGAGATGGAATACTACGAAATTTCCTTCAAGGTGGGGAGGGTTTAGGTGTGCAAAACTGAGAATCAATGCGAGAATGAGAGAAGAATTGAATCAAAAGAGCCATGAAATGTTTCAGCTTGGAAAATGAAAATCGTGAAGCATAAGAAGGAAAACTGTAGCTTGGAAGGAAGCCTGTTGAACTATCGAGCACTGATCTGGTCATGAATTCTTCTGTAGCTTAGAAGGAAGCCTGTAGAACTATCGAGCACTGATCTGGTCATGAATTCATCTGTAGCTTGGAAAGAGGGCCAGAGAACTATCGAGTAATGGTCTGTTCATGAATTCTCTCTAGACCAGCTTCTCAACCTTGGCGCCACTGGCATTTTGGGCCTTTTCATTCTTTGCTATGGGGGCCTGTTCTGTGCTTTGTAGGATGTTTGGGCCCATCACTGGGCTCCACTCACTAGATTTCAGTGGCACCCCTCCAATCCTGACAATCTAACATGCTTATCTGTGAACAAAGTGATTACCTACGGAGGGGAGATTGTCAGTAGACTGTCCCTTAGTAGCAATGGATGTCAAAAGCAAAACTAAACAGGAAAAACAATCAACAAGAACAGAACAGTAATATATTCAAAGAAATGAGGCAAAATACTTACTGAAGTAGAATTCTGTATCCAGCTAAACTTCTATGCCGTTGTTGGGGAAATAAAGATACCATTAGACACAAGATGCAAAAATAATCAGCAGCTACATGTCTTATAGCTTTTAATATTTCAGCAAGGAGGAGAGTCAGAGAGAAGCAGTGGGATGAAAGATACACAAATGGGCACAGATACTTGATAATTATGGCTCGCATTGAATTAACATTCAGTCTTTAAAATGACTATTCTTTTTATTACAAAAAGACAGAATGAGAATTTTAGGCCACAATTACAAGAGAGATGGGGAAAGGGAAAGACTTCCAGCAGCTAGCTAAGTACTAGAGACGGTGAGAGATTAAATATCTATGTCTGTAGACTACTTTAAATGGACCCCAAATACCTCAAGAATTGGACCAGTGTAAGTCTTAGTCCTGAAATAAGAAAGATCCCCATTCCCTAACCTGGAAAGTATGGCAACAGTCCCAACTCTCCTTCGAAGTAGCTACTAGCCCTTGACCAATCACTCTAGGTCTCTAGACCTCAGCATGAAAATGTTAGTTAAGAGGAAGCTGAACTGAGTCAGCCTGAGCCCTAATCCTATAAGACCTGAGGCCTTATTAGCAGCGCAAGTTCAAACACGGTACACGGTAGGAGACAGACGGCCATGTGGAGTGCTGCCGAGCCAGCACTGCAACTTCACAGATTTGGGGGGCAGCACGGCCTGAGGACACCTTGATTTTGGACATCTGGCCTCCCAAAAGGTGAGATGATAAATTCCTGAAGTTTGACAAATCAGTCTTTGGTACTTGTTATAGTAGTCCTGGCAAACTAAGATACCAGGAAATTTAAAATTAAATTTTAATATTAAAATCTTGTTATTTCATCCACTACTTAGCATTCAGTCAAACATTTCTTATATTCCCGTGAGTGTGTATATATATAATTTGTGTGTGTGTGTATACTGTAAGTGTCAACATTTATTACAGTTGATGAATCTTTCAGCTTTCAGCTTTCAGGGTCAATAAGAGCAAATTGCTTTTACATATGTTAATAAGAAATTACTTATGCGAGTTTGATTTGTGTAAAATAAATTATTAACATTGACATATTTAATTTAAGCTTCCAGTGATGCTGTTCTTTAAAAAAATCTTGTAATCCCAAATGTTCACACTTGTTATTTTTGCAAAGCCCAGACTGGAACTTTACCATCTTCATCCTAAATCAATGGACTGTCAGAGAATAGAAGCTATATGAAAGAAAATTAAATTAAAAAGCCTTTTTAATGCTCCCCTTTCTAAGTATGAAATTAAAATATAATGAGCCTGTTCTTCCTCCGAAAATGCATTTCTGGACATAGCCAATCTATTCTGTTCCAATATAAGAATAGTCATGACAATATAACTTTTCTACAATGTCGCAATATAAAATCAAATTATATATGTTCTTTGTAAGTCTTTTTCTTGGTTGGGAGGGTCTGAATCCAAGGATGTGCAATTGCATGTATTAAATAATTCGGCAAAAGGTTTTGTTCCTTGTAAATTTGCTACACAGTTTTTGAGCAGTCTGAATCCTAAAGGGATTGAATCGGAAGATCAAATCTCTGCTTTCACAGAAACCTTTGCTGCCATCAGAGAACAGAAATCATGGCCTTTCTTTTAAAAGGGACAGATGGGTTCCCTAAATTATAATAATTTATTTTTTCCTTGACATTTCTCAAGATTCAGCAAGGTTAGACAAGGGATCATCATTTTAGGAGCAATTTTTAACATCTTTTGAGTCACAAACACCGTTGAGTACCTGAACAAAACTATTGCTCTTGACCAGAAAAATGCACACATGCACCTTCGCACGTTATGCAACTTCAGGGACTTTTCAGCCCACTTATGGAGCACCGGTTAAGAATACCTCTTTCAGAGAGTCAATTGTTGTTGGAAGATTAAGTTGCGTTTCTTAATTTGGGAGGGACAGGAATTTAACGAGATAACTGCCAGCAAAGTGTCACAATAAAAATGATACGTTACCAGTGTTTCCTGAACTGCTTGTGCATAAAAGCCAATGAGTTCCAAGAATAAGAATTTGTCATGGCCCTAGTGTTCATGCAGATATAAGAATAATATGTAACTCTGAACACTTGAACATAATTTCCTAAAGGGGCATTTCTTGAGTAGAAATGGATATTTGCTCTATTAGTCAAGGATATCTAGGGAAACAGAGTCAACAGGAGATCTCTGTCAATAGTATGAGATTTTATAAGAGTCTCTCACGCGACCGTGGGGATGCACAAGTCCAGGTTCTGCAGGCAGGCTGCAAGCCAGGGGCTCAGATGAAAGTCCAGTGAAAGTCCTTGGTGAGTTTCCGGCATTGGCTGTCCAAGGATGAGCTGGGGAATTCTCTCTGAATGCTGAAATCACTTCCCCTTTAAGGCATTCAACTGACTGGATAAAGCATCACTCATTGCTGACGGCAATCTCCCTGGTTGATGTAGATGTAATCAGCCACCTATGCAGTAAACTCACCGGTGACCAAAGTCCATAAATGTCCGTGTATTACAGTTAGCCCAGTGCTTGCTGGACCAAACATCTGGGCACAATTACCTGGCCGAGTTGACACATTAGCCTAACCATCACATTTGCCAACACAAATGATTGTTCAGTCAGTCCCTATAGGAGATGGGAGTGGCAATTTGGGATTTTGTTTTTATTGTTAAATTTTAAGAAATATTAACAGGATTCAACTTTTAACCATTTTGATTTCGTATCTGCCCTTTGAGGTGTTATAATTCCAAATATAAGATAAGCATGACTGTCTGAAATGGCTAACTAGGGATTCCTCTAACAGTTGCTTACCACACCATATATCATTAATCTTTATGACAGTGGCCCTGAGTTATCAAGAGTAGTTGAAATAAACTGGAAAAACCTAAATGTGCATCAATAAAAGAATAGGGGGAAAACTATGGTAATTGGAAAAACCAACACAAAACAAAACAGAAAACACAATCAGTTGGCCCAATCAGTAGATCCAAAGATAGCATGGCTGAAGCTCAGGAATTTTGTTCAGTGAAAGAAGCCAAATGCAAAAGATCCCATACTGTGAGATTCCAAGTACATGGAGTCTAAGAGCAGAAAAACCTATTCCATGAGGTGGCAGATTGAGTCATGTACCCCAGAAAAAGCAGGTTCTTCATCTTAATCCATTCCTGTGGGGTGAACCCTTTGTAAACAGGACCTTTGGGAGATGCTATTTTTAGTTAAGATGTGGCCAATGGAATCAGGATGGTCTTAATCCCAATAAGTAGAGGATTTATAAAGAGAAAACTGTGGGGAGGAGCCAGAAGCAGGAAAATAGCAGGAAGACAGCCAAGAAAGGAGAGGATATTGCCGTGTGCCGGGAAAGCCAAGGAACCCAAGGACTGCTGGCAGCCAGATGGAAGCAAGCCTTCTAGCCTCAAAACCGTGAGCCCATAAGGTCCTGCACTTCAGGTATTTGAGTGGACTTTGTTGTAGCACCTGGCAAACTGAAACACCTGGTGAAAGATGGAAGCCATCTGGTTGCCTTGAGAGATGGGAGTGACCACAATGGGCAAAGAAGAGCCCTCTGGGATGACAGAAACATTTCACATCTTGATCTCCTCAACGCACCCATCAATACATGTATTTGCCAAAATTCATGAATCTGTATGTTTAATTTGTACACGTTCTGTTGTGCGTAAATTATACCATATTAAAATAATGTTAGTTTTTAAAAGAGAATAAGTTAGCATCTGATGAACTGAATCTATGGAAACAGTCTTAAAAAGTTTAATTGGTGTTGTGCAATAAATGTTATATATGAAGAGATATCTCATAGGACTAGTGTTTCTTGCATCACAATTTGGGAAACATTTAAACTTCAGTGCTCAGTATTTAAAGAATTCATTAAACTCTAATCTATTTTTTAGAAGTATTTCCCTTCAAAATGTTTTTTTTTTTTAATTGGCTTAGGTGGAAGAACTTACTTATGAGTCATTCCAGTTAATTGAATTGTTACTGCAGAGAGATAAGTAAATTTTTTTTTTTTGAATTTTATTGTTTTTAACATAAAACTCATTCTACAAAGTAAAGTTCCCTAAGGAAACTAATCCCACATGTTCTAAAGTTTCTCTTCTTCCTTCTATTATTCAGCCATTTATTCCACAGGTATATGTAATATGCTTAGTAATATAAAATAAATCTGGTTGCTTATTTTCTTCAAGATGCCAAAAGAATAGTTTTTATTTATTTTTCATTTCTAAAATTCACTAAGAGCATCACACATCCTATAATGGTAACTGGTGACTTACTGATTCTTGAGATGACTCACATAATTATAAACCTAGAAATGTACGACATGATGACAGTAAAAAATGCAAAGAACATTTTAGTATAATTTGTCAACGTAATATGATAATCTTACCTACAAAAACATGATGGTCTAGAAAAATATCTTTTTTCCCATTAGGTAGACATTTTAAGTAAAGTTGGCTATTTAGGGGGGGAAATGTGAAGCTTTCAACTCATTAGAAACAAAATCATTTCAAGGGTTTCCTGAGAGTATTTTAAAATTGAGAATCCTGTGATATCATGGGCTAACTCAGTAGTGATTCATTTTTAAGCCCACTCATTTCATGAAAATTCATGAAGGGGGATTTTCCCCTTCAACTCCCCATACAGGCTAAACCTGAACCCTTCAGTGCTACCAGATGCGATCGAAATGCTTTGCTGTACATTCTCAGTAAAGTAAGATGTGGTGACAATTGTGACAGATGCTTTTCAGTTAATGATGTGTGCATCTGTGCATGCTTCTTATCTCAATAGCTGTTTCTCTGACATTTGTAAGGAGAACTGCAGCTCCGTTTTTTTTCTGCTCCTGGTAAACAGGGCTATTTATCCACTGCGTATATCTTGAAGGACTTCAGGAATGCATTTTCCCAAGAGGCCAAATACTCAGCCAACTCAGAAATGATTAGTGGTATCTTATTTGCCCTTATAAATTGAACAGGAAACCTTTTAAATTCTGGGGGTTGGTCTGAGCATCAGATTTGAATACAATGAAATATATGGAGTTGGCATTGCTCTAATGAAAATGGGATATACATTTATAGAATTTGGATCTGGAAATAAACTTGCTTCCACTGATTACCACTAATTGAATCCATCCTTTTGCTATCATCTTAACCATCGTTATTATCACCCATCTTGTTTCTCATGATGAGAACTCACAGTAGGTCATGCCCATAGATTACAGAGTCTGTGAGTAGGTGTTGTAAATCATTTGGAGGAAAATATGGCACGACAAAGAATGGAAACTTCCCCCAAACACATTGGTGGAGTTCAGACTGGCACCTGTTTATGGTTTTGCTTTTTTCAGATTTGCAAGCTAATTCTCAGAAATGTCAGGTGCATCATGACTGATGCTTCAATTTGCATTTCGTTCTTAAATATAGAATCTGTGCCAGAATCTGTGATTCTATGTGTTAGCTCCTTCTTCAATGTCTTGTGTTTGAAAGAGGTAATTTTTTTCAAGTTCTATAAACAAAGCATTGGATGTTGGATCATAATATACATTTTTATTGAGCTATAACGCACACAGAGAAAATGTGCAGATGAGTTTTGTTAATTGTGTATATTCATGTGAGCACAGCCCAAAAGACGATAGAGAACATTCCCTCACCCTAGAACATTTCCCCTTAAGCAGAGTTCCCATCAATCAGCTCCCAACCCGAGACAACCATTGCGTGACTTCTGCTATCAGTGATTAATTACCCCTATTCCTGGATTTCTTACTAATAAGATAACACTCAACATGGCTTTGCCTTTTTTTCACCCAATATAATATTTCTGAGATTCATCCATGGTGCTATGTGTAGCAGTAGTTTGTTATTAATATTTTTTAACAGTAGGTAGTTGTGCAAATATACCACAGTTTGCTTATGCATTCTTCAGTTATTGAACATCTGGATTGTTTCCTGTTTGGGGCAATTAAAGATAAAAGTTCTATGAACATTTGCCATTAAGCCTTTCTTTAGACATACATCTTCTTCCAAGTTGAGAATTGTTGAGTTGTAGGGTTGGCATACTTTTAATTTTGTAAGAAAATACCACATAGTTTTCCAAAGATGTAATATTTTATACAGCTCCCAACAAAGTGTGAGCATCTATTCATTCCCTGTCCTCGCCAATATTTGGTACTGCCAGTCGTTATAATTTCAAACCACTTCTGATTGGTATGGTTTTAGTTTAATGTTGAGCATCTTCTCATGTGTACATGAGAAATTATATATATTGCATTATGAACATTTTATTACACTGATTATCTTTTTATTGTTTATTTGTAGGAATTCTTTATGTATTCCGACAATGATTCCTTGGTCATATATATCATTTTTCTCAGTCCTTGGCTGGCCTGTTTATTTTCACAGAGATATCTTTAGTTAGCCAAAACTTTCTATTTTGATTATAAAAAATTTTTCACATTTTTTTAAAAATAGTTTTTTTCTTTTTTTCCTGTGTGTGTCTGTTCCAAATACCTCGAGATCAAAGTGAAATTTGCCTATATTTTCTTACAGAGACTTTCTTTTAAATTTAGGCATATGCTCCATCTAGAATTAATTAATTTTTAAATATTATGAGGTAGAAGCCTCTGTTCATTTTTTTTCCAGTTTATCCTGAAGTTCAACACTATTTGTTGAAAAGACTTTGCATAGGTTCACATCTGTTTATGGATTTTTATTACTTCTTGTGTTCTATTTATCTTTCCTTTGGCCAAATATCACTTACATTACAGCGAAACTTGAAGTTAGATTATGTAAATTCTCCCACTTTGTGCTTCCTTTTCAATTCTTTTTAATATGTGGCTGGATTCAATTTGCTAACATTTTGTAACGCTTCCTTCATCTATCTTTATGGTGGCTATTACTCTGTAATTTTCTTTTCTAGTAAAGTGTTGGGTTATACTATTTATTTCAGGGTTATACTAACCTCATAAAGCAAGATGGAAAGTGTTCTCTCCTTTATATTTTGAAAGTTTTTATGGAATTTTGGCTTTATTTCTTCCTTAAGTGCTTCATGGAACCCACCAATGATACTATCTCATCCTGGAGTTTTTGTTTTGTTTCCTTTGTTTGATTGGAGATGTTATATTTTGATTATGAACTGAATTAATTTAATCGAGAGCTGGTTAAATTTTATGCCTCCTTATTTCAGTTTGGATGAGTTGTGTTTTGTGAGGAACTGTGTATTTCATTTCCATTTTGCATTTATTGTCATAAAGTTATTTTCAGTGTGTCCTTAACGTCATCAGGATGTCAGCTGGCTGTAGGTCAGTCCTGGCGTTATTAATCTGTGTTTCCTCTTTTCCCTTGAGCACAATTTTAAGAAATTGATGTTGAGCAATTTCTTAAAATTTGCCAAAAAAAAAAAAAGAGCACTTAAGATTTTTGACATTCCCTATTTTGTATGTTTTCTAAAATATTAATGTCTGCATTTATTTTTATTAATGAATTTCTCCAGCTTACTTTGATTTCATTTTGTTCTTTTTCTTGCTTGTTCATGTGGAGCCGGGAATCACTGATTTTATACTAAAGTCTAAGCACTGCTTTTGCTGCACTACACACATTTTGATATGTGGTCTTTTCATCATCAGAAAGCCAAAATATTTCCAAATTTTCCTTGTGATTTTTTTGATGTCTGGGTTATTTCGATTTGTTTCTTACTTTTCAAATATACAGGGCTCTCTCTCTCTCTCTCTCTCTCTCTCTCTCTCTCTCTCTCACACACACACACACACACACACACCCCTATTGTTTTGTTCTAGTTCAAAGTTGTTCTAAA
Source organism: Tolypeutes matacus (assembly GCA_026826555.1). NCBI lineage: Eukaryota > Metazoa > Chordata > Mammalia > Cingulata > Chlamyphoridae > Tolypeutes > Tolypeutes matacus. The sequence continues at coordinate 3,578,080 of JAKSZT010054573.1, forward strand.
CACTTCCAGGAAAGCTGGGGCTTCCTAAATATCTTCCTGCTATTGGTTTTTAATTCATTCTCCTTATAGTCAGTGAATATACTCTGGATGGATTTAATTCTGTGATGATTTTTGAGACATTTAAGCTGCAGCATGTGGTCTAGCCTGGCAAATGGTCCCCATCCATTTGGAAATTAATGCATAGTCTGAGGTTGCTGGATGCTCTGCTCTAAAATGACTATTAAGTCACTTTGTTTGATAACATCATTCAGGTCTCTCATCTCTTTACCACATTTTGTATGTCTTTGCACATTGATACTGAGAGTGGGTGGATTTATCTATTTCTCCCTGTTGAATTGCATTTATTTGCTACATTTTCAAGTTCTGTTACTAACATTCTCAGAGTACAAGTATGCCAGACAAGAATACTTCCAGTAGTTTAACATGTTCATCCCAGTGTCATCTGGGTCCCTAAATATATAAGCAATCATCAGTTTTCATTTATCTTACTGTTTCACTGAATATAAAGTGTCTTTGCTTATTACAGTTTTTAGGGTTTATCAATACTTCTGGCTGTCAACAATTTAACTTTGCTGTACCAGGTGTAGTTTTCTCTGTATTTCTCCTGCTTTGGGATTGTTGAGCTTGCATCTTTTACCATCTTTCATCACCTTTCAGATGATGTCTTTCACCAATTTCAGAATTCTTTGGGCTGTTTTGTTTCCAAGTATTTATTCTGCTCCATCTCTTCTCAGGCTTCAATTATACATATGTTACACCGTTAGATCTTGCCCATCAGAAGTCAGATGCTCTATTCTATTTGTTTTCTGTTCCTTTATTTAAATATTGTGTGTATTTGTTGGAGTATTTCTTTTTACCTGTCTTCAAGGTAAGAAGATATCTTGTTTCTATAGTTTCAGGCTCCTATTTAACATATATATTCTAGTGTATCCTTTGGTATCTTTTCATAGTTTCAATATCTCTACTAAAATAGACACTTTTCATACTTTTTCATGAGCTCTTATAACAAATATATCATAGTTATTTTAAATATCCTGTCTGATAAAGCCAATATATTGACCATCTCTTGTTCTGCTCTTGTCAAATATTCCACTTGTTAAACATGGGTCACATATTTTAATTCTTTGGATGTCTCATGATGTTCGATTTATATGCCAGGTATTTTATATAAAAGAATAGTAGGGAGTGAAATATATAATATTCTCCTCCAGAGAAGACACATGACTGCTTTTTTTCTGTCAAGCCCCTAGACTGTGCTGCTGTGTCAGTCCAACCTGTAGTTGAGTTGAGGGTATGCTTTGGGCAGCTTTTGGGTTGATTTTATTCACCAGTGTCTTCAAATATGTTGAGACCAGGACCTTTGAAGCATCCACTGGGATCTGAGCACCTGCGTGGCTTCCTAGCTGTCTCTATACTTTGCAGTTGAGCCTTCTGCTTTCCAGTCCATGGATGGTCTCTCTCTGAACTGCTGACCAGCATCCAGCTTGGAGGTTATCTGAGGGATTTCCCTTCCTCTCCACTCCTGCTCACTTCTTCTATTGAGAGGCCACCTCCCTCAGCCTTTAGAGGCCACAGCCTTGGAATCTGCGAAGGCTATGGATGTTTTGGAGGATTTTTCTCAACTCCCCAACCCTGCCCCAGCCTTCAGAGTGTGGAACTTGGGGGAAGCTGAGTAACTTAAATGGGCTCTCTGGCACCCCATACCCTACCTCCAGCTCATGTGCACAATTCATAATGCAACAAAGACCTGCTATTAAGAGGTAGTGGGGAGATATAGAGTTCCCTTGTGATGGCACTTCCTGAAAGTTGTACTCTGTCACAACAGACTGTGTGGGTATTAAAACTTAATTACAATATTGCCTATTTTTTCTTCTCCCTTTCTATGGTGGAATTTCTACTCCTTCTGGTGCTCCATCTGTGATAACAAAAGCCATGGATCATTTCTCTCCTATAAAGAGCTCATCATTTTCTTAATTTTATTTATTTAGGTTTACTTGCATCCTCAACTCTCTGATGTGTTTATAGTAAATATGATTTATACCATTTCCAATTTATTTTGGTTGATAGGGTGAGACTGATTTTTCTCATTACTCTATATCCTAGCTGGAAGCAGAAGCCCTACATATAAAAGTTTAATTGAATGCCGACATAATAAAGATCTTAGTTTGCCAAGGCTTCTACAACAAAAAGCTTAGCACTAGGAATTTATGGTCTCACAGTACAGAGGCTCGAAGTCCAAAATCAAGATGTCGGTAGACTCACACTGTCTCCATCTGTCGGGTTGTGGTGGTGGCAATCCATAACTCAACCTTTGCCCCTATCACGAGTCCATCTTTCTCCCTTCTGCCTCCTCCTGTCTTCTACTGACTGTTCACATTTCCTTTGCCTGTGAGAACTTCAGCCATATTGGGTTCTGTTTGACCTCGGCTTAACTAATGGCATCTTCAAAGGTCCTATTTACAAATGGGTTTGCATCACAGGACTAGAGGGTAGCACGTAAACATGACTTTGTCCATAACAGACTTGAAGATAGTTATTCATTTGACTGATGATTATGATATATCCATACCTATTAATTTGCTAACGTCTTGTGTATCAATGACCTTATGTAAGTTCCAACCACTTAGAAGAATAGTGGAAACATTTTATAAATTTTCTACTCAGCATTATATGACCTAGCAAAACAGGAAAAATTGGCCTTACCTACTCAAGGTTTCCTTCAAAAGACTCTATTTAAAATATATATATTTTTATAATCCCTGCTTATTCAAATCCCCAAAAGTTATTTTAACAGGTTTTATTCAAAATTCCTATCTTAGAAATGTATTCAATCCTTGGTAACATCAAATGCTAAAAAGTTCAAATACTTATCTCTTTAAAAAGATAGCACATGGCATATTCCACATCAAAAAGTGGAGAATGCACATGCAGAATTAAAATAAAAGGTATTAGGAATATTCAATATTGGGGAAACCAATTGGGAAGCATAGCTCCCATGTGCCTCTATATTCCAAAGCAAGGGGAAAGCCACACCTCACAGGCCCACGCATCAAAATGATCAAGCATCATGGACCCCAGGGTCAGAGGACAACCTGACATCTTCCATTCAGTACCTTCTTGTCTTGACTCATCTGAAAAAGGCACTGGCTCGAGGCAACGCCATCATTATCATCACAAACCTAAATGAATGTCATGTGCAGTGGAATGACCAACTGTTTTATGTATGTTTAGTAAGAAGGGTTTCTAACTTCAACCATTCCTCCCACTCAAAATTGCGCATTTTTGCCTACTTCTGTGACAGCTGACTCACATTTTGAGGTGGAATATTTAGATACCGCTAACCTTGCATGTGGACAACAAGACATGTGAAGAAAGGCAAAAAATGCCACCTCTCACTTTTTTTATCCTGCATGTGTCTCCTATTAGCCCAAGAATCTGATTCAGTTTTTCAGCAATTTTCTTTCTCTAGCCCAAAAGCAAATTTGAAACTAAAGACGATGTTTTGGGCGATTTCCAGAAGGATGAGAGATGTCAAAGACTTGCGTTTTTTAAGAACCCTGTTTATATATTTTTATGATACATAAATAGCAACTGGCAAAAATTAGCATAGTGGATGGATTTCAAATTTAAACTGAAATTATTTTAAAGCACACATTTCTCTGTTACCCTACTGAATTGTGAAAAGGTGCTGCCATGAGGAAGAAGGAAAATATTCATGTATTTTCAGATAACATATCTTGTTATCAAAACTATAAACTACATATGATGAGGAAACTTACGGAGTTAAACTATAGAGCATAGGTTGGTAGGAAACAGAATGTGGGTTGAGAAGGGGGAGCTGATGCTGAATGTATGTAGAATGTTTACTAAGGTTGATTGTAAATTCGTGGAAATGGATAGCATTGAGGGTAACATAATTAGCATAACACTGCTGATTGATGAATGTGATTGTGGCTGAAAGGGATAGTCTAGGGAAGTTAATGTCAATTGAAAGAAAGCTAGAGGATAATTTAGGGACTGTATAATAGAGTGATTTTGGTGGTAGATGAGGATTGTGGCTAATAATACAAATACAAGAATGTTCCTCTATTACCAGGTATTAAGAATATGGTGATACATGGGAAAATACAACTAATGTAACTTTTAGACTATAGTTAATAGTATATTGTAATATTTTTGTAACAAAAGCAAAGAAAGTAGAATATCAAATGCTAAAGGTAAAAAAATAATATGGGATTTAGTTTTATGAGATGTGAATATGATCAAGCATTTTTTTTTCTTTCATTTTCTTCATTAACAAGGAGACATTGATCATGTCATTTAACCAATCTTGCTCATTTATTCGTCTTTTGGAACACCAGAGAAGCAATTGAGTTTGTTTTTAGGATTAAATAAGATAAATGTGCCTCAACAGGATTTTTAAAAGTAATGCTTCCATAATTTTTAAGCTGCCTTTTGTATGTTATTTTATTTTTTTGAGGTTGAGATAGAGTTTAAAGAAATAAAAAGGGGGAAAAAAAAAACTATACTAATGGAAAATAAATAGCTAAGTGGAGAAAACGCTGTGGCCTGTTGTAGCAAAGAATAAGAAGACAATTATATTATTATCAAATATAAATCTTCAGATATAAAAGGATGCTTAGGCACATATATGCATATATATTTATATATCATTTTACAAATATTGGTATGTATTTTGTAAATTTTTATTTTTACCCGCAATAAAAATTAATTAATTTAAAAAATTTTAAAAAAATAAAAAATAAAAAAAAACCAAGTTGCCAGACCTACATGCAATTGTAATCCCAATGGAAAAGCAGGGGGAAAGATGGGCAGAAAATTTTTGAGGAAACAAACATTTGAGGAGAGACAAGTGAGTTATCAGATATATATTATTGATGTCCCTGGAGAAGAGGAGAAGTAGAATAGCAGAAAATCATTCATTTCATTATAAAGTAATTTCCTGGCATAAACAAAACTAAAGTATTAATAAACAGTAAAAACATACTAGTAGAAATAAAAAATTGAAACAAATGAAAATTTAAAAGGCACACTATTTACCAATTCCGATACAGCCCATTTTTACTGAGATGCATCATAGTAAAGTTAATAAAGATTAAAGAAAAATATCCCAATATCTTCTCCAGTTATTCTTTCAAATATATATGGTGGTAGGAAATTGTATTAATTTGAATTCTACTTTATTCCTGTTTACCATATGCTGAAAACACTAATAAGTGAACAATAATCCTAAAAGTCGAATCTGGACTTTGTTTAAAGGGAAAATTCGTAGCTCCCAATTTCATTGGGAGACCTTGAGAAAGTGCCATTCTATGCACAGAGCCAATTTGGAAGGAACCATGAGCCATTGACTCTTTGTCATGACCCAAATTGCCAGGAAAATTTATGGAACCTTTATCATGAATCAGATCTCTTTGGGAGGGTAAATATCTGATTTTACCTATATAACTTCTGTTTAATTACAATCATTACTTTCAGTTTGGAAGGGAATTTAAGGATTATTTAGTCTAGTCCTCAAATTCCACCTAAAAAAGTCATTTAAATAAATGACACCTAACAATATATTGATTTCCCATTTTAATTTGGTATGAGTATGGAACTTTAGTCTTGTGAAAGAAGCATCCACAAAATTATTGTAATTGTCTGCTTATTTGCTTTCTCAGAAACCATCACAGAATTTATTAAAAGTGGGCAAAACCACTTGAATCAGATTTAAAGATCTATTTTTAATTCTGTACTTCATTTGGATTCTTTCCCCCTGCTATCTAAACAGATATATATATATTTATCTCCCCTTGTTTAATTTCCATTTCACATTAGTTTTCTTATTAGTTCTGTTTCTGAATTTAATTAACATTTTACATTTCTTAATTTCTTTTCTGGATTTGAGTAATTTTGTCTTATTAGCACTTCAATGTCAGACTGAGAACTCCAAGCAGAGGACTTAATTGCATGAGTAGTTAATTTCCTATTTCAGACAAACTCATATATAGTAAGTGGTATTTAACCTTTTAAATGTTCACTGGGAAATTAAGAGTGTGAATGTCTTAAAACCATTTTTACATATTAATTTTTCTCCAAACCTCCATGAAATAATAAAAGGAGTTAAAATAATATATATTGCTCTCATGTAAAAAAAATCAAAACCTCACATATTTGCTAAAAAAGCACAATTCTTTAAGCTTCTTTTCCCAAGACTTGGGAATCCATCCCAGTTCATATTTGGCCCATTTGGCTGCATTTAATTTTTTATTTGTTGGTCTTGGAAGAGTCATTGACACAATTTTCATTTGAAAAAACATAAGTTATGTATTCCATTTTAGGAATTTTGCTCAGGAAATTATGAGGGGGTGTTTGAGGGTTTTGACAAGGATATCCACTACCACACAGTTTATAAAAAGAATACAGCAACTCTCTAAAGATCCACCCTTCGAGGAGCTTGATGAATTAGTTGTGATGCAGCCATATATTCTATCGATTACTCTTATAATGGAGAAAGCCAATAGCAGAGGGAATTATTTACAATATTCATTAATTGAAAAATTCAGATAAAAATAAAGAGTACGCAAATCTATTGGTGAAACATCATATACCGTGTATTTTTGTCGATGGGGAATGACTGGAGGTGTTTGAGATAAAGTGTTGAGTGGCTCTATCCACGTAGCGGAAGATTGCTGTTTCTTCTTTTCACTTTGAGAGTTTTGAAGATCTTTGACAATGTTTGTGTCTCTGTATGTAATGACATGTAATGGCATTTTAAATGCCACCGTTTTGAGCACCGCGATTCTAGAGCATAGCAATAGGATCACGAGTCTACAAGCATGTCATGGTGTAGTAAAATGCACTATATAGTGGAAAAACAACCACTGTTTCTTTGGTTATCAAAATTATCAAAATCAACCTTGCATTCCTTTTCATTAATACCCAGAGAGATGGAGGGGAAAAGATAATACCCAGTTGAGATCCTTCTTGATTAAAGCAGAGAGAAAAAACAACGGTCAGATTGTAGATTAATCCTTAAGAATAGGTGACTATTAACTTAGACTAGACTAAAAAGCCTATTAACATGAAAAATCACTCCCCTCGCTCATTTTCTTCCTTGCTTTGATTAACATTCCTTTCGATATATCTTATATATGGGATCTGTGGCCTCCAGAATCCTCTTTAAAGTGGCTCTGAACAGGATCCAGTAAGTGTAGCTCCATTGAATTTATTTAGGAAAATCTCGAAGATTTGGGGGAGTGTGGCGTATAGGAGTTATGACTTATGGATGTGGCGGTCCACACTGAGAAACTGTTCAGGGCTGCACACCCATCTCCTGTCTGCTCGGAATTTGGGCTGCTGACACTCCCAGGTACAGCCTTCCCTGGAACGAGCCATGGACCGCAGGACACTGCTTTCCTCCACGTTGTTCAGCCTCCCACGTGATGGATCTAGGCCAATGACAGGCTGGTGTGGGTATACCAGAAGCTGGTTCCTCGCCTCAATTTGGGAGAACTCCAATGGCTCACCTGAGCTCCAGCGCTCTCAAGGAGGGAGCGGAAGCCTCTGCTGTAGCCAGCTAGCTGGCCCGGCTTCTCCCTCTGCCCTATCCTGCCCTCCTCGTCCTTGCAGGAGCACACCCAAGGGCTCTGCCCCACGTGCACTGCTCTGTTTCTAAGACAGCCGTCACATTTAAGCGGGCAACAGCGTTTCAGCACATCTTCAGAGAAGATGTGATGAGTGGGAAAGTGGGTGATCCCATAGTCAACTAAAGAAGTACAGAGCAGGACCACTTGATAGTTAAGCTTTTCTTTAATTTGGTTCTTGAAGGGTTACCAATCAGCAATTAACACATTGCTGGTTAGAAACTGGGTAGAGCAGAAGGGAAAACGCCTTTAGGAAGACGTGTCCACCAAACACATAAAGACATGAATCGTGGGGTCAAAGGACAATGATGCAATGATGGGCAATACTAAGAATACTTATTACTGTAATCCTAAATGCAATTTGTACAGTGCTGAGTACATGCCAGGCACTGTTCTAAGCACTTTTTAAAAATATGTCCAATTATTTGTCTCTGCTAAAGGTCTCTGAGCTAGATACAATTGTGACTCCCTCTTTCCTTTTTTTAATAGATGTGGAAATGTTGGTATAAAAGGATAAAGTAACTTTCCCTCAAATTACACAGCCACTGGACACTGAGCTATGCAATGTCAAGTAATTAGGATAATCACAAAATTATCAATATGAGGTCTATTTGGTCATTCCCATTATACTACTCCTAACATGATTACTTTACTGAGAACTTATTATGTGTCAAACACTGTACTAAGCACATTTATGTGCATTTCTCATTTAACCTTCATCACCCCCCATTTAGGGTATGAAGAAACTGACATTAGGACCAGATTCAAAACCTGGACAGTGGGATCCCACTGTGATTCACAGTGGCAAAACCAAATTTGTAGGCAGTGCTTTGGTTGTAAGGCAGTGCGCTGAGAGCTCTACCAGGTTACATGGTCCTTCCCTTTTTTTAGCTAAAAGTAGTACATGCCTTAAATATAGGTTTTCCAGCAACATACATAGAAAATGAAATTTTACAATGTATATGCCGATAGTTGAGTCAAACAAATTATTGTAATTTGAAATCTAATCATGGCATTCTAATTTCAATTATGCCCTGCAATAGGGATATGTCATCTCTTTTGAATCTTTATCATGGAAAAAAGTTAAATACACAAAGAACTTCCAGGTCGATATCACTCATCTTCAAAAATTAGCATCCCATGGGGAACCTTGTTTCCTGTATACCTCCACATTTACTGATTCCTCACAGTTCCCATCCCAAGTCATTGAAGCAAATCCCACACATCATATACAAAACAAATCATTTAGTATCCATGCAAGCATCATTAAAAGGTTGGGATTCCTCCTTTGAAGTACTTCTACAAATTTCCTGTAAATCTTCTCTATCTCCTCCTCCTTCCTTTCCTTCTGTTTTTGCTTCTGCTTTTACTTATACTGTGTCTCCTCCTCTCCTTTCTCCCCACTCCATCTCCTCCTTCTTCATCTCCAACCTTCATCTTCTTCTTCTTATAAAGTTTGTTTGACTCAATGTTGAACAAGGTCCATACATTGTGTTTTTTAAACATGCCCCTTATTTTGCATTGGATTTGTGTGTGTGTGTTAACAAACAAAACAACTGGATTACTGTTACATGTAGGGTCATGTACTACGTTCATCTGTTCCCTTTTATTTCCTGTAAACTGGTATTTGGCTTTAAAACTTTGATCAAATTCAAGTTATAATTCCTGGAAGGACTGCTTCATACATGGTATGGGGCTCTTCCACCAGGAAAGAACTTAATGCCTAGTTGTTTTTTTTCTTTGTAATGCTTTCTAGCTCTTGATTATCATTCCTAGATCCATTACTTCTTAAGGGGCTGCAAAATGCTGAATAGCTAATTCTATTCCTCTTTCTTCATCTATCAGTTGGAATTCTCATATAAAGAGAAGTTTCATTAATCAGTTGTGTGGTCACCAGAAATTAAGAATATCCAGTTCTACTTGTGTGGTATCAAAAGGACTCAAGAACCACCTTAAATCGGCTTTCACTGACCAAAGATGACCCAAAAAGAATGTAATCATTTTGAAACAACAAATATGAGTATATCCAGTATTTCAAGATGATGCTAAATATGTATACACACTGTTCATCTTTAAAAGATACTTGGGAAGCAAGTCATTACTTTCAAAATTGGTAAATTTGCAAACTAAAGGGAACTAAAGAAGCATATATTCTGTCCTTCCTATATAAACTCCAGTTCAGATTAATCATAATCAATGGAGTATTTAAAAATTTTTGTCACTGCATTGCTATGAGATATATATTGTTTAAATGCAGAACTTTCATTTCCTACAGAAATACAATATGGAGTTAAACCTACAGTAGTATGGTCACATACCAAAATTTTATCACCAGCATAGAATCTATTGGGCTGCTCTTTACTATGCAACTTCAATAGCCAGTCAATGTTGTTTCTTGTGCTTGGGGGAAATATTTTTCCCACTTTATTGATTGGTGGCACATATTATATACATATATTCTGAGTATAATTGCAGAAGAAACACAAATAATTTATTGGAGTATATTAACTTGCCATCATTATCTTTGGCATGAATTATCTCCTACTGATTCTAATGTCTCTAATTTATAAGCTAAATTAAGCACAACAAAATAAGAGTGAGATGAAAGAATCAAACGATTTATGGCAAAGTTAGATAACTATGAGATAAATTATAATAACCCTCTGAAAATACATACTGAATGATTTCAGTTATTGTCATGAGTTTAACTTCCAATGTCATTTTTGTATGCAGGGTGATAATTCCTGATTTTCGTTAGAAACAAAAGAGCCAGAATGACCATTTTAGTTTGTGGTATTAATTCAAGAAATCTTAATTAATGCATATTTTAAATCAGAGGATAAATGACACAATGGGGGAAGTTTGGAAATTTACTGGAATGCAAATGCTCTGATGGTCCTCAGTCCCACAGGTTGTAAATCACTGAGCAGGATATGGATAATTTAATAATATTCCAGGCAGTGTTCCCAGAGTTCAACATTTTCATGCTCACTGCTGGAAACACACTGAGGAATAGAAAATTAGGTGGCAGTAGCACACGTATTTTACACACACTAGCTAATTAATCTACTTGTCAGTATTGTTAGGTAAGACATTACTATTTGCTTGTGAGAAAAGAGATTTGGACCTTTAAAGACCTATACATTTAAATAGCCTTCTAGTTTTACCACACAAAGCATAATGCATGTTAATAGGTTTGCAGAAAGCTTGCTCTGAGCAAGAACTGTGGTTGAAAGAAATGAAGTCCACTGATTCTTCAAGGCTGACTTAAAATTCCATCATATTTACAGAAGATAACTTGAGGATACAAGAATAAATTACAACATAAATTATTTTTTTATCCACCAAAACAATCATGTATGAATTATAATTCTCCAGGTTTGCAGTAAGATAGGCAAATAGGCTTGGGTTCAAAGCTCCAGACTGGCATTTAATAGCTGTGCAATCCTCGCCAAGTTACTAAATTCCACTTATTTTCTAGGCTTTTGTGAGAATTAGAGGTAATGGAGCTAAAGTTCTTGGCACAATAAACTGTAACTATTTTTCTGAGGCTGAGGTATGGGACTGGCCAAATTTTGAAATTGCATCCCTAAAGATAGCTTTTTAAAAAGCCCTCTACTATCGTGTTATTTTACCCATTCATCTATTTAATCATACATTTATAAAATAAGTTGAATTGCTGCTCTCTAGCTGAGCATAGTGGTAAATGGCAAACACCTGCATTTGAAGACAGCGAATTTTAGTTGGAGAGAGATGGAGAGATCAAACTGCTAATAGTGCAATGAATGTGCCAGAGACAAGACTGGGGTGGAGGTGGGGATTCAAAATGGTGCCTATGAGTGGGTGAAAGTATACTAAGTACCTAGCCAAGTAGCTGTGCATGGTGAATGGCATGTAAAACAAGCCACAGTCTTTGGGAATCTAATTCCATATGTGATATTCCGTCCCTTTTGCCGTATTCTTTTGTTTAGAAGCAAGTTGCTTGGGACAGTCCAAGCATCAGGGTCTATCATTCCTCATTATTGTATTTCCATGAAATTGCATGCTACCTGACATAAGTGACAGCTCAATGCATAGTTGTTGATTGACGGAATGAATGTAAATTTGGAACTAAAGGAGAATGGCAGTGTCTATAGGATGCTAATAAAAATGATTACTATTATTATTATTATAAAAACATATATAGTAGCTGGACACTATTCTAAATACACATATTTACTCATCGAATCATCCCAGGAACCCTATAAGGTAGATAGTATTTTATTCACATTTTTCACATGGGTATAACTGGGAACAAAGATTGTGCAACTGGCCTGAAATCACACTTCTAGTAAGTATGTGGCAAATCTGTGATTTGAACCCAGGAGTTTTTGCTCCAGTGTCTGTGCCCTTACCCAACACCAGCTCTAAGAAATTCAGTGAGACTTTGAATCATTTTAACAATTTAGATTTCAAAAATATGAGTGATACAGGCTGCCCTTGAATGCATAAAATTTATAAAGTGTTTAGCTTTGAGAAATTTCACCTTTAAAAAATAAAAACCAAGAGCCATGTCATACACCTCAGGAATTCTCTGAATCATTCAATTTCTACCTCTAAATAGGTGGAATTCATTCAAATCTTGCCATACGAGTTTCTAATACTTTTTGCTCCTCCCTTTCCTTGCAGTTGGCAATCGGCCTCCCGCTGGCACGTCCACCACACATCTGAGTCCACAGAATCTGTTGCAGCATTAATTATCCAGTGGCATGGCCACCCAAAGCCAGGGCCTTTGGTCCAACTGAAAACTTGCCTAGATTCACCCAGTGGATGGCAAAACCTGCTGACAGACCAGTACCTCCGAGTCAGCATCTTAACTCTAGTGCCAGCAGTAGAGACTAAAGGACAAATGAAAATGTCTTTTAGGATTGGTATATTTGTCCTGAGTGTTACTGGTGTTTCTGGTAGATCCTCGATGGGTGGACTCTTTTGTTCTTCTCTTCATCCTCACCACTTCATTCTCTGTGGCAGGCAGTAGGGGCTAAGTAAATATTGAAAAAGCAAGTGGAGCCTCCCAATTTGCCATCTTTCTCAGTCCTCCCTGCAGGATTTTGACTTTCAAGGAATATATGAAAAGTTATGGCTCTTAGGATAAGTGCAGTGTTGGTCTTTTACCAAGAGATGTGTCTTCTGAATCATTATTCATAGCAAAGTTTCTTCTCTATGAGTTATATCAGAGAGTAACTGGTAAGACAGCGAATGCAATCAGATTGACTATAAATTCATGAAAAACAAAACTCAGCTCCTTGTGGGAGGTAGTGTTGATTTTACTGGCATTTAAAAATGACAACAAAGACCATTCTATAATAAGAAAATTAAATTGTTTAACTATGAGGTACATAAAGATCATGTTGAATTCTATTTTTATCTCAATAAGTTCTGTCAATTTTATGTAGAATTGTGAATTTGGGAACAACACTTCTTGCTTGTTATAAGCAGAACAATTTCTTTCTTTACTTGAAGCCCATAAGCACATAGCTTCTGAGCTGTCAGAAGACAAACTTGGATTTCTCTGTGTCTTTTCTACATCTACGGCAGTAAGTTTGGTTAAGGAAGTGCCTGGATGTCTAGTTGACCTTGGTGATCATATGGAGGACTGGCTCAAATCTCAAGCCCTGAGCTTGAGTCCTGACTGCATCTTTTACTAGTCCTATAACTGTAGCTAGTTATATAAAGTGTTATAGCATCAGTTTCCTCATTTTGAATAGTTCTGAAAGGTTCAGCTGAGGCAATGTATATGAAACTGCAATCCAAGTAAGCAGCTGATCAGACTGTAGTAATTAATGTTCTTAGCTGTAGGTGGGCCATGTAAATGAGACATCAGTATGGTGAGTGGAGGAATGGATATGAATGGTAATTTCATTATTTAAATGGGTACTGTATAAAGATCTAATTGGAGATGCCAATGAGCAAATGCCTTTCTTATGGTGGTTCTGAAATCAGGCACGGTCAGGCAGGGAGACTGGAAATCTTAAGCCATGGTGATGTGCATCTTCTCCCGCGGACGTTGCTAACCAGGTCTTGTCCCTTTTGGGGGATGGTAAGAGAAATAGAGTCAACAAACCAGCTGACAAGTTATTGTGCAAAAGGTATTGGACACATTTCTTAGTTTGCTCATTTGACACGTGAGTATGGACAAAAGCAGATAAAAAGAATCTGTAGAGATCAAACAATATCCTTAGATAAGATTTCATGCATGCCTAGCTTGTTTTCTTGGTAGGAGGAAGCAAGCACCTCTCATTTTCTCTCGTTTCTCCACTTGGCTGCACGTCAGAATCACCCAGAAAGATTTTACAATTCCTCGTGTCTCGGTTCACCCAGAACCAAGTTAATCAGAATCTTGGGAGTGGGACCTGGGCCTCAGTACTTATTTCTTTAGGTTTTTAATAGACTTTATTTTTAAGAGCAGTTTCGGGTTTACAGAGAACTTGTGCAGAAAACAGAGTTCCCATTTTTATTAACATCTTGCATCGGCGTGGTATATTTGTTACAACTGATGAGACAATATTGGCAGCATTAGTGACAAAAGTCTGAAATTTACATTAATTTCACTCTTGGTCTTACACAGTTCTGTGGGTTTTGACAGCTATGTAACATCCTTATATGTACCATCACAGCATCTTATAAAAGAGCTTCACTGCCCTAAAAAATGCCCTGTGTTTCACCTGTTCATCACCCCCACTTCCCCCAAATCCCTGACAATCACTGGTCTTTTTACTGCCTCTATAAATAGTTTTGCCTTTTCCACAGTTTTCTACAGTTGGAATCACAGGGTGTATGGCCTTTTCAGACTGGCTTCTTTCACTTCGCAGCATGCATTTAAGGGTACTGCATTGTCTTCTGGTTTGCTAGCTCATTTTATTTATTGCTGTATTATACTCCATTGTATGGATGTGCCCCAGGTTATCTGGTATCGGCCACCTAATGAAGGATCTCTTGATTGTGTCCAGTTTTGGCCAATAAGGAAAAAAAGCAGCTATAAACATTCATGTAAAGGTTTTCATGTGAACGTCTGTTCTCCTCGATACTTTTCAAAGATCTCCAAGGGATCCTAACATGCATCTAATGTTGACAATTGCTGAACTAGATGGCGATTCTGTCAAGTTGGAAGATCATAATCTCAACACTTAATTAAATATTTTGGCCAAATGAGTCATTTCAAAATCTTGTAGTGCTTTATGAACTTCTTTGGACCAATAGACTTACTAGTTAGGGAGTTGGGCAAGTTATATCATACCATCATTCTCTGTTTCCTCACCTGTAAGAAGTGGATAATTAAAAATATCATCTGGGAGCTGATGTGACTCAGTGGCTGAGTGCCGGCTTCCCACGTATGAGGTGCTGGATTCAATTTCCGGCTCTGGTACCTGAAAAAAAACACAAAAACAAAACACACACACACAAAACATCTGTGGTAGAGTTGGGAAAATTAATGAGAGAAGGAAGTAGAAATAGTTTTGGCACCATAAAGAGCAAGATAGACAAATTAAATATTGCCCTTTTGCCTATACTCATTCTTATTGATTTAATTGTGTGCTACACACTGACATGGGGAATCATATCAGGAAATAGGTTTGAATAATTCTCAACACCCTGCATTAAATATCCTTTCTTAATAGTAGCTGGGCAGAGTCCAAGAATAGCTTCCCCTTTCTAATAAGCACAGAGTGGCTTAGAGTAATTGAATTTCATTAAAAAGCATAAAGTAGAACAAGTTATTTTATTGCCATAACCTATATTGATATGCTATGAGGAATAATAAGGCAATCCTTGTAATTTTTTTTCCTGATGGTCGAGGCATTGATTTTTCTGAAAAAGCTCATGTCATGTTGAATGAAGAGAGAGATACAGAGAGAAAGTACCTCTAATAGGAAACTCAAATGATGGTGAGTGGAGCTATAAACAACCATATGAAATAAAAGGCAATAGAAGAGAGAAAGAGGCAACTTCATCCAAACAATGAACTGTGACTCTAGGAAACAAAGTTAATTGTGCAATTCACAAAGAAGTTTATTATAAATATATTAATAATTGTCAGTGGCGTCAAGTGATATTACCTTCCTTAAAGACATTTTAAAAAATCATCTGAAGATCTGAAAATTTTTTAAAAAATGGTGTTTGGAAAACATTTTAAGAGATTGGTAGCTAATAAAAAGGAAACAGCTGAAGAAGGAAAATAGTGAAGCAAAAGATGTTTTTCCTGGCAAACATTTCCTTGCAGCTCAGAAGGCAAGAATTTGAAAAGTATAGAAATAAAAGTAAAGAGATATACATTAGATCCACAGCTCTTAAAATATATCTAACAATAATTCTGGAAGGAGGGAATAGAGTATTTAGTGGGGAGGTAATATATATATATATAAATCTGCAGACTGGAAGATAAATATATCCTCACAAAGAAGGACCAATTTAGCCTTAAGTGTCCTAAATATGTAAATGAATAAATAACCCACATATACTGCAGTAGAATTTCAGAGCTTCAAGGATAATGAGAAACTATTGAAAGCCCCTGGGATGAAAAATACATCTTTAAGAAGATAGAAAAAAAATTGTCATTACGTTTATATTCTGTTACCCTAGCTTCAAGGACAATGGACCCACAATGGAAGGAAAATAAAAATGAGGCTAATTATACGCCCTATATCTTAAATTATTGTGCAAATTAAATGGGTTAATCTATTTAAGGCTCTTCGAATATTGCCTGCTATATGGTAAGTGAGGCTCAAGTACTTGTTAGTATAATTATGATCGTTATTCTTAAATCTATGCATAATGAATGAGCCATTTAAGTACACTTTTCCAGTTGGTGATCCACTTGGAAAACACAAAGTTAGACTCCAGCCTATATCCTATTGTAGCCTGTCCTGTCCCATCCCATCCTATCATATTCTTCTCCTTCTCCATCTCCTTCTCTCTCTTTCTCTGTCTTTGTACCTCTGTCACTCTCTCTCACGCACAAATATTCCCCTCTTTCAAATGGAAGAAGACATAAATGTTTTATAAAAATCTAATATAAAATCTAGTAGTAGAAAAGATTATATGTTACAATCGTGGGACCGAGGAATTTCATTTTAAGAAAAAGCTATAATAAACAAAAACTACATCCACAAAAATATTAGTGCATTTGGTTGCCTCAAAATAAAGTAGAAGCACTCATAGTAATACAAAAAGTCAAAAGAAAAATTATCAAGGGAAATAAATGATTGAGTAATTCAGAATTTAAAAACACACACAAACTAAATACTAAATACTACTTAACCTTGCTGGTAATAAGGGAAGGACCATTTTTCCCCCATCACATTAAAAAAGTTTGAAAACCTTGGGGCTGTTGTAAGGAACTTGAGTGTGCGCATAAATTGTAACTGCTACTTTGGAGGATAGTTTGGTAGAACCAAAGGTAAAAAATGATCAGACCCTTAGTCTCAGTAATTCCATGTTCTATTGGTCATCTGAGAAAACTTGCACAGGAAGTGTGTGCAAGAAAGTCTTCATTAGCTTTGTTTGTAACAGTGCGTGACTGGAATTACCATAAAAATCCATAGGTAGGACAACGGCCAAATTCAACATGACATGGAATATTGCACAACAGATGGAATGGTTTGCATATATTTACATGTAATCGTGTAGAAGGAATTTCAAGAGACATTGTTAGGGAAAAAGAAGTTTCAAAATAAAATGTCCATAAGGTGCATTTATATGAAAGCAAGCGATAGGCACAAAATTGCCTTGGGATTTCTATTGATGTGAATTTTTGATAGAAATTATAATAGATGAAGGATAGATAGATAGCTAGATAGGATGGATGGATAGATGATAGATGGTGATGATAGATAGATAGATAGGATGATAGATAGATAGGATGATAGATACATATAGATAGGAGGGAGGGAGGAAGGAAGGAAGGAATGAGGATGGATAGATATTTATAACTGCAAAGAGACACATCAAATGGATAATGGTGTTTACCTTTGGTGAGAAGATTGTTTTTTGAGACGGTGACCCAAAGTACTTTAATGTTATCTGTGATATTTGGACCTTCACAAAGAGAATGCATTCATGCATTGCTTTTGAAAGTAAAAGTCAATTTAAACAAAAGGTATAATTGATAAAGTCTACAATGAAACTAGCTTCTGTAAAATCCATCAGGAAAGTGCTAGATCAGTAAAGTATAAAATTATTTATATGAAAGCTAAATTGTTTGCTGCTTCTCAAAATGAAAGGGTTTTTGCAGCAATCAATTTCATTAAAAACAGAAATTGGAACTAATACTCTTGACTCTTGTTCAAGAGGGAAAGAGAAATAGCTCAGCAGTAGGTAACGTAGTCAGCTGTGTAAGGAGAGAGACCTACTTTGCTCCCGAACTAAAATAGTGTACTTGTTGTAGATTTGGGCATACCCAGTTAGACTTGTCCGTATCCCCATGGCAATCTGATTCCCTTTACTTTGATTATAATCGCTTCAAAAACTTTAGCTCCCCAGTTATTTTGAGGACAGGAAAAGTTCCTGGGAAGGAAGTTTCACTGGATGGATGCACAGGTCCCCTCTAAGTACAATTACCACGTGTATTAATATATGTCTGGGTGTCCTCTCCTTGCGCCCCTTGCATCAGGGGAAGTAGAGGGGAATGGGATTTGTCGGTACTCTGGACCTACCACCTGAGACCTGGGGGGCCCACAGTTTTGGTCACCTGGGATGTCCCACCCTCACTGACACCCCTTAACTACAACATTCTTCCAGGGGCTTGATGACATCCTCCCTTGGAACCGCTTAAAAATATGTCTTAAAAGGGTAAATTTTGAAGTTATTTTGCTCTTGGTTTGCATCAATACTTTTATAATCTCTTGCTGACTACATTACCTACTGCTGAGCTATTTCTCTTTCCCTCTTGTACAAGAATCAAGAGTATTAGTTCCAATTCCTGTTTTTAATGAAATTGCTGCAAAAACCCTTTCATTTTGAGAAGCAGCAAACAATTTAGCTTTCATGTAAATACTTTTTACATAACTTGACATGTTGGCTTGGAAATGAATGAACTCACAATTTATCAGGCGCCATTGACCAAAAAATTCATTTAATAATAGAATAACAAACACTGGTCCACATTCTGTTGTGTATTTTCCAAGCTGTAAAAGAGAATCAAGAAATACCATGCTGGTAAATCACTGTCAATGTGGTTTACAAGGAGGTCCTCTTCCTTTAAATTTTTTCTTTCTGATTTCTTAAGCATGAAGTAAAACAGGAAATGCTCTCACTGTTGAAGGGCATAGCAAATTGGCCATTGATTCATTAGTAATTCAAATTGTCTGAAGTCGCATTCCCTCTCCCCTAGAGATTCTCGGATGCACGATGCACAAAATATTTAACCGTGTCCCTTCACTGCCCTTAAGAATTCCAAGACTAAATTAATATTCCAGGGGGGCAGCATATAATTAGTTCCTTTAATACTACTTAACCAGCACCAAATTAATCCTCCCTTCAATTATGTTAATATGAAAACACCAGGGAATCAAACATGCGGACTTTACAAGAAACACCATCACAGCAGTGAATTGTCACTCCTTCCGGAGGCCATGTCAGCTCCCTGGAAGTTTCCCAGCAGCGCTTCCATTAATTTTGCAGTTGGTACCAAGGCGTTGACAAAATGAACCTCCCTGCTACCCTGGGTGAGCATCAACCACCTATCTATCTTCTGAAACCTTCATAGAGCTAAAAAAATTAAGTTTATTACTTTAAAGGGAGTGCCATCTTTAGATTAGTTTGAAACCCGTGTAAAACATTGTTCCTTATCTGAAATGTTTTCCTAATGAAGAAATACCAATTACAGTAGATGCTTTTGATTCTCGCCCCAGATTCCCTTCACTGGGCCATGGCACTTACCTCCCAGCTACTGTGACCATTGGCTGCTCCTCAAGCACCGTTTCATTCTTCTCCAGAAAAACATCCTTCAGGGTTTTCTCAGGCTTGGCACTGTTGACATTTGAGGTAGGATAATCCATTGTTGCAAAAGCTGTGCTGTGTTTTGTAGGAAATTCAGCAGCACCCCTGGCCTCTACCCAACAGGTACCAGTAGCGTTACCTAGTGGTGACGCTCAAAATCATCTCCAGATCTCGTCAAAACAACTTCTTGCTTGGTAGGCAAACTCGCCTGTGGTTTAGAACCACTGTCCTAGGCTGATGAGCTGTATATGGCCTGAATGCCTAAGAGTTTACACACCACTTCCCTGGGAGAGCCCACCAAGGAAGATTGTCTGGCACTCTTCATACTCCAGAGGTCCTGGTAGGATCAGGCTGCTGGTAGACTCCAGCTGAAGGTTCGACTTTGCTTAACTTCTTTCCCTGCTCCACCCTGCAGCCCTCCCTGGCTTACAGGTGTTTTTTGTGAACAAACCCTCAGCAGATCACCTGTACAAGAACCCCTGCCCAGCCTCTGCTACTAGGGAAAACAACACAAGATAGCAAACTATTTCAGTCTCTTTACATTCGTCATCGTCATCATCCATGCACCAGATATTGCACCAGATATTTTACAAATGCTAATTATTATCCTATACTACAGATCATGGGTCATCAGAGAGATTAAGAGACTTGCCCACAGTTTTATGGCTGATTCATGACAAATAGGAGTTGCCTTCAGTCCACGTGTTTGAAAAATAAGTCTAGACCTAAGTACTTTGCCTAGGAGCTGTGCAAATTGTAAAGTGCTGTGCCCATTAGCTGTTAATTTTGCTGCCTGGCAAAGGGGGCAAAGGTTTCATTATAAATGAATATCACACTATATTTCCTTAAAAAATCATGTAACTATTTTTTATCATCCATCTCCATTTAGATTGAAATGTCATGCCATGCCTATTTCTGAAGGAAAATATCTGTTTCAGTGCAGAAGCAGAAACAAGCACAGCAATATTACATTATATAAACATTACCGTGTGTGTGTGTGTGTGTGTGTGTCCTCTCGTATTTCAGAGTTAAAGGTTAGCAAAGAGCAGGTGAGCATACCTGAAAGCCTGTGAGTATCGACCCTTTCAAAGTCCAAACTGATACCCATTTTTTCACATTCAGAGAGAGACCTCCTGGTAATTAGTTTTATAGGCTGAGCTGAACTTTTTGTTTGCTTTGATTGTATGCTAGAGTTCTCAAGGTACACACTATATCATCACATCTGGGTTCCCACACACCTAATTTAATTCACCGATGCAGAAGCCGTCTGACTTGAATGGGAAAATACATGAAGGCTGAAGTCACCCCCTTTCCGTCGTGTCTTCATTTCCAGGGTCATCACCTACTTTATGACCCATGAATATCGGGAGTAACGGCCTCACTAAATTTCTGCAACCAGTAAGCTTTTTATATTTCAAAATTTCAAACGACCGCCTGTGCTCATTTGTCACTGCTCGTGGACCAGCACGTTTGTGTCTGTTCTCTGCCACATTTCATCCAATTCCTCTATCTTTATTTTGAGAAAGAGGCTTTTTCCCTCTCACGTTGGGAGATAGAGCTATGAAATAAACCATTGTGACCCAGGCCATCATTTCAAGGATATGGTGTTCTATATTCAAAGCATCTAATCCGGAATATAATTCCTCACGGTCAAAATTGGATAGATCCTCGTGGGCCTTAAGGTAGATATTCGTCCTGCTGGCAACACCAGCAGCCTGGAGAGATTTCGTTTTATTTACTGCCTAGCAGGACTTGCCAGCATTGCCGGGGAGAATCACTTAACATCACCTCATAAATAGATCCCGGCTCCTAGGGCAGCCTATGGCGAGGGGCCCAGAACCGATGCAGCCCAGGCATTATCAGAGGCTGCAAATCAGAAACCTTCTCTGGTGAGTCTCTGAGATTTGGGGGTAGCATATGAACCCCCAGCTGGAGTGTCAGTGCGGGAACAGCTCTCCTTCTGCATTCAAATGCGTCTGACAGCGCTTCCTCTAGGGGTGCCCTCAGAATCGACCCAGTGATCCTGGGTGAGCCAGGTCACTGATAGTTTAGGTCGGACCGTTTCAAACACTCTGCAGTTTAGGTGGGAATCATTGCTGAGACCTGTGGGAAGTAGACAATCAATTTGAAAATGACTTTATATCGCTAATGGACATAATACCATTTTTCATTGTTTGACTGATACTCCAAGAATTATAAGGTCTGGTAAATTTAAAACTTGCCTTTCGTTTAAAAAAAAAAAAAAAAAAAGAGAGATTTTGGGTGTTTTTCAAAATATTTTCTTTAGATTTTCAGATGTATAGACATTGCAGAAATCAGATCTCAACAGGCAGATGGGGTTATGACTGTTGGAAGATAGCATGACTTCAGTTAAACTCATCTCAAAAACTCATTTAAAAAGTGATGCGCGAATGAATCATTCAACATTTGGAGGGAAACATGTAAAAGCATGTATTTTTTTTTTTAACCTCATTATTTTTTCCAGAGATTCTTTTTTCCTCTCTTGCCCTCCTTCCCCTCCATCTCTTCTTTTTCCCCTATCCTTCCTTCCCTCACCTTCCCTCTCCTAGAAGTAGTAAAACTTACTCAGCAAAATTTTGTGTAGCAGCTAACAAAATGTAACAATTATGAGATACATGATGATTATTTGATTTTGATGGTGATAAGAAGGAGGAAGAGGTAGCAAAACTAATATACCAACATATTGAATCTGTGGCATGGTGACCAGAGGAAAACTGCACATTTTCCATATTAAATCTAAGCTGGATTGTGTGAGAGAATGTCAAAAATAAATGGACTGAAGAGTGAAAAAGTCAATTATTAATGTTAAATTCTTTTAATATAACATATCCATTTTTCTGAGTGTTGTTTTAAGAGAGCACAAGTCAACTTTAATGATTTTCCACTGTGGGGCAATTGTAGATAACAGATTACATTTCATGCAAATAACATTTTTAAGGGGATATAGAAGTACTAGGTAATCTTGAATCCATATTTCCAAATCTTTGTCATCTGAGATAGTGGGAGATGAGAGGAATGTTTCCCTGTGTGTAGTTGGCAGACAGACCAACAGTCAACAGTACAATCAACCAACATTCCAAGGATAGTATCCATAGAATCCATTGGATGGCCACGTCACACATTTAGTCAGGTTCCCAACAGGACTGTATGCCATGAGTACATCCAGAGTGGGGATGGAAGACAGGGACGGGAGGAATTTGCCTACAATAGTCTAAGAAGGAGACTAGGTATGTATATTTTTATGTAGTAAGGAAGGAGACACTTCTCAAAAGCTACCACTCCACTGGCTTTGTGCCCCACCCCTTGGCTAAAGAAAATAAGGACCTGCATCTAAAATATTGCTGAGCTGAATAAGTACATCCCAGTGAAGAAAAATCATACTGTCTTCTGTCCTGCCCTCTAGGAGCGGTTTCTACTTTAGAGCAAAAACAAAACAGTAATGTCTCTCTGTTTACTTGGGGGCTAAAAGACATGTGCTTCATTAAATGAACCACCGAAGGAAAGCATACGGAGAGTAAAGAGCCTGTTTCTCAGACGACAATTTGTTTCCTTCTGAGGGCCTCTCTACCGCGCATTTATGAACCAGAGGCTAAGGTTGACTTCAAGAAGCATCTTCGTAAGTTTCTCCCTGGCAGTTACAGAGAACAAACCTAGTGGCAGCTGATGTCCAAAGACTCTTCATGACAGTTCAGCTCTTTGGCTGACTTGCTCGTATGTACTTTTACTCTTGGGACATACAGTAGGGAAAAATGCCTTTAATTTTCTAACGACGAAAAGCAAATATCTCTTGATTAACTGGTACATAATTGAATGAGGCCACTGAAGATTAGAAATACTCTCGTAAGGCAAACAGTAATGTCATATGATACAGAAAGCAGGGATTGAAAATTCTAAAAGTTTGGGGAAAGTTCAGGGTTCACATGGATGCCTGATCTGTCCTTACATCTTCCATGCTGGGAAGCATGGGGGATTTTAACTGTGCATGGAACAGCAATTATCTATTTTTTCAATTATTATTATTATTTTTTACTGTGCCAAATACATGAAACAGATAATTAGGTAAATGCATCATTCTGATCTCTGGGGCTCCAGAGACTTTGGGGAATCATGGGTTGCAAAACAATGTTGTAGAGAAAACAATGGGAATTGCTGGCAAGCACAGCTGGATTTAAATAATTGTCCAATTCTAACTAATCCTTGGATGTCAACTTCATGTCTAGTCTCTGTGCCGTCGTTTCCTTACTGCTAAAATTGGTATAATAATATTTACCTCAGGGAGTTACTATAATTATTGAATGCGATGAAACATATAAATCACTTGATACATAACTGGCACTTAATAAACAAATATTTGTTCCTTTTGTCCTGGCATTCCGATCTTTCCCCGAAGGCGTAACCCCTCACATCCTCTTTTGACTAACGTGGACAACCACATATGTGGATTTCCAGGCACTACAGAGAAAAGCTTCTTGTGCGCTTTAGAATGTGAATGCCAGAAGAAAAAGAATTCTATTCATCTTTTTATCTGGCATATTTCGGAAGGGTGTAAATGATCAATACTGCTTGTCTGAATGGAATTGTTTCCCAAAATGCAGAAGGCAACATCCCTGGGGATCTTCTCTAATTCATACAAGCTTGAAGTGCACTTCATCGTTGAAAACACACACACACACACACACACAGGACATGGGATACAATGATTTATATCCTCTAAAGAGATAGCAAGAGAAGATTTAAATGTGTAGGCATCTTTAAAATGTCAGCCACATGCACAGAGATAATATTTGAAATTATTTTTACCTGACTTTAAAGGCTTGTCACTCTTTCCACACATTATATGCACTATTTTAGAACAATCTCTTCTTTGGATTTTTCTCTTACTCTGGTTCGGTCTTCCTGCCCATTCTTTGAGACAAAATGCCTCCAAAAATGAGCTTTTAACCTAATTAATTGATATTCAGAGTTATCTGTGAGGTGGACTTTTTCAAAGATGGCTCATATCGCCATTTCCCATAAATGATGACGCATTTACTTAGTGACTGGCATTGTATTTTCATTCCGTTACCAAACCATCTCTACTATTTCTGAACTTTAAAATAAACATACCATTATGTATTTGTCATTAAAAATGGCAGCCACTATATTACTGGCAATTAGATGCAGTTTGGAATTGAATGAATTGAGAAGGGCTTTCTTGGTTCTTAACCTTTTGTGTTCCGCGGACCCTCTTGCCAGGCAGGTCGAAACCACGGGCCCCTTCTCAGAATGTCCTGGCAGGTAGTTTTGACACTCAACCAGCGTCGGGTCTAACAACTACCGTAATTTCAAAGTATGGATGAGTGTAACTGATTTTTTGAGGTATGCAACAACTGTAATGTGATATGAAATGAATACTCCTGTAATTTATTGCATACATTCATAAGTGCAGGAAATGCTAGATTTCAGCTGGAGGTCAGAGAAGATAAAGATAATTAGTTGATTTTTTTTCAATTCAAGCTCACGGGCCCCCTGAAATCTTTCTGTGGACCCCTGGTTAAGAAGCCCTGCTCTAAATGAAGACACAGGGGTGGGCTGGTGGTCCAGGGGTGAATGTGAACTTCAGGTGGAAGATGTGTTGTGGGAACAGTGATTTTAAATCCAAGTACCAGTTGGTCTTCTGGTGAGCAGAGAGTTCAGGAGAAGAAAAGTGGTTATTCCATCATGTTTTAACGTGCGCGTGTGTGTGTGTTTGTGTATTTTGGAATGGTTCTGGATTAACAGAAAAATTGCAAAGACAGGAGAGAATTCCCATATACACTGCACACATTTCTCCTATTATTAACATCTTGCATTAGTATTGCATATTTGTTATAATTAATGAACAAATCTTGATATTATTCATAATTGATATTCATGCTTTAGTCAAGTTTCCTTGGTTTTCACCTGATGTTCTTTATTTCTTTCAAGGATCTGATTCAGGACAGCACAAACAGTTAGCTGTCGCATCTCCTTAGACTCTTCTTGGCTGTATCAGTTTATGACACTTTACTAGTTTTAGGATGACCTTGCCAATTTTGAAGAATACCACTCAAGTATTTTGTAGACTGTCCCTCTATTGGTATTTGTGTGATGTTTTCTCTTTCATTAAACTGGAGTTACTGGTTTTGGGGAGGTGGAGAGACCACAGAAATAAAGTGCACTTCTGATCATGTCCTATCAATGTCCATCCTATCAACATGGCTTATGACTATTGCTGTGGACCTAGGTCACTTGGCTGAGGTGGCATTTAACTTTCAAGTTTCTTCACTGGAAAGTTACATCTTTTCCTCCTTTGCGAGGAAATCATGTGTGCAGCCTACACTTAAAGAGTGGAGAGTTATGATCCACCTCCTTGAGAGGGAAGTAACTACCTAAATTATTTGGAATTTTTCAGCACCAGAGAGTCATTTCTTCTCTATTTCTCTATCATCACTATCATTTCTCTATCATCTACCTCATCATCTATCTATCCATCCATCATCTATCTAGCTCTCTGTCTAGCTATCTATCATCAATCCTTCCATCATCTATCTAGCACCTATCTATCATTTATCTATCTAATTTATCTACCTATCAACCTATGATCACCTATTTATTTATTTCTTCTATACTTTATATCAATGTGGACTCGTGGATATGTATTTTATATTTTGCATTGTAATCTGATATTACTTAATAATTTTGTTGCTAAAATTATTACAGCTTTGGTCTCTTTGTCTGCTCTGTCTCATCATTGTATGTGTGTGTTTGAGCACTTCCTTAATTTCTCCCACTCCAAGCTGCTTCAGGATTATTTTGTGCATTTCCTGTCACAGTCCTAGGCTCAATCATTTCTCCAAGGAGCTCTGATTCCTTTATTGTAGAAGGGTGTTAGAAACCAAGACCTAGGTGTTTGGTGTGCTCACAGCTGCTGGGGTGTTGTTACTTACAGGCTTTCTTGGCTATTACAACCAGGAAATATATTGTGTATATTAACCTCTATAGACATATCTATCTATATGTACATATACATAGCTATGAATATTTGCATATGTAACCATTTGTTTTTTATATCAAGATTAACATATTCTCATTCTGATGTCTCCAATGCTAATCCATTAGCACATGGATTATTCTAGCCTCCTCACCTTGTTTATCTGTAAACCCCCAATCAAAGAGGGATAAACCTGAGTCCTAATATTTGCCATCCATTTACTTAATGTTTCAACTCCAGTGTACAAGCTGTGTTAGTCAGGGTTCTCCAGAGAAACAGAATTGACAGGATATTTTGTGTATGTTGGTATTATAAGAATTGGCTCACGTGACTGAGCGGATTGGCAAGTGTGAATTTTGTAGGGTAGGCTGCAACTTAGGAACTCCAGGTAAGATTTCCCCAGAAGAAGCTGACTGGCTAAAAAAGAGAGATAGAAATTCTCCTTCTGACTGCTGAAATCCTCAGTTCTCCCTTAAAGGCTGATTTGGTGAGCTATCTCTCATGGCTGAAGGCATTCTCCTTTGTTGATTGTAGATATAATCAGCTGTAGATGCAATCAGCTGTTCAACGATTGAAATCCATGAACTATCCTCCCAGTAACAATGGTGCCAGTGCTTGCTTGACCAAACAACTGGACACCATGACGTAGCCAAGTAGACGTATAAACTTAAGTGTCACATATGCATGGACGTTTCAGAATTGTTAACCTGTATCCTAGTAGTAAAGCACTTTTTCAATTTGAGTACTGTGCTTATGTGCAATCTTTGCCTTTATCCTTACCGAGTCCACTCATATCCAAAATTACTTAGATCAGCATTTTCCTTTTACTCCCTTCAGCAAAGTTGTTTCATACATTTGTTACAGAGTGTAATCTCTTGTCACAGTATGCATTCCTTTCTGCAATTCTCAGACTTCCTAAATAGTTTCTAGGAAGTTTTCTTTTCTTGCAATGTTTTAATCTGGTTATAGTAAGAGAGTAATGGTGGCCACCTGGAAAGAGTTAGGGAGTGTTCCCTTTGCTTCTGTTTTCTGCAAAGGAGTGTACAGAAATGCTATCAATTCTTCCTTAACTGTTTGGTAGAATTCACCTGTAAAACCATCTAGACCAGATATTTTCTTTTTTGTACAGTTATTATTTATTTGATTGCTCTTGTCTATATAGACCTATTGTTATTACTTATTTCTTTTTGTGTGAGTTTTGCTAGTTTGGGCCTTTTGAAGGATTGGTCCATTTCATCTGAGTTACCAGTTTTGTAGGCATCAAGTTGTTCATAGTATTCCTTTCTTATCCTTTCAAAATTCATGAGATCAGTAGTGGTGACCCTTCTTTCATTCTTGATACTGATAATTTGCATCATTTCTTTTTATCTCAGTTAGCTTCACTAAAAGTTTATCAATTTGATTGACATTTTCAAAGAACCAATTTTTACTTTCATTGATTTTCTCTGTGGTTTTCCTATTTTCAGTTTCATTGATTTCTGCCTTTATTTTTATTGTTTCTTTTTTTCTGATTGCTTTAGGCTAAAAGTTTTCTTTCCCTGTCTCCCTAAGTGGAAACTAAGATTCTGTATGGTTGAATTTTCTTCTTTTCTAATTTGTGCATTAAATGCTATAAATTTCCTTCTAAAAACTGCTTTCACTGCATCCTACAAATTGTGATGTTTTCTTTTCACTTCCATTTGTTTCAAATATGTATTTTCTATTTCTCTGGAGACTTCTTTATTTAGAAAAATATTGTTTAGTCTCTAAATATTTTAGAATTCTCCATCTATCATTCTGTTATTGATTTCCAGTTTATTTCCATTGTTTCTGAGAACATACGTTGCATGATTTCTATTATTTTAAATTTGTTATGGTATATTTCATGGCCAAGGATGCGACCTTTCTTTGTGAAGGATACATATGGGCTTGAGAACAATGTATATTTTGCTATTGGTGGATGGAATATTCTCTAAAGGTCAACTACATTGGCTTGATTGGTAATTCTGTTCAGGTCAGTTACATCCCTACTGATTTTCTGCCTCTTTGATCTATCAGTTATTGAAAGAGTGGATTGAAGTGTCCAATTATAATAGTGGACTTAGGTCTTCCTCCTCATAGTTCAATTGCTTTTTGTTTCTTTTGACTCTCTGTTGTTTGGGGCATAGATGTTAAAGATGGTTATTTCTGCTTTGTCTGAAATTAATATAGCTAATTTCAGGTGGTTACTCATCCATGAGCTGCATGAGCTAGTGTGGAAATAGGATTCTTACAGGAATCCCATTCTCTTTTGGCATTGATAACTTTTATCAAAAGAATTTTGCCTATATTATAGAAAATGCCTTTAACTCCCCCAAGAGATGGGTATGTTGAATGGATAAACTTTTGAAAACAATTATCCTCCAGCATTGCCAATATCTTCTTTGATGAAAATATGCTTTTGCACTGATCTAATATTTCTATGATATTAGAACTTTGGACTGGGGTCAGGTTTGTACCTCTAGTTCAGTCATAAGCAAAGGGAAGAGAAGAGAGTTATGATGGGGGGGCAACTACTATATATCATACTGGACATGCAATTTTATCCTCAATATAACAGGGAAGCACAAATTATATACTTCCCTAAGGAATCTGAGGCAATAAAGTAATAAGAAGCAAACTTCCAATCCCGTGTTTCCCCTAGGTTAGAACTTAATCAATATTTGAATTTAATGTTTACTTTCTGTTGCTTGAATACAGTGCCAAACCATTGAAGTTTTTCTCTTTTAAATATTCTTTATCCCCAGAACTCATTTCCATCCATGGCACACATCAGTCACTCAACAGTTACTTACTGAATGCAGAAGAAAAGAAATGGGAGAGCAAGTCTGTCTGATAACGATAGTCATTTCCTTTTGTTTGCAAGTTGAGCTTTGCGACTTTGAAAAAATTCCTTATGCTCCCTTATTACAGTTTCCTCTCCTCTACACTGAGGGATAAGGACTAATTAGTTGCACTAAAAAACTCCAGTAGTTGCTTCTACTACTACATCTACCCATATACCTTGAAGAACCTGAGAAGGGAGAAGACCTTGTCTTAGAGAGGCAAACAGGTAATGGATGCTATTGTCTTGGGTAAGTGATATGCACGTTTGTCTTGAGAGGCATTGATGGGGCAGGTGGCAAGAGATTGAAGACTATTGAAGCAGAGGGGTGGGTGGATGTTTGTAATTTACACTGAGAGGTTAATCCTAAATCTTTTGTGCCTGTGTGTTGTGTGTAGCATCTAAGGTGTGTGTATGTATATTTATTCTATATCTATCTCAAATTGCTACAAAATCCTCCAAGAGAGTAACATCATTAATTTTAAGAGAAGGAATGAGAATTTTATTTCTGTCAGACAAGTAAATATAGAACAGAAGCAAATGTTTCCGTAGGGTTTATGGAAACTAGGACAAATGCTGAGGAAACTTGCTAAATTTTTCAGAGCCCTGTAGGAGTAATTTGCCAAAATTTTCTAAAATACTCTCCGTCAAATGGTAAAGGACAGTCTGAGACAGAGTAGATGATGGGTAAGAATAATCTGATTCTTCATCAAATCTAAACATGTCATTGCTAAGCAAATAATTCTCAAAGGAATCCAGTCCTGTAAATTTTCTCCTCAAAGATGAGAAGAGGAAAATATTAGAGAGATTAATAGCTGCCTTCCATTTTCCCTGGTCTGAGATGTAATTAATGGCATACATCTGAAGCAGAATCCTAAAAATCTTTGTGATTTCTGGGAGACATATTATAGGAAATCTGCTCAAGACCCCTGGTAAAGTTAGCTGGGTAAAACTTTGAAGCCTGGTTATATCTTGGCAGGAAGGTCATCCAGGATAAATGCTTCCCTCTAAGAAAGTGAAGTTGTTTGATTCCAAGGAGCCCTCTAAGCTATTTGTATCAGTGAGCATTGTACCCGCTGGGCACTCTTTGATTTTTATCAGCAGTATGCATTCCTCTCCTATCAGCTTCATTCCCCAGCTCTTATCTCTGATCCTTGGACAGGGAATAGCAAAGTCCCAGAGGTTGGCCAACATTGGAAACAATTTATGTTCTTCAAAGAACGTACAAGTGTTTGATTCTATCTGGACCCTTAGACAGGGGCTTAGCCATAAGGTCTGTGTGATATTATAAATCTCCCTTAATGGCACTGTATCTATCACTTTTAGATTATTTTAAAATTGATCTTCTAAATAAATGCTTCGGTTAGGTTGCCAGTGCCCTCAGCCTAGCGATTTAGTAGGCTTTTGTGTCTGTTCCTCAGATGCATGAGACAAACTTCCTAAAACATGCTAGCGAAAAACAAGGCACAAACTAAGCATATTTGCCGACTCATCCTGGCTGACACATTCAAATGCCATTTGCTGCCCTTATATTTTACCAGTCTTTTTAATTTAAAATTGTAAAAAATTGTATTGATAGCAGAACTCTCTGGGTTCTGGGCTTCTAGTTTTTGGCTAAGTAACATAAAGGAATTTAAGGGCATGCCATAGGGTAAGCAAGGGAATAAAGAGCTAAGTACACACCCCAAACACGAGCCTGGGCTGCTACAGGGAGAAGCTCCCAGGGTCCCAGTTAGGCCCCTTTAAGGCCTTCCCTCCTCCCCTTTCCTAATGTTGGGGCGGGGTCCCAGCTGTTTGCTGTTCTGATTGGTTGACTCAGAACCTGTTAGCGCTCAGGGGCCAATGAGGAGGACTTTTGTTTGCGGCTACCAAGACCAATGGGGAGTCTTGTTTGGGGTTATCCAGGACCAATGGGGAGGCC